>OX352201.1:0-547500 GCA_947086425.1 Xanthorhoe spadicearia
GGTGATTTCGTTACAGAATTTCTGGATTCGTTCTCCACGCCAAGGCCCGCGATAGAAGCTATGCAATAGCTTAAAACAGATACAAAAAGGCATGTACAAAGGCGAGCTTAACCCTATAGGAGTTTTCTTCCAGCAAACCTTTTATGATACGAAAAGCTTTTATTTATTTTTTTTTAAATTATAATCAAAATGTGTGGAAAACTATTCCATAGCTTCACCACTCCAACCGTAAAGGAATCACCCTAACGGGAAGTAGAGTGAGAGGGAGTTTTAAGAAGAAGTGATGTAGCAGACCTACATGGCACTCCCCGCAGAACAAGAAACAAACAAACAAACTAACAAAAAAAGAACGTTTATTAAGATTTTTAAAGTTTTCTGATCTCTTTAATAGGATTACTATTTCACTTTCAAAACTATCATGAGTTGTACTGGACATTATTATAATTACACGGGATATTGATGAAGATGATGATTCTCCGGAAAAATCGAAACATTGTCGGTATCTAAATCGACAGTATTTTTACGTGAGTAATATCCCGTTTAATTATAATAATCTCTTCACAGGTTCTAAAGAATTACATAAAGATCTCTAAGAATGTCTACCGCTCCCTGTTAAACGTCGTTTCATTTCATTATGCGCACAACAACGCGGCTGATGGTGATGTCTTAAGTCTACGTATTTACATTAAGTATTTAACAATAAATATAAAGTCCAAAAATGTACAGGTATTAGTAGCCGTATTATGGGTTTTGGCATTCGATCCACGCTCACGAGTCAACACGCGGCTGGAGACGGCACATGGAGACGGCACATGGAGACGCGGCTGGAGACGGCACATGGAGACGGCAGGTCACGTGAGCACGAGCACGAGCAGCACCACGCAGAAACCCGCCGCAAGGCAAATGAAAAGGCTCGTTTTTTTCTGAAATAATATTTGGAGTTATTATACTATAAAACAAAGCAGTAAGCAATGGTGGGACCACCGAACAATTTTTTTAATTAAAAATAGTGCCAATTACGCCGTCACACCGACCGACCGGTAGGTCGCCCCGAGCGAGATCCAACGCACGTCGTTCGGCGCCTCGGTGGTGAATTTCGCACTCGCTTTCCACCACGAACCGATATAATAAAATCGAATACCTAACCGGAAGGGTATCCCGCAGGCGAACCTCAACGATCGGGTGCGTAGTGGAAAGCCGTACCTAATCATCGATCCATCATCGCAAGTTTCGGTACAAGCTCTAGTCTCTCGGGCGCGGGACCCACCTTCCTCGCGCGCGCGTGCGACACCGTCCCCTTCAGCAGCTCGTGCTGGCCGCTCTCCACCCGCTCCGTCGCCTGCAGCGCGTAGTACTCCACGCTGTCCACCCGCTCTTGCTGCAACAACACCGGCAAGTCAGGACTTCCACTCACGGGGGGGAGGGGCGAGGGGGGGATGGTGGGGGGGATCTTAGGTACCTGCGCGGCGACCAGGTGCGCCAGCTGCGCGAAGAGGTCGCGCACCTCCCCGAGCGCGCGCTCGAGCCGCGCCAGCTCCTCGTGGCGCACCTCCGCCTCCCGCAGCGCGAGCCGCGCCGCCGCCGTCTCCGCGCGCACCTGCAACACCACGCCTCGTCAGCGACTCCCCGCGCCGCCGCCGCCGGCACCGCGCCGCCGCGCGTCACTCCCCGGCTTCACTCACGTTGTCCACGAACATCGACAGGTCCTTCGAGTCCAGCAGGTTCTCGCACTCCTCCTCGGTGAGCGTCAGGTTGGCTGCGGAACATCGGTACGGTTAGGTCGCGGTCGGTGCGGCGGAGGATGGAGGGCGGAGGGCGGAAGACGGAGGGCGGAGGGCGCGCTTACTCAGCTTGAGCTGGTCGTGCAGCAGCAGGCGTCGCTCGGCGCGCAGCGCGTGCAGCGCGGCGGCGTGCGCGTCGAGCGCGTCCGCGTAGAGACGGCGCGTCGCCGCGAACTGCCAGCGCGCGATGCGCGCGCGCGCGTCGTTGCTGGCGGCGCGCGCCGCGGTCGCCGCCTCGAAGCGCCGCAGCGCCTCCGACACGAGCAGCGCCGCGCGCCCCGACCGGGACACGCACTCCTCCAGCTGCTCCTGCAGGTCTGCGGGCGGAGAGCGGACACCAGTTAGCGAGGCGAGCCTGCGGGGGAGGAGGGGGGAGGGGGGAGGGGGGGGGCGGTACCGACGTCTGTTGTTGTGGAAGGTGGGGTCGGCGTGCAGGCGCCGCATGAGCTGCGTGTTGCCGTTCATCTCGTGGATCCAGTTGCGCATGCGCTCCACCTGGAAGCGAAGATGGCTCGGGTGAGTGTAAGTACCGATCTTGCTGAGATGCAGATGCATCACGTAAATTGTTGACTTTTGCCTGGCTTAAGACTTGAATGATTGCCCGACTGCTAGTCTGCCTGCAGACATGCGGTTGGCTTTTCAGAGTACTTATTAATCTTTTACTTACTTAAATCATACGATCAATCAGGAAACAGCGGTGCGGTGCAGGGAGAAGCCGGCCGTGACCCGCGCGTGGCGCGTTAACGATGTATTATGAACTTTGAGGCGGTTTGATGCATCATTTGTGATTTTACTACGTAAAGATCATAATTCATAGTGGTTACGTTAGCATGGCGCGTGCGCGCGTATGGCGGCGCGGCGCTTGTTTCTAGGCCGACGTACACTTCGTACAGCGCCACGATTAGCACAATTAGTGCAATGAGTTTGTTATTCGCCTTTATTAAAACAAACGGTGTCGGGATCATTATCATGCTAATTGATCATGATCGCTCTCATACGTGGACAGTATCACGTGCGTGTGCGACGCACGATCATCTCTATACTACTTTTGTCTGTTTCTCTACAATCCGCAGCGGACTAGCGCTTGCGGTGCGCAAGTAGGTAGGTACTTAGGTAAAGTCATGGGTCTTATTTAAATGCTACATACGGTGAAGTCAGAACGGTTTCCGATAATTTACATAAAATACAAACAATAAAGTTACGTAAACGAGTAACAAAAAGCAGCATCTTAGGGGTTAGGGTAACTTTCCACGTTAGTTAAGTAAGTAGGTACCATTAATTAATTTGATTTCCTGTCAGGGTGAGTAGGTAGGTAATATGTTTGTAGGTCTAAGTCTAAGTATGATGATTTTTGTGAGTAGGTCGAATGGAAGTAACTGGATTGGAATGTTATTGAGAGTTGAATGTTGACTGACCTCCTGGAAGATGTGTTCCATGTCTGCGAGCACGGGCGAGGGGGGGTCCGAGGGGGCCGCGGGGGGGTACGAGGGGGGGGGCTTCTCCGGCAGCAGCTCCACCGTCTCGTGGTAGACGCGGCCGCCCTCCGCCACCTGGAACATGCAGCGACCACATCTTACTAAGAGAACCATACTACATACCTACATAGTATTTTACTAGGATAGCTTTCTCTGTCCCTTTTATCCATATATCCCTCCTTAAGTTGGTATGCATAATATAAGGGGTTTATTCATAAAAACTTGACAATTTAATACAGGTTTTAGAAACGTTTTAGAACGTTTTTTTCTTGTCACTCATATGTCAACGAAAAGAGATAGCAACAGATTTAATATGCGTTTTAGCTAATACAGGTTTACTGGTCGAATATGCATAAGGGGGTAAATCTTTAAAAGCAACGTATTTTGATGCGGTTTTTTTTAATACTGAGATAGAATGATTCAAGAGGTAGGATATTATGTATTATAATTGAACCCGTGCGAAGCCGGGGAACTATTATAAAATAATCATCAAGCAGATTTGTGTTGCTTGTTTATCTTTTTAAATTATAAGTACCTATTTGGTTTATTATGATATTGAGCAGGCGCCTAGGCGGCACGAGGCGCGGGCGCGGGCGCGGGCGCGGGTCGACGGACGGAAAGTGCGAACTCGGTGAAATATGTCGGATGTAACGCGAGCCTCTTGAGTAAGCACCGGAGAATATATTTTTGTTTTTACGTAGAGCTGCTCATCGTAGCGCTGAGTCGCCTCCCGAGCGCGAGTGCCGCGAGTGCCGCGACCCACATACCGATCCTGCGACCGGCGGCGTCGGCCGGAAACATTCATGCAATAACTGGTCGCATTGTGCGCGCACAGCGACCGCATCTTACAATCATGAGAGCGTCTCCTACTCTCGAGTTCAAGGAGACGAGGCTGGGATGATAGCCTCTACTCTAGGTAGGTACCTACATGTAAGTACTAAACTGTCGTGCGTGTTTTTGTTTATAGATTAGTTAGCGCTTTAGGAGCATCTGATAGCGGCTCCAAGGCTGCCGGCCGGCGTGTGCCGTGTTTACTTACACATTACGCGAGTGATGTCATGATACCGTATCGCACCTCGACACATTCGGTCACATCACTATAATCATAGGTAGGTATCTAGGTTCTGAATGAATCGGCCATGCATCTAAACATCCGGCATCGTAGAGGGCAAAACCAGACTTTTTGTGTCAAGTCTTCAATTTAAAAGACTCTAATTTATTAATTTCCATAATAGAATGAAGTTGCTGCAATTTTTATCGTAGGTAGGTAGGTACGCAAAAAATCAATCGGGGAATCTACATAAATAGATCTGGATAAAGCGGGGTGTGCTCACTTGTCGCAGCTCGGCGAGGCGGTCCTTGCTCCGCATGTCTGTGTAACGTGTGTGTCTGCTGGTGCACAGTCCACCGTGCCGTGCAGAGTGCAGGCGCGTGTCGCACCGCACCGCGCCGCGCCGCACCGCACGGTCGCGCGGGGACGCGGGGACGGACTGCTGACGTAGTACCGGGGCGGCGCGCGTCCGACAGATCTACCGCGCACTGATACTTCACTTACACTGATACTGATAGCCGGCAGCTGATAGCGACCCCCCCCCTTCCCCCTCCCCCCTCCGCCCCCGCCGCGCCCCGCTCTCTCCCACACCTTCACTTATTCGCTTATCTATAACGTAGTATCTTCTGATTTCATAGATAGGTAGGTAAGTACCTACCTACTTAGAGGCCTACTTATTAATTTCGGAAAAGATTAATTTCCATTTTAGTGTGGTAGGTAGGTACCTACCTAGGTACTAGCAAATTGCTTTATAAAAACAGACCTGTTGAGAAAGATTTTCCTGCCGTAGCAGAAATATCTGAAAGGCATTTCAATAAAAAAATAAATAAAAAAAAAGTATCGAATGCGGCCGTGCATCAATGAACTTTTCGTACCTACTTATCAAAAAGTTCATTATGTAGGTAGGTAGGTACTAAGCGCTTTAACACGAGCTTTAAACGGTGAAGGAAAACATCGTGAGGAACCCAGTTGGCTTTCTAGCAGCGTCGATGGGCTTGCAACCTGTCACATGGTGTAGGGAGGGAGTTGTTTTGGAACAGGCAATAAAGTCACCTAGCTTTTAAGACTGTACGTTTTTGAGTGATCCTTGAGGTCCTACGAAATAAACATACTTATTTTTCTTTCTTTCTTTCTTTCACGTAGGTACCTACCTACGGAAAGTTAACTTTTGCAAAATGTGGGCATGTAGGTAGGTACTAGGTAGTTATGGTAGGTAGGTACCAAATATTATGTATTTGGACTTGACCGACAAGAAGATTCTGTGTCCGAAGCACGGAAGCGCTCAGATAATATTGCCACTAGCGGTCACCCATCCAAGAAGTGACCGCGCAGAGCAGATCTACTCGTATCAAGAACGCCACTTGGCTTTACAAGGTTCATTATTAAGTAGGTACCTAGGCACCTATCTTTATACAAGTACCTACCTATAATGGGTACTTTAATAGGTATCTGTGCTAAGTACTTAACTTACCTGAGTATCATATTAAGTAAGTACTTACTTATCTGTGTTAATAGGTAATTTTAGTGCCAGACTTCTGCAAGATACCTACTTAGGTAGGTAGGTATTTATTTATGTAACGTTTGCAAATGAGTAATTGTGCTATTTACCTACTTTATTTTCATTTTTACGCATGATAAAATAGATTTAGTAGGTAGGTAGGTACCTACCATCACATAAAGTTGTTAAGTGTTTCCCCTAGTTTTAAGAACCTGACATGTCGAAGTGGTCTTCTAAAAGATTTTATTGAATAAAATATTTTGACTTTTCTAGTCTAAATTCCTAAGTAGGTATGTGTATGTACCTTCTTACTTACCTATAATTAGGTATTTAGTTATTTTGATTTTATTTTGTAAATAATACCTAGGTAGGTACCTACTTACTATTGCGGTTCACTGACACCTCTCACACGCGCGCGCCGCTGTGTAAGTGCGGTAGGTAATTAGCATATCTAGGTGCCGTTGCCGTTGGGAAATGAATCACTTCCACAACTGCAGCGTCTGGTGCGGCGCCGCGATGCCGTGCGGCGCGGCGGCGCGGCGTGCGGAGAATTACCGCAAGAACTCTACCTGTGACTCTACCACATAGGTGGTACTTACCTAGTATTCAGCGGCGCGCGCGGCACTATAGGCCGGCGCGGGCGCACAATATTGAGAGTGGTCGTTTGTTGGTTGTCGGTAGGTAAGTGAAGTGCCGCGCGCGGGTCAGCGCGCGGCGGTGACCTCGCGGTCAATTAATCGGCGCCCACACTACACTAGGTAGGTAGGTACCTACCACTACACCTTGCAGCTCACTGTTTTATTATATTACCTACCGACACATCATCACAATATCTACTCGCAAAATAATTTTATGATTACTTAGTTAGACCACAGATAAAATAATATTAAGTACCTTCATAGTATTATTTTATCTGTGGTTAGACCAATGTAATGTTCTTGTACCGTTTTCTAGATCCTACTTCTATACCTACTTGGTACCAAACCTACCTACCACATAATTATTTAACTGGTAAGTTAATGAACTTTGTTCAGAATAACAATTGTTTTTTACAAAACTTCCCTAAACACGCCATATTATGAGCCCTAAGCTACTTAGGTACACCTGACAAAGGCACCTAGAGACCCGAAGGAAATTTCTTTTAATTTCATCGCTACTGCTGATTACCTACCTACTTACAAGATTCTAATGATAACTGTTGGTAGAGCACGCGCCACCATTGACAAGTCCGTGAGACTAATTTGTTCCATGATACGTGAGGGAGGATACCGTGTGGTATATGATTAGCATAGACCTAGTTAGTCTATGAATAGGGGAAATTAAAATTTTTAGTTCATGCTTTTGCCGTCAGTGGTGGCGAGGGCTCTAATATCGGCGCGATAAAGTTTCCTAGAAGCGCGGCGGTTTAGGGCAACTCATAGCGGTTTACCTTTCTATCTAGTTGCGATATTTTATCATAGATGGCGCTAAGCAACACTTGGTCACTGGTACCTCGTCTCGAACATTGAAATCACTCCTTTTTTCTTCTGGCTATTTTTTGGAGTTTAATTTTCAAATTTTTAGCGTTAATTTTTTACTTCAGGCATAAAAGCAAAATAATTGAAAATCTATCTCGGTCCCCATTAGGCCTACATGTGCAACGCGACGAGACTACAAATAATGTAATATCTCGCTAGCAGGAGGGAATACTCTATCGACGGCGAGAAGATTCCTCGTGTTGCACATGTTCAGCCTGCAGTGGTAGCCCTACTGGAGCTCTGACGATCGAGTCGACAACTCGACGGAAGAACGACCGACAACCGTAAGGATAGGGAGGAAGCGGGCGGGGAGTGGGGGGGGGGGGTGAAATAAAAGACATCAGCTAAGTCTCTATCATGTTTTATCGTAACACATAGATAGCTCTCTACACATCCACCTCACGCACTCGCGGGCGCGGCGCTCGTCGCCTCCGCGCCCGACATAAATAATTTCACGTACCTATTATAGTAATTATACAAACTTAGAGCTAGAGCACTCCGCGGGCGGCGCCGCCCTCCGACCACCCTCCTATGTACAGCCTACACTTCGGTCCGACCGACGGTCCGCGCGCCTATTTACAGGGAGAGGATATGTGTGAACGCTCCTCTTGGGAGCCGGCGTCAGGGGGCGCGTCAGTCGCGGTGCGGCGCGCGCGCCAGCAGCGCCAGCGGCTGCATCGCGGCGTGCGCGTGCGCGGCCGCCTGCGCCTGCGCGTGCGCGTGCGCGTGCGCCAGCGCAGCCGCGTGCGCGCCGCCCGGGCTCAGCGCGCCCATGCCGCCCAGCGAGCCCATCGACCCCATTGAGCCCAGCGACCCCATCGAGCCCAGCGAGCCCATCTCGCCGCTCGGGGGGTTGATCCGCTTCTCCTGGAATAGACAATGAGCGATGAGTTGGCTGTCTGGACGCAGATCAACGGGCGAGAGAAACTTTCGAGTGGGACGTTTGTTAAAAATCAGAATTTGTTCACTTAGGTCATCCTACCGACGGTTCGTTCCTGTCGGTGGCGTTCCATTTGATACGATCAGGTAGTGATGGAGTAAGTGTGATGATAAGTAAGAGAAAGATTTTTAAGGTTTCTGGGTTCATTTTGAATAAAGTTAGAGGCGAAAGTATTTCCCCAACAAAAATTTACATGATAAGTCGAAGCCGTACATTTTGGAATCGATGCAGTTTGGAAACCAAAAACAGATGTTGAATCCGAACTAACCACTCGTAGATCGTCTACGCTTCGAGAGGGACCGTATACATGTAGATATCCATGTGTAATGAGAACGTAAGTCTGGTGAGATGTCGTACCTTCTGTCGTCTGTTGCAGAACCAGACGCGCACGACCTCCTTCTCCATGCAGAGGGCGTCGGCGAGCGCGGCGATCTCCTCGCTGGTGGGCTTGGGGTTGTGCAGGAAGGCCTTCTCTAGCGCCACGCGCACGCCCGACTCTATGGACGTGCGCTTCTTGCGGCGCCGCCCCACCGCCTCGGCGAGCCCCCCCGCGCCCCCCCCGCCGCCCCCCGGCTGGCCCCCCACCCCCCCCGGCCCGCCGCCGCCCGCGAGCGACGAGTCTGCGTCCTCGAGCCACTTCTGCAGCAGCGGCTTCAGCTTGCACATGTTCTTGAAGCTCAGGTTGAGCGCCTCGAAGCGCGAGATCGTCGTCTGCGAGAAGTCGTTGCCGTACAGCTTGCCCATCGCGAGCCCCACGTCGCCCTGCGTGAACCCTGCGGAGGAGAGAGCGAGAGGTCAGAGCGGAGCCCCCCGGGGGAGGGAGGGAGAGGGGCGGCGGCGCGGGCACCCACCGAGCTTGATCCGGCGCTGCTTGAAGGTCTTCGCGAAGTGCTCGAGCTCCTCGAGGTCGGCGGTGTCGTCCGCGGCGGCGGCCGGCTCGAGCGCGCGCGGCTTGTGCGCGTGCGCGTGCAGCGGCGTGTGGTGGGCGTGCGGCGGCGTGCGGGGGGGAGGGGAGCGCGCGCGCCCCGAGCCCGGCGTGCGCGGCGTCAGGAAGGAGGTGGCGCCGGGGGGCGTGCGGCGCGGGGGGGAGGGGGAGCGCGCGCTGTCCGCGCCCGCCGCCCCCCCCGCGCCCGCCGCACCGCGCGCCTGAAGCTGCTGCAGCTGCTGCGCGGCCGCCTGCGCCACCGCCTGCTGCACCTGCGGACCACGAGGGGGTCAGCACGGACGAGGTGGGACGGAGCTCGCGGGGGGAGGGGAGGGGTCCCCCCGGCCGGCGGCGGTACGTACCTGCGTGTGCAGCAGCAGCGAGTGCGCGCCGTGGTGTGTGAGCAGCAGGTGCTGCAGCTGCGCCAGCGCGCCGCCCGCGCTCGCCGCGCTCTGAAACGTCACATATACCGTGTTAAGTGAAGGTACGTAGGGGGGTGATCTTCAGGTGGAGTAGAGGATGACGCGTGGTACTCACGAAGAGGGCGGGTGGTGGTGCGGCGGGCAGGTGTGGGGGGGGGCGCGCTGCGTGCGGGAGGGGGGGCGCGGAGGGGGCGCGCGGGGGGGAGGGGGGCCGGCCCTCGTCCCCGCTCAGCTCGCCCTCGCCGCTCGCCGACCCGTCTGGAAACAAACGAGAGAACATCAGTCTGACACAAAATATGAGTGTTATGTGTTAGGTGGTGGACACTGTACTGTGTGGTGTGTACACGACTACACGGTGGTGTCGCAAACTTCAAAATTTTATTGATATTTACAAAAACGATAAATTTCCTGCGCTCTCGAGTTTCCGTTCCTGACGAACGAAATCCTCATCTAATCCTAAGATTGGTCCACTTTTTCAGTTCACACTTTGTTCACCTTTATTCTCTACTACAATATTTTCTGTTCGTGAAACCTTCAGTTTTCTATTTTTATAAATTTAAGCTTAATGGTTTTCCAATGAATCTAAATATAAATCGAAGTCTGTGGTTACAGCTGATATGTTTTCTTATTTTACGATATTTTATATTTAAATTTTAGTGTATTTGTGTATTTTTAAATTAATAATTTTGAAAAAATAAACAAAGTACATAAATACGATTGACAATACACACTTTATATGTGAATTAGAAGTACCCAGCTAAGTACCGTACCGAATTAGTAGATCCTTATAATTCAGCATTCATTCTTTTCACGCATAAAAACCAACATTAACTATAGTTTATTAATTCATTATTTTTAAAGAAGTTACTAATCAAATGTTGAAATACGACGTACCTACAGTTGTTGTGCAATGAAATTGATTGTTATGTATCGAAGGGTGAATAAATGAATTGGAATTAGTTACCGGATCAACGGTTTTCAATCTGGATTATAATATTGGAAAGCTTTTTAAAACTTGCAGCCCCAGCCGAGCCGAGCCCAGTGAAGCTCATTTACTTGAGCTGATAAACTTTGTATATAGCCGCTCGTAGTCCTCCGTTAAAAGATTTACAACATGACGTCTTACAATTACGAAGCATAGAAGTGCTGTTAGTTCAATGATAAGCTTCTTGTCTACTGCTTCGCTCGTTAGATAGACATTTTAAATAAATTTTCTTTTCGTGTCGGAGATTAAAAAAAACAGATTAATATAAAAGTTGATTTCATTTTGTCCAAATTTTTACCTGTGCACAAACGTTTTGGTAGCAATCTGCCTCGGCTTTAACTCGGCGGCGGTTTTTAAAAGGCAACAGAGTTTATATTTGACTATATACTCGCCAAGTCCCATGTTAATTGCCTGTCGTAAATTGCTACCGTACCGTGATTTCACTTAATGTATAAAACTCAATTTGTTTTTTTTTCTCAAATTAAAAGATGAAAACTGTTAGTGCGGCCCTCTCCCTTCCTCTGCGCCGGATATTGTATGGAAATGCGAGATCATACGTTATTTTTGACAGTGATGTGAGCAACACATGAGCCAAAAAGACGAAGGATGTAATAATCATATTGTAGATTTATATAAATTAGCAAACAACCCCTAAGCTCTTGCAATTCTTCACATAGGTATTATGGTTATGAGCCGCCTCTACCGAACGATAGAGATGTGCAAAAAGAAATGACTCTGTCCTCTTTTTAAAGACGTGGAAACGAAAAACATGTACAAAGTTTAAGACATGTCTTTCAACCGGTTTAAAAAAAATCTAATTATGAGTCAAAAGACAATACAAGTTCACAAAACCAGACAATTATTTCATTTGAAAAATTAACAAAAAAAAATATGTTAATTTCGTCACATTCCGTAACTCTTAGTAATTGTAAAGTATCTTACAGACATGAAAAACTGAATTAAGTAATTATCGAGTGTTTTGACAAGCTGCATGTTGAATAGAACTGAGATCAAGCCAGAGGGAGGCGACAGATGCACAAACATGTCACGGAGGCGGCGGCAGAGGGAACAATGGTCGGGCGGGCCCTGACCCGGGTCGTGCGGGCCGAGATGAAGGTGAAAACACTTTCGCAGAGGCGAAGGGTTAGGTGGCGCAGGTAAGGGAGCGTGCGGCGCACGCGCACAACCACACCGCACACACGACACGTCTGATCCTTCGCGCGGGCGCGTGCGCGTGCGCAGCAGAAAGGGTTCCATTGTATCTCTCCGTCTAAGAAGCACCCGAAATCAATTGATTATTAGGTAACGTTCTCGGGCACGAGGAAGTGAAAGGGCCCGCGTTGATTGATGGAGCAAGTTCGTACTGTTTGTTCGTTGCTGCATCATTATGGTGAATTATCGTCTATGAATAACTTAGTCGGTATCAGCGGCTTGTATCAATGCTTAGTTATGTTCCTTGTAATTACAATGGAAATTAATTAAGTTTGGAGATAGCATCTCATTAGCATGTAATTATTGCAGACGCGGGTGGTTGCCCCGTGCGGGCGGAGTGGGCCGGGGGGGGGGAGGGGGCGGACTGGGCCCGGGGAGAGCGGACTCGAGAGGAGTGGAGAGGAGTGGAGGTGTCGGAGACAGGTACTCACCATGGCTGGGCGGCGGCGAAGGTGACTTGATCAGTTCGCCCGACTCTTCTGAAACAAACAGACATCCGTTACACTCGTCTCATAGACAGTTAGCACTCTGTTTATAGGTTGTTTTAATTATTTAGACTTATTGTTTGCTGTTCATTAGCAAACGTGAACAATAATAATTGCACAATAATTGAAGAATATTATGCGTCATGGATTATTTATTATAGATACTAGATAGTGAAAAATTAAATTACTTATATTCATGAACACATCAAAAATGATCAAAATAATGTTTATCAAAGTTTTCTTAGAAATTTTTAATTAAAACTATCCTACTAATACCTATTATTATTGTGAAAGTTTGTGAGAATCTATGTTTGTTATTCTTTCACGCAAAACGGCTGGACCGATTTGGTTGAAATTTGGTAGTAGTTATGTGATACCCTGGATTAACATAAAGCTAAGCTTTCTATTCCGGTATTCCCACGGGAACGGGACTCACGCGGGTGAAACTGCGGGTCGCAGCTAGTTTATAATATTTTATCACATTTCATCATAATTTACTGTGTTTATTATTCTAAAATTTGCATCTTTGGAACTCAGTTAAATTCAATGTTTTTCCCTTATTCGTAAAAGGTGAGTGTTGATGTATAATTTCGTGTAGGTAGGTACGAGTATAGCACAAACAGAGGACTAATTGAATTAATTATAATTAGTGAAGGTGTCGGAGGATGTAGCGCCGAGGGCTCAGGTAACGGGATTATGCGATCAGAAGCCCAATTAATTGGATCCGAGCGCGGCGACGACATATCGACATACTGTTTATGTTGACGACACAGATTACATCATTTGACCTTGTTATTAAGAACACCTCGTAGAGGGCCTACGAGAGTGCTACGAGAGTGCTACGGTCACTTGCACTATCACTTTTTTGCGTGGATGATATTCAAAGACGTATTCAGATTATAGAATTGAATGGAAGAGTAATAATAATTGAGTAGGTCGGTTGCGTTGCGTGGGAGCGCGCTCGCTGGGTAGGCTCCGGTACCTGCGCTGATCCCGCTGTTGCGGATCAAAGGGATTTGCACAATCCTCACAAATACAGCCTTATTCAAATATCCGTCGACTGGAAGGATGCACTCGCACAAAAACCCGATGATTTACGTAAAAAACTATAAAGCATTGTGACCGTTTTTATTGCTTTTTAGCAGAGTTTATTGAAATGTCACACCGACGTATGTTTTTTTGCATTTTGCCTAAAAGGGTACATTTTATTTCACAGAAATGAGACGCGGAGGTGTATCGAAATGTTTTAATCTAAAAAACGGCAGTTGCTGAGTTTTTACGAGTGTGGATTATCGAATCCTTTTTTATAGGGATTCGGATGGAATCGTATAAAATTACCGAAACTGAAGCCGCGCCCGTCGCCCGCAGGTACACCACTTATAATGTAGTCTATTAATTGAGTGTTATTTGAAAACAATTTTCGTTAATGATAAGGTTTAGGCAGGTCCCTCATACACTAGTAGTATGTGGGACCTGCCTAAACCTACTGTATGACTTAAATCTACCTTATTTATTGATACCTTTCACATGTTTTAAAACGATATGCATGTTCTCGTCTAGAGCAGCCTATTCACCACGTCCGAGATACATAGTACTTGTGACAGATTTAGAATTAGATTTCAATCTTAATTTCACTTAAAATTTTGCACACCAGCATCGTCACTTATTCTAAACATTTGCTATTGTGGGTGTAGTTTTTATCCTAGGAACTGATCTCTTCTCAGAAGATCAGTAAGTACTGAATCTGGTGGATAGATAGATTCATTTCTTCTTCTAAAGTGGTTGAATTTACAACCACTTTAGTAGAAGAAATGATGATACAAATAAATAATGAGAAGACAAGAGAAGTGCAACTCTACAAATGATAATGAGAAGAGAAGTGCAACACCACAAATGATAATGAGAAGAGAAGTGCAACTCTACAAATAATAAACTGCAGTTGGAGTACTCCACACTCCAACTGCAGATTATGATTGTCCTCTCTTACATTTATTTTTAGGCATTTAAATGACGGAATATTTCAGAATAATAAAGGTAAAAAGTAAATTGTACGCAGTTGGTTCAACGTGTCAATAGTTCGGTAGTTGCACCCCATATTTCATGAATAAATATGTAGGCCTTTCAAGTTATAAGTAAGTTAATGCAAATATATAAAAACTTATTGCATAATTTTCGTTTTTTTGTTTTATCAAAATTAAACTCACAGTATTAGTAAGAATCCCATTTTTGCTACTTAAGAATAGATCAACATTTAGGCCTATGGGATACGTTTAAATGGTTGTAAATAAATATGGATTATAGTCGACTATTGAATCTTGTGGACTATACAGCTGGTTATAGAAGTCTATATCTGTAACAGCATGAGAAACCGATCTGTTGTTAAAAATGAGACAACATATTTGTTTTTTCATTCGTAGTTATTATTATCTGAACATGGTTATTAATAATAATAAATCGTTTATTTTCTCTCAAAAGTTATTGTATGGAGGATGTCAATAATAATGGAGTAATTAAGTCAATCTGCAAAAGACTTTTCTTAATACTAATAATTGTTTGTGTTAAAATTATAATATTGATAACAAATAAGTACTTGTCAAATGATGAATTAAACAAAATTAATTTTTGTTAAATTAAGATTATTCAAAATAATTTATAGTTTTAGTCAATAATTCAAGTTTTGAATATTGTCTCTTGTAACAAGTACCTACCTTACCATACTGTAAGCTAACAGCTTAACTTAATATTGAGTTTGAAATGACCCTAATTATCTTTTCAATTTAGATGTACAAATGTACTTACATTGCAGTTTAATACACCATTAAGAAAAAAAGTTAATGATTTTATTTACTTTTGTGATATTATAATAAATATTTGATTTGTATATTTCAATGGTTGAATGCACTTTAAACTTAAAAGCGAGCTCCGGTCAACGTGAATTATTTGGTAACGCATTTTTTATGAAAATTATGTTAAAAATCTAATTGAAATATTTCGATGTCATAATAAATCTTGAATCAACAAGTAATTGAGTCATTCTAGTGTTGGATATGAAGCGTCACAAGTTTGCATACAGATGTACCTATAATGTTCTCATTTAACTGATTTATATTTGTATTAAAAAATATTAAAAATGTACACATTTACATGGCACACATTAGAAATAAGATGGGGAGAGTTTGTCTCTGTCTTTGTTAATGATTACTAGTTCGAGATAGTGACAGAGCGTGCCATCCATCGGGATTCACTTTGTAGAACTCTTGGTAGAACTAAAGCTTATAAGTTTTTGACGCACGAAAATGTACGTGTATGTAAAAAGAAATGAAAATGAAATATGATCACGACTGTATCCCAGAGAGCGGTAGACATTTCTTTCGGATTTTAATGTATCTTTTAGATCAAAGGGGTAGTCAGAGGTATATCCACATACATATAATTGGTATATATCCATCCACATTTTGCAGAAATTATATTAAGTAGGTACGTATGTATATTGTACGTAGCACTCGTAGTCGATCTTTTAAAATAAAACTTAAATTTTTGATAACGACGAGATCCGATCGACATCTTCAAGCCGGAGTGCCATCAACCTCTCCTCTTGCCCTCTCTCAAAAAGAAATCCTTGATAAAATGTGAATATTCTGTGAGGCACCGATGTGGATAGTGATGGTGAGATGTACTCACGGTAGGGTGTGCAGTAGGAGCGCTGCGCGGCGCGCACGCACGCTGTTAGCACCATGCTGAGCGGAGCGGCACGCTGCTGTGTGAACGAGCGGGAGCGGTGAGTGAACACAGAGCGGAGCGCACGAGACGTGCGTGTCGGGGCGCGGTGGACGCGACTGTGGCGGCTCACTCACGGCTGGCGAGCGTCCCCTCCCGACCGAGACCCGGGACCGACGAATTAAACATTTTACAAACTTTTTTGTCTGAATCCGTTTCTTTTTCCGCCCTTAGTGAATTTTTTTCGCGTTCTGTTACCTGGCGATGATTTTTTTTGCGCTTTCGCCGAATGGATCGAGTTTAAAAGCTGTTTATTTTTTTATAGGAAAGGGGAGCGACGGGTTCGGCTAACCGATGCGCGAATTCCGATATCGGGTTTGATTAAAAAAGCTCGAGCGTGCCCGAAAGTCGTTAGTGCAATATTAACAATACTTATAACTGACAAACGATAGCTCACCACTTCATGTCGCGCCGAGACCAAACACAGCCTCCTAGCACGCTGCACGCCAAAGCGACAGATATTACAAGATACATCTCACAAAGTAATCTATACTTTCTATACCTACTTAATATTATAAAGAGGTAAAGATTGTTTGTTTGTTTGACGGAAGTAATCTCCGAAACTACTCAGCGGATTTCAAAAACTCTTTTACCGATATTTAGAATGGACTGTCGGGATGGTTATAGGCTATATTTTATTTCGGTAGTTTCATAAGTACACCCGGGCAAAGCCGGGACGTGCTGCTAGTCTCTAGTGCTGTCATAATAATCTTGTTATTCAAGACTTTTCAACTTAGAACCGAGCACGTCATTCGTGTTATGGATGCTATTATTCAGATTGATGCAAACAGCTCAATGAAATGGAAAGTGGTTCGCGTTTCAATAGCGAATCCTCTCGCCTTTGAAGTGCAGCGGAGGGATAACGACATGCAGGTCGCGGGTTCGACATTACAATAGCAAACAGTGGCCCGTACCGTGCGGCTCACCTTCACTCGCCAGATCAAAGTCACTTTAGAACTATTTTATACGTAAAACATGTTTGTATTTCAACATTGTAGCAGTTGGTCGCTGATAAAACTCAACAAAATTAATTTGGAAGCAATACCTTTATAACCATCAGGTTAGTTTTGGTCATGAAAATGTGATAATAGTATCATTTTAATTAACTTTGTAAGAATAAGATTAGATAAGATGCTAGTTAATGAAAGTAAAAAAAAATGACCTTATTGTAGTTTAAAACTGTACTAAAAGATACAACTCAATAATGACATGTTTTGGTCGACATAGCATTAACATCTGGGGAGACTTTGTAGACACTGCAGTGTTGAGGATTCATGCATTAGTCAGTTGGTTCTGAACGTTTAGTTGGAGAACCGTCCTGCCTGGCTGTGCTTCAAAGAGATGCGAGTAGAGTGTGAGTGTGGAGTGTCGGTGTGGTATTGCGGATGCGGTCACTGGTCACTGGTCACTGGTCACTGGTCGGTGCTCAGTGCTCGGCCGCAGCTTTATGATGCTAATGTGCACAAACAGCGGCCGCCGATGAAACTTTAATTCCACCCCTCCCCCCCTCCTTCCCCCCCCCCGCCCGTCCGTCGTCCGCAGCGGGCGGCGGGTGCATTACGCAAGTCGGTGTTGGTTTAGGCGCCACATATTGCTACTTTGAATAAAAAATGCGCGCTCTCTTTGTGGAGTCCTCGAGACGGAATCCCATGTTTACGAACCCGCGTCCCGCACCGGACCGCCCTCGCCTTCGCCAAACAATGAATATCTTAATGTTCTCCGTGAATTTAAAGTGGAATCTAAACACAATATTGGACATTTCAATTTCAAACGGAGCCAAAATCAACAGTTTTAGATCTCTCGAAAGGTCAAGTGAGCAAATAAACATTTTTATCGGAATTGTTTTTAATAGTATTCGTAGCGGGGTTCGTAGCGGTTCGTAGCAGCTCGTAGCACGTAGCGGTCAGCGTGAGGGGGGCTCAGGGGGGGGGCGGGGGGGGGAGGGATGCATGCCCGCGGGTGTATGTTGTTATGGCCTTTTTATGAACAGTGATTTTGTGCATTTGCTCGTGTCGCGGGTCGCGGGCCCTCCGTCCGACATGTTATTTAATTAAAGATTTCCCGCGTGAAGGGTTGCGTCCCAAGTCCCTCCGCAGGCCTCTTCCCAGCGCTTATTGAATACGACCTTATTGGGTCGCAATTTATTTCGAGTGATAAGTTG
Organism: Xanthorhoe spadicearia; assembly: GCA_947086425.1. Taxonomy (NCBI): domain Eukaryota; kingdom Metazoa; phylum Arthropoda; class Insecta; order Lepidoptera; family Geometridae; genus Xanthorhoe; species Xanthorhoe spadicearia. The sequence goes on from OX352201.1 coordinate 18,230, forward strand.
ATTTAAGGTGAAGTACGTGAAGTACTGCCCGAACAGATTGCCCTCGCTGTGAGGATGTTCAAGGAGACACAAGATCTTCTCTAAATCTTATCTATTTTAGGTAATATAAAGGTCGACGCTTCTAAAAAAATAAATGAATTGATGTAGAGTCTTCTCTAAGTTATTGGAGATCCAACAGAAAGTTTTACCCCCTTATGCATAAAAACTTGACAATTTAATACAGGTTTTAAGAACGTTTTTTTCTTGTCACTCATATGTCAACGAAAAGAGATAGCAACAGATTTAATATGTGTTTTAGCTAATACAGGTTTACTGGTCGATTATGCATAAGGGGGTTAGATTATAATGAAATTTCGATAGTTTTTAAATAACTAAATTTAAAAAATGCTTTTATCAAGAGAACAGCAGCAAATCCCGCAAATTAAATTCTACACTAAAACATTAAACTTAAAGAAAATAAGTGCATAAGATAGGTTTTACAGAGATGCAGTCAACAGTTTAGGTTCAGACTAAGATTTCGAAATGTTTTATACAATTTATATGTGAATTTAAATCCATGCATCACATCACGCAAATGGAAACGTAAATCACATTGGAGGCAGAAAGGGCGCGACCGGCTAATTCTCTCGGAGGGGCGGCCATCTTGGATTAGCGTACTATTTGCATTTAGAATGAGCTCATTTTCACGCGCGATTGTCCCGGACTGTCCCGGACGGAAGGGTTGCGCCCTCTGATCTGATCCCGTTAGCGGTACATGGCTAACAATGACGCGCTTTAAACTCAATTTACATATTTACTAAATACACAAGCGAAGGATTATGTTGTGCATCCCGGCTGCTGTGTATTACAGATACTTATCTGAATGGATTTCTCTACATGGTATTTCCACCGTCTGTTGGTAAATTTAGAAGTTTAGTACGGTTTCGTCAACAGACTTATTGACTGTCTTTTTTAAAATTTCGCGATCGTAACACCATGATGACGTATCAGACTTATATGTACAATGCATGTATGACTCGTGCCTTAGATAAAAAACACAATTCTTTATTTTTAACAAGCGACCCGCCCCGGCTTTGCACGGGTCCAATAATTATACATCTCTCTAGGTATCTATTAAAAACCGCTTCAAAATCGGTTGCGTAGTTTTAAAGATTGAATACCTACATAGAGGCAATAGGGACAGAGAAAGCGACTTTGTTTTATACTATGTAGTGATGATGGCTTATTCATTTTGTGAGGTTAACACGAATGTTCGTATCTGCAAGTGTGATCTCGTGCAGGTTGCTTAGGATGCGGGGTCCGAGGGGACCCCCCTCCCCTTCGCCCCCAACCCGCGGGTGTCGCTGATTGCGCTAATCAATAGCCGTTGCAGTTGCACCCCCCCCTCCCTGCCCCTCGCCCCCCCCATGCTCCCGCGACCGCGTCTTAAGACTAAGGAGTCTGGTCAGTGTGTTGTATGTAGGTACCTACTGTTCATGCACATCTACAGGTATGCCGTTCTTCTAGGGTTGCCTTAACAAAATACTCATTCTATATTTTCAGTACGAATCCATAATGGTCCTCTTATATTTTCATCAATGGATATAATCGTTGCAATGTCTATAACGATGAAAAAACTGTGGGAGCTCCTGTTTTATTTAATCGAAATTGAAAATTCTTATCAAGATTTTTGGATTTCAATACTTACTGAAATAGAATACAGAATACTTATAATGAACATTTTTCTCCACATTACAGAGGAATTGAGATGGATAAGTGAGCCAGCCCTGAGGAGAGACGGGCCTGATATTGTGCTAATCTACACTATCTACACTTCTACACTAATATTATAAAGAGGAAAACTTTGTTTGTTTGTTTGGTTGTAATGAATAGGCTCAAAAACTACTGGACCGATTTTAAAAATTCTTTCACCATTCGAAAGCTACATTATCCACGAGTAACATAGGCTACTTTTTATCCCGATATTCCCGCGGGAACGGGACTTACGCGGGTGAAACCGCGGGGAGCAGCTAGTAATAATATTATAAAGAGGAAAACTTTGTTTGTTTGTTTGTTTGTTTGTTTGGTTGTAATGAATAGGCTCAAAAACTACTGGACCGATTTTAAAAATTCTTTCACCATCCGAAAGCTACATTATCCACGAGTAACATAGGCTACTTTTTATCCCGATATTCCCGCGGGAACGGGACTTACGCGGGTGAAACCGCGGGGAGCAGCTAGTGCGTAATAAAACCATTGGCAAGTGTCGCGCGCGGGGGGGAGGGTGAGGGGGGGGAGGGTAGGGGCGGGGAGGGGTAGGTGAGGTGACCAACACAATGCACATACACAGACATTTCAACTTGATTAGCTTATTTTCAACAAAAAATTGTTTTAGTTTTGCAATTTGTTCAGATTCAGAAAATAGTGAAGTTTGTCGTTATTCAATTTTAAAATAGTGAACCCCTTGATATGAGTGGAGCTCCCGATCGCTCATTGATGCGCGAATATAAAGTTAAACTCGGAGAGGAGCCACCCTCTCACGTCATGGTAATGGCAGCCGATTGAAATAACAATACTCACTATTGATTGGGAACTATCAACCAACTAGCTACACGTTATTGTAATCACGATAGATTCCACTATTTTAGAATTCCAGGATGATCGATGTAAGGACAATGACAAAGTGTCTATTGGCGAGGATTACTTACTTTAATAGTTTGCCTTCGATTTTGTAATAAAACTGAATATTGATTAGTAAGCAGACATTGGTTAGTGACATTCTTTATTGTTCTTGGTACTCTAAAAAATATCTTCATTTTTACCTCAAGTTGGTACTATTAACCAATTGTATTTACTTCTAGATATTTTCATAATCATCATGTTTTGATATCTTCCTCAAAACATAAACTAAACATGCTTGAATCATTTTTTCCATGTAACTATGTAAGTAAGACACAATAGTGAAGGTGCTCGACTAATGTTATGCAAAAATCACGGCGAAGGTAACCCTTCCCCGAGCGCGGCGCGTCGCATTGGACGCGAGTATGTAAATCATATGTAGATGCGACGGAGCGCCGCCCTTCAGATGACTCTATGTAAAAAACGAACGAGGTGCGGGGTGCGGGGTGCGGAGTGCGGGGTGCGGGGTGCGGGGTTCAAAGGGTTGTGGCACATGCTCGCTGATTTATGACTATAAATGCGTTTGTAAATGACGCCGTCCCGGTACAACACGGTGACGCTTTTAATTTAAAACGCTATGATGAATGGTGCCGGGATTGCGTCGCGTCGCCCGCATTCACTATAAATAATGCACAACGTCACATAAAATGACCATTAATATTTGAATCGGATCATAAATATTTTCCATTTCAAATCGGAGATGATCGCGATCGTTATCAGTTAAAATTTTTGAGATCGAGAACTAAGCTTTTATGCGTTGAAAAAATATTTTCAGCAAACCTTCAATTTCATCGATATTATGTGACTTTCCTCGAATGTTTACTCTCGAGAACAGAACCCTTTCTAAATAAAAGTTTTCCGAATACAATGTTATGAATTTCCTCGTATTGTAGGTATGTCAACACTTAAACAGATCGCAAACAGTAACAATATGAGCAGCGGCGGACAAACAGCGGCCCGCGGCGGTCCGGGACGACCCTGGGACGGCCTCGGGACGGCCCCGGGCGCGGAGCGGGCGCTGATTGTTTGTCCGGCACGACGAGCATCGCCACTCATATTTGTATGACCGTCCCGCGAGACGAGCCGAATCAATGTTCAATATATTTCAAATCAACTGTACTCCTTAGGGACTTTTGAAATTTGTATCAAAAAAGGTAAAAATATGTTATTGAAGTGCTTCCAAGCGATATTCGCCGAGTGATGTGCATCAGTATCGTAGTTAGTGGAATGTAGTAAACGGCAGGGAGCCAGTAAAGCACCCGCGAGTGCAGCAGTCGCGCTCGACCATCGATCGCTTCACTTAACATAAAGGGGTATAAATAATTCTGCAATTGGAACCGTCATGTGCGACAAATCGGCTTTAAATTTCGTTTCGCAGATAACGAGATAGTGAAATCGAACTCGGAACTATAGAAAGTGTATGAATGGTGCGCAGGCTGCGCAGTGCGCGCGCGCAGCCTGCGCAGCTGCCCTACCGAGGGGTGGGGGAGGGGGGAGGGGGGAGGGGGAGGTGAGGGGGTGACAATCCGTGGCACGCGCACAACCCTTTCCTTGCGTTTAACTCCATTTAATTGAACAAAGTGTCCCGGAGTCGGCACGCGGCCCGCTCGGCGCCGCCCCGAGCCATGCGGGCCCGCGCCCGCGCTGTACCGGACCTCGTTATGGTCTAAATTTATATCGCGGCCGAATAAATATCATAAATTGCTTTAATCACATTTGCTCCCGGAGCGGGCGATTATCGCCGCGTGGCCGGTGCCTAATGTCATGCGGCTCTAATCATTTAACATGAAATAGAGGACTCCTATTATTTTTTTAAGCTATGATAATATATCACAATATAGGCTGTTTTATGTATTTAATCTAGGCTACTGTGTCTTCATCTTAACTCTTGAGCATGAATACTTTATAATAGACATGCCCTTATTTAATCTACTCGTGTGCCACTATGTGTAACACAACACCTGACTCATAATTTATTTTCATTTACATAAATTGTTTCATAATGTATATGATGTGTGGAAATTCATTTATTATTTAAAGATACTAAAACTGAAACCCGTCTAATAAACAAAAGGGTTTTGATAAATGATAAATGGAAACACGAGTATTACGATTTTTCCTATTCTAGGGAATTTTATTAGAACATGTTTCCGTGTCCGAGAGTTGTTTGATTAATATTGTTTTAAGTCGTATCCTACTACACTTATTAGTTATTGGCTATCGTATATATTTTGCCTCTAAATATCGATTAATTTAGTTCTTTCTAAAATGTATACAAATCCCCAATAGAAAATGACAGTTATTCAAATTCCAATCGCACAAATATGTAAAAGTATTCAGTGGCGCTTGACTCAGAATAGAGAAATATCTGCGTAAATATTTTTTTTGCTGAAGAAGTTGTATGTACCTCAAACATGTGCTCGAAGATTAAGAATCTCATTGTGTTAAACGCAAGTAGATGGACATGTTCGGAGTAGATTGGAGAGGGGCAGATCAATCTGTCTGTTGATGGCAGTCGGAGGGTGCTCGAGATCAAACGGCATTCAAATGCATCCCTCCCCCTCCCCCGCGACCCCCCCCCCTGCCCCGCGGGCACCAGGCTCGCGGCCACAGACCTCCTACTCCAACACAGTCTGCACAACAAGGCGAGTGCTCGCTCGACTGTGAAGGCATCCCGCCACCGCTTTGATCTGAGGAACTTTGCACAAACAAATCGCATTCTTTTATTTGAACACAACTCGCAACAAGAGGGTGGACTCGATGGACATTTTTAAAGTGAAAATGTTCTCAAATACAACATAAAAAGCACATGTTTGAAAGAGACTTTAAAGTAGAAATCACCAAAAGACTAGGAGAGAGGATCGAGACGCTCCCTTGTGCCATGCGTGACTCTAGTTGGTGAATTGTGTTTATTGTCATAACTTAGCATCATAATTAATATATTAATGTAACTTGATTCGTGGTAGTGATGTAGAATCGAGTAGAATATCATTCTTAATGAGGCTATTTGTAAACAAGTAAATAGGTTTTCGCGACTCCGCAGCTCCCCGGCCGGCGGGCGAGTCGTTACTTTCAACAAGAGGCCTCCGAAGTGAGCTCGTAATAATACCGAAATATGAACAATACCGATCGTTGCTTTGTTTAGAGTTTTGAAAGTGAAATGCATCCCTTCGCGTATGTACCGGCATGTGTTACAACACCGTCGCACGTGGGGCGAAGGGTTGGGGAATGCGCGCGCGCACGTCGCTCGGGCGCGCCCAACCCTTCGCTTCGTGTCGCGCGCTGATTGCGGATATTTTTTACCGATTTCCGTTGCGGGGCGCTGCGGGTCGCGGGGCGGGGGAAGGGTCGCGAGAGGCGTTTTTTATCAGTCGCATCGGCCCACTCGCCCCGCCCCCTCCGCGCCTCGTTTGCATACGCTCGTCTCCTCCCGCGCCCTCCTCCCCCCACCCCTGCCCTCTCGCGTCCCACGTCGCGACAGATAACTAGATTAACATACCCGCACACGCCACGCGGCCGACTCGAGCCACCGGCTTCATACCCCGCGAGCTACACAGACTTGTCTCAGAGTTGAAGACAATGGGAATTATTCATCAGGAAGGAATCGTTTCGCATCGTCTTAATGGCTACATTCTGCTCCTTCATCTTCGCGAGCAATGCCATGAATAATCAGAGCAACAAAAACAATTAAATACTACCTACTCGATAAATATTCCTTTTTGGCGAACGATTTCTTTATTATAAAAAGTCAAGATTACTAGCTCTCCCGCAACTGTATTACAGCTTGTAAGTGAGCTCAAAGTATGTAAAGCTTATCAAAGTGTCTTGTTAATGAGTCTTAAGTCTTGAATCGATAGCTTCAATGTGAGATAAGTCACTTTTAAATTTGATACATCGACATCAACACGTTGAAAATATATTTGGGAAAGACTAATTGGTGATACTTATTAATACGCATTTCGTACAATTCTAAATTTGTGTGAATTAGCAATTAGTGAAATTATTCATTCGTACAATCTTCAAAGGCACAAGGGAGCCTTTGAGGCCTAGTCTATAGTCACGTAGCTCTTGAGATTATGCTATTCACATAGCACATTTTGCAACTGACTCGATCAATAATATTAGTAGAGCCGTAAAACTTTAGAAAGGCGTTAAGTATGAACATTTTACATAATCGGTATTCAAAATGATGTTACATACAGCCTTGTGAAGCAAGTTGCACACTCTTCACTGTGTTGCGTCAGCTCTGCCTACCCTTCTTTACAATAATCACAAGCACTGAGATCAATGTTAGTTTCTTTTAATACCTATCATGCTTAAAAAGTGTAATTGTCTGTTATTTGACAAACATTGTCGGTTTCCAAACATCAAGCATTAAAAAGAACGTTTCCATGAATTTGCATCTTTATTATATGCAAAATAATAAATGGAACCAATGTGTAATATCATAGGAAGTGCGAGTATTTGTGTTTGTTCTAAATGACAGTATAATAGTGCTCGTGAACAATGCTTGCGTCTACGGCAGCTGCGCCAACAATGCTTGCGTGAGTGCGCACTCTGCGCCCGCGCCGCCGCCGCTGACTAGCCCTCACACCACTCGAGGGATGGGAAGCTAGAAGACGTTAAGTAGCCTTTGAAAAACAAGAGACTTTAATTATCAAACCAAAAAAGTAGTGAAGGTTTTTGAAACATAATTATGTCGGTGATTTTATGGAAAAGTTTAAAAATAAGCTTTCATTCCAATAAAATGACTACAACTGATTAAAGGTGAACGATAAAGTACATAAAGAAAACATAAAAAATGTCACACAAAGAAGTCTGCAACTGACTTTATTAATTCCGCGATGTAGGTTATGTTCAAATTTCTCAAACATGACTTTTTTTAAAAAAAAAAGGTAACGGCTTGTAACGTACTAGTATCGTGAGATAGTTCTAGAAAAGCCCGTTGTTTGATGGAACATCGTGAGTCGGTCAGTGGGTGCGAGCGGGCCCGGCGGCGGCAGCAGGTACCGGTAGCTAGGAGCGCTAACGAGCGCTTGTGCAGCTGATTCCACTTTTTTGTTAAAAACCGTTATTTTAGACATAAATCTCACCCTTCCGAATCTGCGATTTCAATATACCGTCGCACAATGCATTCGCGTCGCGCTTTTTACACATTTTTAAAAAATGTGGGGTAATGCATTTTTTATAGAAAAAGCGCGGAGACGCGGTCGTTATTCCTTCCCACGGGGAAGTGGGTCACCCATTGTGCTTTCTTCGAATTGCGCTAAAAAACGGATTTCTGCGCGTCTCGAGACCCTCCCCGCGCCCCGCACCACCCCTCTCTCCCCTCTGACACACATTTTTGGGGTAAAAAATGTAAAAATAGCGTCGCAGCTTGCGATCGAGTTTTCTCAGAGATTTTTTTCGCAATAAATCTAATAGTGGCTTGTAGTACAGGAGGCGGGAAGGGTTGCTACATCTGTCGCGGCGCGGCGGCGACGGCAACCCCGCGCCCTCCCGTCCGAGGGGGGGAGGGCAATCAAATGATTAGGTAAACAAAACGAAGGCTGCGGGCTGTTTGCAGTGCGCGGCGCGGCGCGGGGGGGAGGGGGCGGGGGGGGGGGGACGGGGAGGCGAGGGACAAGATTACCTCCGTTTTAACGCGCAAAAGATTTCAAAGGCGCCACTTCACAAATAATCCATCTCCAGCCCTTTAAAAGGCCACTCGACGAGGGCGCAAATTCGATTCCGCCGTAGATTGTAGTGCATATTCAGCTAACGAGGTTACACCCCCTCCCTCCCCCCGCACGGCGTCCACCGTCCTCCCGCAATATTGTGGCGGAGGATACCTGCGCATCCTCCATTAGCGCCCACCGAGGCGCGCACATTCAGATTGAACGGCTTATTGAGGAGCCAGCTCCCACTTGTCCCGACTCCCGAGGGACTAACTCATTTACTGACCCCGTCCACACACTCATACACACTTATTTTAAAATCAGTATCTGCTTTCTTAAGGTATTGCTATATAAAGCATGTCTAAATGAGGCCCAGAGGCACTTCCTCGGCACCTGCGTCGCCACCCGACACCGCTCGTCTTATAATTCATTCTTCTCCAAACAAAGATTTCATTGATTTTATTATTTATGAGACGTTGATGACTAACGGTAGCGAGTTCCGTTTCTTCATATCAATATTCCATTTGTATGAAAGAGGGGAGCACACAGTGAGGATAAGACAAGTCAATGTAATCATGTTAAAACTGAAAGATCACAAGAGCACAAGATCAGTTAGTAAAATTATTTTTAAAAGAGTCCTCGATGAGAGTTGTCTCTCTATGATAATCGTTGGACTATCTTGATTCTTGTTTTATGAAGAAAGAGAAAAAAACATTTCGGTTGTCGTACCGAAGTCCGTCAAGGACCACTTTCAAATTTCTGTATAGTTTCTGTAACAATGAGCATCCTCATCTTACTATTTAATACCATTTTACCAAAAACAGCCCTTTATTATATGAGTCAAATATACTTAAAAAAAAATATTAAAACCTAACCCTGAATTAAAAAAAAAACATTCACTAGAAATGCACAACATGCCTCTGTACGTACAGTATCGTTGAGTGTGTGGTGCAGTAACGGTGCGCCTGCGCATCGTGCGCAACAATTAAGCACACGCGTAATTGCGGCTAAACTTCCGACCACACACCTACAATGCACAACGTGGAAAGAAAATCCTGTCCGACCCGAAGAGAATGAATCATACAAATTTTTGTTAACACTTCGCAACAAGTACGAGTACATCTACATTTTAAAAATCTAGTTCCAAATCTCGAATCAATTACACAAAGTTCAGTTCCTCTTATTCTAACAGGCAATAGAATCCCCCAGTTATAAGAACGTGACTGTTCTGAGTGGCCTGTACTAAGATCTTATTGTGAATAAATATATTTTGACTTGACTCTGCTCATCATTAATACGAGTATAATAATTTGTATGTATTAATATTTACAAGTTCTTGCTAATTATGTGCCCAATAAGTTTAACAATATTTTAAGGTACATGAATCCTGATATCTATTATATAGTTCCGGCTCCACTATTTGATGTGCGCTGTTTGTTATATGTTCGTTGATCAAACATGTTCCTTGGCTCGGCTTACAGAGCAAATGCTATGAGCTTGACGGATCGCTGTTGTAGGGGCGAGGCTAGCTCACCACACTTTTATTGGAAATTTGTCTGTCTTGTCTCAATATCTCTACATTCTACTTAAATCTCTACATAGTATAAAAAAAAGCGTTTGGTATGCTTAGATCTTTTAAACTACGCAATGGAATTTCAGGTAACGTATATACAGAGTGATTTTAGTGGAAGATTTTTACAAAACTTGAACGCATTGTTGAAATATTTTTTGGACATAATCGCGTAAGTATTGTATTCATTATATTTAGCTCAGTGATTCACATGACTCTACAGTCACCGTGTTCACAAGCAGACTGTGACTCGGTAGACTGTCAATATTATGATTTTAATACACAATTAAGTCCTAATATTTCAAAAGCTTTTACGAGTAGAGTGTGAGTAGTGTTTCTCTGTTATAGTAGAGAAAACATCCATGCGAAAACGGGAGGGTCACTAGTTCATACAACACCTCTACCGAGGAACAACTAGCATGTATAGGTATAATAAATACATGCGAGTGAGAGTTGATGAAGATGTCTGTATGTCTGTAATAACGTGACACTTAATAGGACGGACATTATAGTTCGTGACCTGGAACAGTTAATGTTCTTGACTGCAGACCATTCGCGGTAAGTCATAAGCTTAGCCGGAACTACCGAGTAATGAAGGAGTAATATCGTATGAGCTAGTGAAAAAATTAAAAATAACAAAGTAAATAAGTGTCAGTTTGATCAGAAGCGTCGTTAAACTGGCACTTCATGCAAAAGAACTAACATCTTTCAGGGAATTCTAATGAGGTGTCAACGGGATCCTCTGACGCAGTCGGTTCCTGCTGGCGGTGCTGGCGCGGCCGTCAGCAGACGGTGGCCGTCAGCAGGCGACGGCCGGCAGCTGACGGCGGGCATCGAACTCGGTTATTAATGCATCGCGCGGGGGGACAGGGGCGCGCGGGGGCAGGGAGTCACGATCGCGCACGAATGCCCAACATCCGAGATTTGAATACTAGATAATTAATATCGCTTTATTAGCGGTAGAAATATCGATTTATGAAGATATTATCCGCTTTGTGCGCGCCGCGTGCGCCCGCGCCGCCGCGTCGATCAATTACTGTCGCCGCGGCCGCAGCCGACTGCGCAAACCGAACTAAACCACCGCTCAAATCATTCTTATGTCTGTACTTATCCTATTTTTTGAATGCGGAATTTAATTATTTTAATTTTCAAAATAAATCCTTTCTAAACAACGCACGGAGAGGTCGTACGCATTATATATAAAAGCATTATCAGCTGACACAGTTTTGCAAAATTGTATTCTGTCATTTTCTGGGCTGTAGAAACTTTGGAAATTTAGAATTTTTAATGATATTTTCAAGAAAAACAACGAACTCTAACTTTACTATACTTAGTATCATTTCACCTTTCGGCCTGTGGTCTTGCTGAGTCGAAGAAGGGAGGGGAGGCCTTTTGCCCTGCCTTGGGAAGTTGGGACGATTATGACTGAATAATAATTTCACCTAGGTACCTAGACTAAATACAAGATTGAAAATACCAAATATGTTACAAAAAGGCTATAAAATTCGAGTAAGTATCTGTGGTTGATCGGACACGCACTTGGCTGTACTCGGCAATCGAGTGCTCGGTTATTGTTTGTCTGTTGTCCGCTGACAGGCGCGGGGGGGGGGGTGGGGGGGGGGGCTCGGCGAGGGGGGGGACAAGCTTGTATTGTTGCGCGATCGCTTTAATTTGTTATCTTAATTTATTAATCGTTGAGGTCGTTGACCTCCGACATCGTTATAACGAAGCGCTCCGTGAAAGCCTTCGCTTTCGTAAACCTATTTCAAGGCTATTTTTGAGGAGAATTTTTCATAAGGTAAGTACATTTCTTTATTATACTACATGAATCTGTGTGTTGTTAACTCTACAATTACTCGTAAGTTGCAAAAATACATTACCGATCTCCGAAGATATATAAACAGCTTGTGTCACTTACCTGTAATGAGAAAAATAATGATTAATTGGCATACCTAAAATAATTCAAACTAAACCTCAATCAGAATCAGATGCATTCATAATGTATTAATTAGAAGAAATATACCTATATATAACAAAATATAATCATCAATGAAAAGTCAACAATCAACGGACAATGGTACGAGTATTATTAATTTACCGTTTCTTATGAACCTAACGTCATTTTAAATTAATTAAATTATAATAGTTATTTTATCATTCAATTTTGTTGCCAGTTTTATTATCATACCTAACACTTTATTGTTAAATTGATGAGTTATGAACAGGCAACTCATTAAATTGATCATCAATGAACACTATGGACAGTACCATTTCTTAATTATCGTTGTTTTAACACAACAGCCATATTTTAAACATTGCAAAGAGTTTGTCATTATTTAGAGTAGGCCTGAAGAAGAGTCTCGTTGCGTGGCGCTATGCATTGTTAATATTGTAATAATGTAAGTAATTAAAGTAATGCATCACAATGTGCCATTACAGTGCGCGTGCGCATGTCGGAGACTGATGTTACTGCATGTGATGATAGCAGAATAGCAGCTCGTTGAACTCTCCAACTTGCAACTGTACAACGAAGCAAGAGTTAGTATAGCTCTTACAAATACACGATTCAAATACTTTTATACAAATTCATTCAAATTTATAATCTTATTGTATGTCAATTCATGTTTAGGGATTAAGCAGGATTCGTATTCTTACTAGAAACTAATTGGTGACTTATTGTGAAGACTGTTTCTTGTTAGAAGCAACATGGAACACAGTCATGTCCAGTTTGAAATTCCGAAACGGAAGGAGCGGGCGGCGCCGCATTGTGTCCGCTAATCCAGGCAGCACAACACAGGCAGCTCAACAGTGTCGATAATTAGCCGGCGCGTTTACGCTGCGTGTTCACAAAGTGCCCTAACTAGGCGATTGTGATGGCGGCGTGCATCTCACTGCGTTTAATTGCAGCCATCATCGCGCCGCGCCCGCGCCGCGCCCGCAACGCGCCTCCCGCCCGCCGCCGCATAAAAACAACAAGCGGTAAACAATAAAGCAACTCTACGAGCACCGCATAGAGCTGCTTTTCCCTCGATCGTGGGAGGATGTTTACGCGCGCCGGCAATGGGAAGTGATCGCGAACAATGGCTAGCATTTGCATGCGACGCGAGTAATTAGCGCGTGTGGGGCTACTGCGGACGGCGCATGCGCATGCTCAGGTACTGCCACTCACTGCGCTCTGTTGATTCGCTTGGAATTTTGCATTTGATATGGCTCATAAATAACGCCTTAAACAAACAACGGGACGTTTATGTGAACGATTGAATACTGTGCCATTAACATTGGGCATCATTGACGGTGTCTGATGTTTAAAACAATATGGTTCAGTTCAACAGAATAGAATAAAGTGATTACTGTTCAAAGCATATGAACAGAGGCATGTTTGCAATGGTTCACGGGTGCCCTCATAACTATACGTAATTATATTGTAGGTAAAAGTTACGAATAGCTGGAATAATAATTTGAAAAGTGACCTTTCGTAAGGCTCGGTTGGCGTGCCAAGCCAAAGCCGGCCGCGGCCGGACACCAAATGTCACACAATTAACCAACACACAGACATAATCACTGCTCCACCGACCGCCGCTGATTGGATATCAATAATTCGTTGGAACAAATCCTTGGAACATCGAGCGGGCACCAGCTGTCGGAGTTTCGTGAAGTATCACTCGATTGCACATTTAACTTAATCACTCAAGTCCGACTTTAACCCTAAACTTGGTAAGATAAATAGTCCGCGGGAGGAGAGCGAGGGGAGCGGCGCGGGGAGGGGGGAGGGGGGGGGAGATTGTCGCTCGCGGACTTTTCTGCGACAAAAAACCGACTGGACGTTTCATTTCCATTAATTTCTCGGAAGAAATGCAGCCGCTAGTCCCTCACAACCGGTCTCATTAATTGCGGTAGATTTAGCGAAGCTGATTGAAATTCTAAATAAAATTTTAACGATTGACACTTGTCCGATCGGCAAGCACTGAATGAATTATTGTGACAGTATATTTAGTCATAGCGGTTAGAGGCGGACAGTGGTCAGCTTTAGGTACTGCTTCGTCGCTTGTCCGATCGGCAAGCACCGACAGCGCACTCGCGGCGACGCGACGGGGCGCCGCTGCCGCTCCGCTCTCGCCCGCCGCGCTGTGCACTCTTCTACTAGTTAATGACTAATCAAAACATTAGGACGCGCACCATATATCTCACGGCGGTGACTGGTGCATCGTCCCGCGGCCGCGGCGCCCCGCGTCTTTCACTCGTGTTTACATTATATTATACCTGTATATAAACAATCGCCGCGGTAGCCTTGTCCTATCGAGTTGAACCTGTTTTGAACTAGCAAATCCGATATACCTACTTAATAATTTTTCGAAGTTCTAACTATGTACACACTACACACACATGTATGTTACATTGTTTGGAGATTAATAGCATAATGTGATCGTAATGATGCTAAATGTATATAAATGTAATGTGTGGAAGTGGTAGCGTCCGAGCCGCGTCCGCCGGGACCCGTCTCGATGACACTTCCATTTGAAGTTCCGTGTTGCCACTTCGGACCCTTTCAACCCTTGAAATAGAATTACAAATTCATGCATTGGTATAATAAACGTGTCAAATAGCGTCGTGGGACTCTACGAGTTATATATTGTGGCCTGGCTGGCTCCTAGTTGTACACAACCGACGAAATAATTTGCAATATTTTTGTAAAGTTTATAAAGTTATTAAGTGAATGGAATCCTAAAAAGAAAAAAATCGTTCCTATAGTATCTATACAGTACGGGGATCTTAATTCAATTAGTGAATATGTTATAACGATATTTTTCGTTTGAGTCACGAGAATAGAACAATCATCAAAATAATAGAGTAGCGGTCGGTTGGCGATGACTGGAGGTTCTCACGCGGTGCGACAAGTCGCGCGACCAGACGCTAGGCGACCAGACGCGCGACCAGACACCGCCACGCGGTCGCCGGTTGCGGGAGACGCCAATATTAAATCACATGACGCACCAGTCGCTGCCAGGGAATGTATTAGCATTAACAAATCGGCGCTTTGGGCTTAATGATACAATCTGGTGATGGGAACACTGACTATGCGGCGGGCGCAGGCTTCGCAGGGCATTCTTAATAGACAATTCGACAATCTAATAGAGTTATTTTCATGTATATTCAAGTAATGTTATTACAAGATGGTGTACAATAAGTTGTAGTGGGCTTGTAGCGACACGGCACGGCACGGCACGGCGGACGGAAGCCGCGCCGCGCAATTACACTACGTGCCGTGTACCACCGAGCGCGTAATGGAGTCCGTTGCCTCCAAATTGCTCATTATTCAATTTGATTAATATTCGGGACTTCTTTGAATACAGTAATTTCGGAGGTCTCGTGGGAACATCGCACGATCGTAGACTCTCCGCTCATACAGCACGCACGAGCATGTGTACTGTGTAGCGTTACGTACGCGCTTCCGTCTCGATGTAATCAGGTGGGTTATTGTCTATTATTTGTTGTGCAGGTCAGCCTCGCAGCTGTAGATTGTTGCTTCCGACAACAGTTGTCCCTCGATTATCACAATCACTTATTATGATTAAGACGATACACTATTTATTTCTGCGTATAATAAGGTCAGAGTGTGTAAGGTAACCGCGTCAGCAGTCGCATCGAATCAAGGATGAGTCTAGTAGACGTCTCGCGGCGTCCAGCGACCGACGGAATGCGATCATCCAAATTCAAATAACAGTGTCGTGACCGCCGCAAATCGCCGTCCCAACGAAAAAACTTTAATCACGATAATGTTGCGTTCGGTAGTTTGAGTGACGATGGCATTGTGTTTTTGTGTCGGACCTCTGACGCCGTCGGTCGCGGGCGGCGCGCGGCGGGCGCGCGGGACGTCGCTCGCGGCGGCCGGTCGGTGGTGCACTTGATTGGGTTTTTACGGGCGAGTTGGCGGACCGCTAGGAATTCACCCTCCCGCGCCCCGCACCCCGCACCCCGCGCCGGGGGATGCGAGGGAATCAATTTAAAATTCAGATAAGCGGAATAAACACTCGCCTCGGAATGTGCGGAGTTGGCGCATCATTAGGGCCCCCGCAGACGGCCGACTTTTTGTAGGTGGAAAAGTAGGTCGCTTTTTCGACCGATTTTGTCACCTACTTTGTCACCGACTCCAACGCACACGACCGTCACTTTGTAGGTGGCTAGTGAGGGGACAACATCGAAAAATACTAGAACGGTGGATTTGCAAAGGAAGATAATTAAGTAGATAATATAGTAGAAGATAAGACTACCTAGCTTTCTTTTCTTATAATGCAGCCGAAATATACTTCGGTTATAATCCTTTCTACTAATCCTACGAAAATTCCTACTATAATTTACTTATCGGAAGTTTGTGAGTATGGATGTATGGTTATTTCTCTTTCACGAAAAAACTACAAAACCTATTGTATACCTACTTTGGGATATAGGTAGCTAATGACATGGTATTATATGGTATTATACATAGGCTACTTTTATCCTGATATTCCCGCGGAATTCGTTGAAATTACTTTAAATTACAATAAGTACTTAATAAATTACATGGTTAGGTAAGTACCTACTTGTAATATTATTATTATTAATCCAATAACAATAAATTATAATTATGAATGATTGAACCTACTTATCTACCAGAAGTGTACCTAGGTACCTAAGCAAATAAAATTCGGAGTAAATAGTCCACTTGCGGAGTAAGCTCTATCACTTATTCCGAAAAGCGCATCACTAAACGACCTACACATTCGGAGTCGGTGTCGGGTCGGTCGGAATGCCACCTACTTTTTTCTCACCTACTTTTTGTAGGTCGTGTGCGTTGCACTATTGTTGTCAGTACGTTCTATTTTTCGACCGATTTTTCCACCTACAAAAAGTCGGCCGTCTGCGGGGGCCCTTATGCCGGCGACGCGCTCACGAACCCGCGCCCGCGCCCGCGCCTGCTTGCACTCCAGACCAACCATCGCTTGCGTCCTCAAAGGACACACGTTCAAGATAGACGGCGAGATGACACAAATATCTCGCACAGTTAGAAGAACATAAGCATCGTTATGCTGCCAGCTGCAGCCATGCAATGTTAGAACATGCTCATTTATAAGCACTCCATGCACTGTCATTTAATATTCTTATAAGAATCAATTGTTAACAACTCAACAGTGTGATCTAATGTTAAAGCTGCATCTTCTATCTTATATGTTCACACATTGTGTATAAAGTTGACAAATCTTGTAAAAGCTTCCGAACAAAGCACCGGAGGATGCACACAACAAAGCTTATCGTCCCGGAATGTCCACAAGAGTGACCCCGCGCCCCCAGCCCCCCTCAGCCCCCGCAGGCCCCTCAGCCCCCCGCAGGCCCCCGACCCACCAATTTTCCAGCAGGCCTGGCCGAGATGTGTCACACGCACATGCTCACGCATCCGGAGATCTAGATTTTAGAGTACAATCGTAATAATGGCTTTTGACTCTTGAGTGAGTTTTGCAACGGTGAATACCAATTAGAAAGGATGGATCTTGTTTATAACGAACTAGCTGCACATCCTGGCTTCGCACGGGTGTACTAATGAAACTACCGGGATAAAATATGGCCTTTAACCATCCCAACAGTCCATTCTATACATCGGTGAAAGAATTTTTAAAACAAAATATTACGATTTCATATCGTTTAACAAAATTTTATTCTTCTCTAGAAATTCTATTTTATCTCTGAACTGAAACTTCTTAGTTACAAGAGGGCAAGCAGATTTATTTCCTCCGTACCGTTAAGACTGACATTTTGTTTTTGTTGCATTGAATAATAAAACTATAACAGTACTACAAAATGAATTCATCGTGTCTGTTAACAATTTTACATGCAAAATGACAATGTATGGTCTTGCAAGTGCGTGTGCATTGTGTGTGACAAATTGACGGCAGGCAGTTAGGCAGGCAGGTAGAGGTAGGTATCACACTGCATGATAATTATGGTATATTTGTCCGCGATAACTCCGGCTCACAGGAAACATTATAATATGAACAATTGCACTCGTTCAAACGGTGACACTACTCGCTGGTTGTTCATTGTACAAACGCGTAGAAGCTACTAGACGAGACGGTAAACTTTCCATTTGGTTATTTTCGCACAGTTCGAGTTCAGTGGCCGCTTTTTTTGCAAATTGGTTAAATTAGGCTAATTAGAATATTAAGTTGGCAGTCACACGCGCGCACGGTCAGAACACTTAGAAGTTGACGAGAGCCGACGACGGTAGGTTTCCTTGTCAATACAATGTAGCACTGTCGTTAGCTTTTATTTTGTTCATCATCATCATCATCATCAGCCTTTCTCATCCCACTGCTGGGTATAGGCCTCTCTTCGTTTCCGCCACTCGCCCCTGTCCCGCGCCAATCTAACCCAAGTCCGACCTGCGGTCTTAACAATGTCGTCAACGTTTATTTTGTTAGTAACAACAATTTCTGTGTCCGTTACCAATAATGATCCATTTCTAAACAGATTCAAGAAGACGTAGATTATTTCAAATTTATTTTTTACAAAGGGTTTAACGATTGAATATTCTTATTTGTAACATTAGAGTACAGTGAGTATATATTAGTGGGGCAGACAGTCGACAGTAAAACGTTATTCAAATTACCTCCACATCCATTTCTCAAGTGGTATTAAAGCCGACAAAAAATGAATTTCATTATAATGTTTAGAATCACAAACATAGCAGATTATTATAATTATGTAATGTTATTTTATCAGTGTGTTTTGTGTTAGCATAATAATTATTTAAATAATGAGTTATCTGATACGGCCGGCCAGGTCCGACCCTCGCGGGCGCTAGCTGAAGCATGCGTCAGCTCTGACATTTGGCGCTAACGAGTGCGCTGCAGGTGAGGCGACCTTTACATCTGCCTATTTATTTGAAGATGATTGCGATCTACAGCTACTGCCTGGAATTGATCTATAAAAATACAGTTACACCGACAACTCGGGTTCAAGGATAGATGGACCAGCGCGAGAATGAATGTCATCCTTGAGGTTCTATCGAAATAAATATGTTTTTCCTTTACGTTTTTGGCAAAAAGGCCAAAGGCCTCGCGACTTTGGCTTACTCTACTTTTCAGGTAAGTACCTATATTTATTTCAAACAATAAATTATTTAACTTGCAATTTCAGTCAAATGGTGCCGGTGTTAAGTTTATGTTTAATTGATTTATCTATAAATGTCCAAATCAAATTCGTCACAGGTGTATTGTATATAAAATAACAGTAGGTAACCCTTTAGGTAAGATTAATTTATAGAAGTAGAAGCCAGTAACGAGGCCCTCTGTTCCGGCGGGGCGCGGGCGGCGCGGGGGGAGCGCGGCCGAAGCTTCGACCCTCATTGTTTAATGCTAATCATCTCCATGTTAAAGCTAGACGTTTTATGATACCTAATGTTTCAACAATAAGCATGAGAGATAACATGCGCGATTACAGTCGTGTTGGACATTGAGGCTGCACTCGAAGAACAATAAAATAAAGCCGGAAATGATTTATTATTCATACGATTCTGTTTATATTTTATTGTAAACACTAAGGTCTGAGATGTTTTACAACTAGACAGGTGCTACTGTATTATAGTACAGTCGTCTGAATGGGTGCGTACGCGCATCGTCCCGACTCCCGATGACTACGGCTAGCAGAGCAGTGTCGGAATGAGTATGCACATGCGAGTAGGTGTGTCCGATTGTCACCGCACAGCGCACTCGCCATTCAACTCTCACCGACACGACGCGTTAACTGCTCAACAGGCACCGCTACTGATGTAATTATTACTCAACTGCAAACTGCACGGAGATATTAATTATTTTGCAACTCCTATGTATGCACAGTTAGTTTTTAATGTACTGTTCGTATTAGAAAGACATTTATTTATTAATATAAAAGAGCACGGTTACACACACCAGTTACGCTAATTTAAAAAGAAGTTGACATATGCAATGCTTGTGACAATAAAGAATGCTTGTGCTCGTAACGGTAGGTAAACGTGGTCTGATAAGACATGGAGTTTTATAAAAAACTAATTGTGTCTGTTCTTTTCAACCTAAATGGTCTCATAATAAAATTATAATCAGATTTAGCATAACAGTTGAAGATATGCATTGTAATAGGGTGTCGGTGTTTAACGAGAGCTACCGTCTCCAGCGGGCGGCGGCGGGGCGGCGGCGGGGCGGCGGCGGGGCGGCGGCGGGGCGGCGGCGGCGCGTCATGTCGGACAGACAGACGGCTCGTCACAACCCGGCGGATAACATCAACAACTTAACAAATTAAGGGGAGCTCACATCGCCAATTAAAGCGGAGGCGATGCCGAGATAGTGTGCACACAGCCTACACTTTATGACTGTTTTAATTCTGTCAGAGTTTTATTATTGCATCATGTTTTGAATATTTAAATTATATGATGCGTAAATGGTATGAAGTTGGAAATATAAGCCATAAAATACAGTACAAGAACAATACACGTTTCTACTACGCCATGGTTTTTCCTATTGGCATCCAACAAGAAGTTTAAAACGGTTCTTCCAACAAGCCGTCCAGTCTGACTCGCGGCTCCCACAACTAGTTTTCGCAACGAACCATCAACTGCTCACAAATAAAAGCACTATCTGAATGTTAGCGTAACATTTGATAGATTATTTATAGCGAATAATTGGTAGGACTCGAGAAACAATTACTTGGATTCCAATTATTATTTAGCCGTTTGTCAGAATAATGAGCGGGAGGCATAAAAACTAATTTTGAATAAGATAATGCTCGGTAATTAAACAGCGATCGTAAAGGCAGGGAAACGAGACCAGCGCAGGGCCGCGCTCAGAACCACTTCTTACTAAAATTACGACAAATTACTAAACAAGAAAGAAAAAAAAAACGTTTTTCATACCACCGATTTGCACATTAGCGCAGTGGACCAAACTGCATATTTACGTCCAGCAAAAATATGTGGCTACTCTCAAGGAGTTGTGAAGGGGTGGACTCACGTAACTATATAATGGGCCCTCCACACACTCTGCTAAACTGGTTGATCAAATGCGAGCATGATCGGCGATCTGCTTTCATGAATATCCGAAAACCGACAGTGTAGTGATCACGCTCAATCGTCACGAAGGCTATACAGACGTCTATCACATTGTTAGTGATCACCGGTGGTTGTCGATCATGGTCAAGGATGAAGGCTAGTTCACATCACAGCCCCCCAGGGACAGTCCTGGAGCGGCGCTGCGCGGCTATTTGCATGGCATCCGTCATCGAGCCACCGAACACGGCCTTAAGTGCGTTTCGTTCATTTATACGCAAACAAGACCTCTCATGGCACGCATTAACATGAATTACACATGATACACTCATACATTCCCGGCTTATAAATTCGTTAAGCCGTGACGGAGGCTTTTAGGCAGCCTCAAAACAACGACAACAGATTTGGCCACTTACTCATAAGAACGAACTTATACACATAAATGTAGTTACAGAAATGCGCTAATCCCTGAACCACAAGCACGGAGTTCATCCTCTAATGATCCGCTAACAAATTTTTAAGAATCGAACAAACTACGAGTATGTTGTAGCTTACACATCATGAAATTTGCAACTGACTACCCATACTGCACTTAGTATGAATTTGAAGCTAATATCCGTTTTATAAAATGCACTCAAAAGACCATCAAAGCTATCATATAGAATATTTTCATTTAGTATAGACAATGGGCATACTGGGCAAGTGATTTAAATTAAACTTGTCGTCAAAAGTAATTAAAGTTAAAAACGACATTATCTTCATCAAATCAGTATAATACAGAGATATTAAAAGTGAAGAGTGTAAAGAAAGGGGCCTCTGTAAATGCCCTGCGTAATGCCATGAAAATGATACTCCAAACTCCACGACTTATTAAACACCGGACTACTTGACCGACAACTCGGTGCGGGTCCGGACTCGTACCCGCACTATGTTCACTCTGTGAGAAGTAAGCTTGTATAAGCAAGTGGCCAACTCTGGTGACGGAGTTTATAAGGTTTCTCAAAGCCTCAGTCATGTCTGAACCACTCTATAAGCCGAAACCGATAATTGAACATGTTTCCCTAGCGATCAGCTGTAACTGTAACCCATCTAAATTGTGACCGCTCCGACCGTTGCCTTCAACGACATATGATGAAGGTCAGCAAGCTATGACACGATCGTTTCACTGCTTGTGCCACGTACTGTATGTAGAGTGATATAGTTATTATATTGATGGCAGTTGATATTCAGTTCATAAAACACAGTAACACTTCATAGTTTACGATGTGTTGCGCATCGACATGAATGTTTTTGCACACGCGCACAAAACATAGACCTAAGTTCTACTGTAAACGTGGTACAGTAATTATAGTGTTTGTCCTTTGTTATCTTTACAATATTTATGTACAACAGTGTGAAGTGAAATAGAGAGCCTTCTGCGACCATTGAACTCCAACGGGAATTTAATAGAGTGAGGAACATTAAATGGATCCGTACAATATGCATAAACGGGTTGTAAAAGGAGTGGAGTTTGGGAGCAGTAAATCTCCCGCGCAAATAGCGGCATTACTCATGGAACCCCTTCCAAGTGGAAAACTTAATTCCCCGGAGACGGCGACCGACGCCGGACACCGGCCGTATTTACGAGAGCCCGACTGACTGCCCGACACGTTAATGTTATCATTTTGTTCCTGCCAAAGGTCTCTAATAGTCCTCGCAATTATGTTTTGATTAGTGGATAAACGAGCACGATCGACTCTACATTTTTTTGAAACTGCCAAACTGTGCAATTACAGGGACATGACGAGCTCAATTTATTTTCAAATGTCAGTGTGATAAGAGGACCTAGTGAGTGAGTAGTCGGCGGTGTCACGCGAAGGCTCCCACTCTTCGGAAGTGTCGAGTTGTGAGGCGAGCGGCACGCAGCGGCGCCGGCGGCACGCAGCGCCCGCGCGACATTCCAAAGCTAAATAAATCAAGTATTTCCTCCGACTGCAATCGAGAGCTTCCGAACATTTAACCGCGTGAATAATAGAACGAGGAAAACTTTCACGTAAAACCCCTTCTGATTTTAATGGTATAATTCGTTGAAAAGCTCCTCTGAGGTAAGGAGTCGCATCGCATCACGTCCGCCATTAGGGGGGGGAGGGACGCCGCATCCCGGGCTCGTCCTTGACCCCGACCCGGGGCGCGGCGACGCGGGCAGGTGCGCACGCGCCGCTCAAATATCAACACATGTCAGTCACCCGCGAGATATCGCCGTCGATACCGTTACGTGCTCCGGCGATATTAATTGCGAAACTCCATAATTGATCAGGTCGTTCGAGGTGAACTTTCATAAAAGCACGATAATTTATAAATGCTAATCTGATCGGGATCGGGCGTCACGAGTCCGTAATGGAATTCTTAAATTATCTCTCGGTTCGATGCCGATTAAAGAAAAGTAAATTATAAAATTCAAAAGAAAGAATTATAATAATCTTGCTAAGCATCGCGCGCTCATTGTCGCGGGGCCGCCGCGGCCGCTCGCCGCTCGCCGCGCGCCGGACGACGATGCTTCTGTCGCGGTATCTGTCGCTTGCGCAACACAATGTCGCGCCGCTATCAGACCTCGGCCGCTTATTTGTTCTGAATTAACTCGTCACAAAAACAATTCAACAGAATATCGCTCACGTTTTCCTGTTAGGTAATTTGAACACGTGGTATCGCTCATCTGACTCGATCTTGTTAGGTCGAAATTTACAGTTAAATATCATAACACTGACATGGTTGTTCAACAGATTAGTTCGCTCAAAGTTTATAGAGTTCAGTTTATACTATTATATAAAATGATCAAATGGTGGGTTGGGTAGCGACAGCGATGTCTGCGCGTGCGCACGTAGCCGTGAGAGCGCCGGCGCGGGAGCCGCTGCTATCTAAACGAACGAGTAATGTAATAACCTTTAAGTAATTTACAAGGCTCTACATTGCTGTAGTTTCTTGACAGCGCACTGTTTCAGGAGTTTGGCTCAGTCTGTACACAGAACTGCTGATAAGGAACCAGTTAACGTCATTCAAACGTACCACAGAAGACGCTATGTCTACAATTATTGCTACACAGTCATCTGACGACGACCTTGTAACGTGCTCATTTGAATGCGTTCTAAGGCGTCACGCCCCGCCACGCCACGTCGCGTCACGCAAGCGTCGCGTCGCGCCAGCCCGGTATCGGTCGGTAATGTGGATCCCGTTCGCTCTGATGTTGGTAATCATCGGAATATTATTACGCGATCTGAATGTGATTGCTTCGAGGTGAAAATAATGTAAAACCTACTTATGTACAGATTGGAATCGAACCGAAATACACTTTTGGTTTTATTGGCGCGCATATTGAAGTGCCATAATTTGAGTTTGATAGATATTGTTGTTACGATTTAGAGCCTCAATTTGGAATGTAAAAGAAATAACGTGGGTAAATGGATGATTGATATTATGTAGGTATATGCATTAGATTGTTGAGGTGAATGAATGCTTTATTTTATGGAAAATTAAGCAATTATTAGTGACTTAAAAAAAAGGATGACTTATATTCCACTGTATAGATTTCTTATTTTCTACGTATTGTCGCCGTTTTCTCAATCATTGTAGACGAATAAAAAATCTCTTATGTTTGGTAGAGTCTCAAGACTTGCTCCTAAAAAAATTAAGGAAATTGCTCTACATAAAAAAAATAGATTCTGATTTCTGTGTCAAAATAAATACTGCTACTATTAAGTTAGATTTGATAGCTATTTATTACGATTGAGTGATGAATGCAAAGGGACTCCTAAGTCCTGAATAGTGAGTGTGATACGAGAGGTTGAGTGCGGCCGGCAGGTGAGCAACGGGACTCGGGACTCGGGACTCGGGACTCGGGAGGGAAAGGTCACGCCACCCCTGACACTGCAACTACTTTCAACTGTTTTTGCTTTGCGATTCACAAGAAAGCAAAAAAAATTCAAATATGTAATTATTAAAAGGGTAAGTAAACGGTTCATCATCATCATTTCACTAAAAATACTACTATGTGAAAAAAATTCACAAGGCTTATTGGAAAAGGTGTGTTGTGTAAGTGCCACTTTTGGGAAATTGAATAAAGTTTTAAAAGGTTGACCCTTCGAAGAGAGTCGGACGCGACTCGCGGGGGACGGGTTCGAGAGCGCGACCTGTCGCGAGATGTGTAAGGATTTTCCCCATCGGGTTTGCTGTGAGCGGCTGATTGTCCACATTCTGACTGTGAGCGAAGCGCGGCGTGAGCGTAGTGAGCTAACTGAAACGCTCCGACCGACCGCAAGAATCGTTTATAGTCTCAGCGTTTCAGACTCAGCTGCTCACTGAATGAGTCGGCACAGCACGCTATACGCCGCAAAATGTAATGTACAGAACCCACGTGCTGTATGTACACTCCATTTTAAATATGTAAGGAGGTGAACTAGAGGCAAACAGTCAGCCGCTTCCCCTTTAATCCTTATGGGGACACATCGCTAAAGCGGGCGGGTACCAGGGTCCCTCTGAGACCTGTCTCACATTTCTAAAGAGGCGCTCCTTGAACCGAAGGTTACTTTTTATGACTAGTACACAAGGCATTTTTTAAAATATTCATCGCATACTTCAAAACAACAAAAAATGTTGGATAATTAGCAAATTGCTCAACGTGCTTTAGAATCAAGATTTGAATACTGCGTAATTAAAATATTTAAATAGAACAATGACATTGTATTGTAATTAGGGAACAGCGCTCGGCATGCAAATGAATGGGCTTTCTTTTACAGACGCGTCGTAAACAAACAGTTGTAACAGTTGGGTTGTTATTGTGTTATTATTGAAGCGCAGGCGCAGGCGAGGTCGCGGGCGCGCCTTGTGCAATTTCAGTTCCTTTTGTTTTACCTTTTTTAAACGGTTCCTTCGAACAATAAATTAGAAAGTTTGTTTGTGTCGCGGTCGAAACGTTTTATGACGAGCGCTTTCTCCGCACAATGAGAACCGTTTTTTAAAACATCCCTTTTAAATAAGTCTTTTACAAGTTCTCTTTTAACTGTAATTTTGCTATTCATCGGAAACACAGTTAATATCCGCCGTTAAAGGTCGGCCGGTGCCCACGATGGGCGCCAATAAAACTTTTAAAAGTTACTAACTGGGGTCGTGCAAAGACCTTCGTTACATTTTTAGTGTCTTCGAGGGGTGCGAGGGGGCTGCCGGGGTACCGGGGCGAGGGACGAGGGGGGAGAGGGGGGGCACGCGATGTCGGTAATTAAGCCGCGGTCTCATTACGGATTCTCGAGAAAATGATGTTTCTGACATTTGGGCAAACACGCGGCCGGCGACCTTTCGCTGCTTAGTCTAATATTGGAGTAATAAATATAAATTCTCACCTCGGTCCATGGCGGGAGTCGTGCCGTCGTCGCCGGCGTCGCTATGAATGGAGCTCGCGCCCTAGACCTGTCTAGGTCCCGCTGCATTATTCACCCCAAGAGAGCGCAAAAAGGCAAATGTCAATGATTACTCCCCGCAACCCGCGCCACCCCCGGATAACGGGACCGCGGTGGACTAGTGGTGCGGAGGGTGGCAGACGACCTTTGCACTAATTACCCGCGAGCCTGCGGCCCGCGACCAGCTAACGGGCCTAACTAACTTCACTAGTTCACGCACGCGGGCTGCGCCGCCACCGTAACGTGCTCCCACCTATCTTATCTCTGAATTTATGTACAGTAGTGATTTTAAAGTTGTAGTGTTGACTGTTGATATAATAATGTCTCAAGTGCAGCCTTTAGGTGCTGTGGTGGGACATGACTAGTGCGTGCACACAGACGTTACAATCAAGGTTACTGCGATCAACGAATAGTGTTTAGGTTAGTCGATTTTTCACCTAAATATGCCTAACTCTTAGATCCATATAATTATAAATTTTACTTATTTCACTTTCAGTTCTTTAAACCAACGAACGGTGGAATATTCCGATGTTTTGTTACGTTATAAAAATAGATGAATAATAATCGCTTTGTTAGATGAATATAGCATTATTCAGTAACATGGTTTAGTTAGCATTTTATGAGCGGAGTAGTATCGTGCGGTGGATCGCGTCGCGCCGGGCGAGGCGGGGCGGGGCGGGGCGCGTCTCTCGCTAGACTAGAACAATGAAAATATGCAAATCCGCCAATTAGCACGCCACGCCGGCTATTGTTGGCCTACAGCGCGCATTATTACACCTTAATATAGCTGTTGTTCTACGGCATTAAGTTTAATGTCATGTTCGACGTAAGCGCGCACGACGCACACGATAACACTTTAAGTAATCATTAAGAATGCTTATTCCGGTAGTTAAATGTTTTACTTCAATTGTAGATTTTGTGGGAGATAGGTGTTGCTTTGGGATTCATCGATTTTAAAATGTGTATCCTCGTAAGTAGAACGCCGGCAGTTTCCCGCGCCGCGGGTCGCCGCCGCCGCCGCCATGATATTTGTTATTTGCTCCCTGCATCGGGTTTAGATTCCGCCACGTCTTGGAACGAACCTGGGTGAAAAACACTCGCATGTCCGCGGCGCTCTCTCAAAGCCGGACCCGGGCCCCCTTACCCTGCTAGACATAGAGTCGAGAGTGGCGTGCCGCGCCGATTCTGCCACAACAATACATTTGCATACGGCGCTATTTTTTGCGCGGAAGCTTTTTGTCCGTTTCAAAACCGAAGATCAATCATCGACCTTTTGTATAAAATATCGCTCTTTACCTGTCCACAATAGAACTGCGAGAAGCGACCGAATATTTAGCAAATTACGGAGCTCAGCAGACAGCTCCGGACAAAAGGCGGAGAAAGATTTATTTTTACTGCAACACCAAAAACTATAATGTGAATTTTGGAATAAAGAAAGTTGCTCAACTCGGAATTTTTATTTCGTCAGGTTTGGGAGTGGCATTTTTGCAAAAATTAACGGTTTTCCAGGCAAGTCCTAGTGTTGACTCGGAGCGGGCGGCAGGTGCCGCAGAATGCGCGGGCGCACTATTTGCACCGTTACGATACGTTTATTTATAGATCTACCCTTTGTTCATTCATAGTTTAAATAATTGTTAGGGGCATTACATTGACCATAGTTGAATAGTAATCTCGTAAATCCACGAATGCGAGGTGTTGGATATTAAAACATAAATATTGCGACGTTTGGGACGCGGCGCGGGCGCTCCTTCAGCTGTGATTTATGAGCATAAACAGAACAATGACTAGTCAATTACGAGTAGTTAACTAATATTTGAACCGGCAACTATTATTAGAGTAATGTATTCAGCTACCGCCGTTTCAAGGCTAGTTTTTATTAATCAGAGATGCCTAATTAGGTATGCAGACGCGAGATTAGCATAAGCATGCCAATTAGAGGGGCGGCCGGAGTCGACTGCGCATGCGTACTACACTCGGGATCAAACTGTTTTTGTGATAGCAGGCGCAGGTACCTGCTACCCTTACCGGGCACCAAACCCGCACTACATCGATGTGCGTAGAGAGAATTAATAATGTGTATGTAATACCACCGATAATTAGTTTAAATGATCAAAATGTAAACGAAAAAGTCAATGAGAAAACAAGGAAGAGTAAAGTACCGCGGACGTTGCGTCTGCGAAGTACTCGTAGTCACTATACTTCATTTCTTGAAGCGAGCTAATAGGAAGGAAAATAAACACACGTGATTGGTCGTCCAAAATAATTGGATTGGCTAGATTTGACAATTGACAATTGATATGACAATCTAGCCAATCGCGAGGAATACAATTATTTTCGACGACCAATCACGTGCGTTTATTTTTATTCCTATTAGCTCGATTCAAGAAATGAAGTATAGTAACGCCTAATTAGGCCGATGCTACCTTTAGCAACCGTTACGGCCTCTCCGTGGTCCAGACATGCAAATCCTGTACTGCAGGTGAAAAAGCAGTCGTGGACTCGTGGAGATGCGCGCGTATAAGGAGTATGCTAATCCGAGGAATGCGGCCGGAGGTGGCTCCGGCGCTGCTGGTCACACTCCGACCATTTACAAGCGAATATTACGAACTGTTTGTATTTTATAAACAGCCAGAGAGATAATAGACAATAGTCTAGCCTAGCTTATAAGACTACATTTTTAAGGCCCTACAGAAACAAACACATTTTTATTTTCTTTCTTTATAAACTAACAAATTTAAATATAAAATAGTGTAGGACACTTATTTATACTGAAAACTACTAATAGAGCAGCTAATATTCGTTTTAGAGAAACACAAAACATTGTGTTACGTATTATGTTGAAAACATTGAGAAAATGATATCAAATCAAGTATTTAGTTTTGAGAACCTTCTCATATTTTTTGTTGTAAGTTTGGTCAGGTAGAGAGCATCCTTCACTTTCGCCATTCGAGCACGTCTTCATCAATTAAATGAAATGTCACACTCCCCCCCCCTCTACCCCTCTCCCCCTCCCTGCCTCACCCCCGCGCCACCCTTGCATACATTACGTGCCAAACCACCCTTTGTTGTAATAGCTGCATACATAATAGACTACACTGAACTCAAACTGATGTGCTTGTTGTAATTTTTGCAATAATACTTCGATGAAACTGTTGTAAACATTGAAACTGGGACACTTATCATGATGGGCTTAGATTCATTTATTTATTCACACTAGAAATATTTGAACTACTGAAATTTTAATTTGTAGTTTATGTAACGGGCTATTTTAGTATTTTGCAAGTCTTTTCATCCATTAGTCCATTCAAGTGTGGTAGACCAGCTTCTCATATCTTAAAAACAATATTATTTACACGCGCAATTTAGCACTTCATTTGCAATAATTCATACGTACGTATGCATTAACTTTACTTTTATTTTAATAACAAAAACTTATAACATTTCCTATACGTAAGTTGAATGTTGTTTGTTTAAAACCGCGCCATGAAAAGCATGTGCAGAAAAACTTTGCAACTTGTAATAAAGAAAAGTTTGTAAACATTCTAAAGGAAAAAGATCGTAACGATCTATTTATCTACGGAAATCAAATATCATTGTAAGTTGTAGATCCAATTAGCTTAGTTATTGTGGTTATAGTTAGGTTAGATAATGGGTGCTTAGAAAGGAGTCCGCGGCCATCCGCGAGCCATTCCCCGATAGTTGGACCTTTCTAACAATCGCTTAATAACACGGTGTGCGAGCCACAGCAAGCACAGCCCAGCCCAGTGCTGAAACGGACCTTACATTATATCACTGATAGATAATGTGCAGCAAACAACACAGGAGACGCGGCTAAAGCAGCATACTCACCTAGCCGTGTATGTAATGTATTCGAAACTGTATCAAGAGAGTAAGTAGCGTGAAAGAGTCGTACTCGAAGAACCTTCGTTATCACTTGATACAGCGTCAGATACATTATATGCTACACGGCTAGGTGAGTACCCTGCATAACGCTTACAACGTAGGTTTCTTTAAACTCGTAACTACGGATTTCAATACATATAATTTATAATTTATGTGTTAAACGAATAGTTAGTGAATAGTAGAGGGATCAGTTGTAAGCGAAGCGCCGCGTGTTCGGGCTCAGACGATGCATTGTCGCATCGCACACGTTCGCAATAAATCTTCCGCCTTTATCCAGCGACGAATACTCCCGCACTCACGAGGAAACTGATTGTTCGAAGTCGGTGAAAAAGCGGCAGATGCGCAGGCGCAGGTAGGCGACATGCAAATGTGTGCGGGCGCAAAAACGCGGCTCCATTTTGCAACTTCCATCTCGAATAGTTTTTACGACTCGGAATGTAGACGATCGAAGCCGATGGAGGCGATAAGTGCCTCGAAAAAACAGCTCTTTCAAAATGTTTATCTTGATCTGTCCGAGGAGATGACCACTCCTGACAATGTTATTGAAGCTTTCGTGAGACTTTCCTGTTGGTGTTTTAGCAGCAAAAATATATTTATGTAGGTGATCGCGTTGAGGAGGTCACGTCCTCGCTCCCGTGATGGACGAGCCTTCCATAAGATATGCGGGTGACGTCCGCGGCCTCACTCCACTGTCATAACCACTCTTCTTGACAAATATTACGAAAACAACCCGTGGAATAAATTTCAATTAAAATTTAAATCACTTGAAGTATTATGAATAACAATAATTAATTTGTTGTAAGATGTAGCGATACGCATGCGCACGGGCGCCTACGCGCCATTATGCTAATCATGGCTAATAAATATCTAATTGAAGACCACTGTACTACATCTAATTTCACATTTGAATATCATTTAATTGTACTATCAATTATAAACTCAAAGCTCGCTGCGGAAAAACCCAATTAACTTTATGGAGAAAAATTGTTTACATAAATTATACGCACGCTCAAAATTATGAATATCAGAGTGCGATTATTGAGAGTGGGCACTGCACTTGCGGGAGCAGCCTGCAGGGAGCTTCTCGCTGAGCACTAATGACCAGTTTCAATAAACTATAACAGCTATAACTTTAACATATACAGTAAAATGAGACTGAACATAGATATTTACCTGATCAGTAACCTTTACCATGATAAATAAATAAATTAAATTTATTTTATTTAATCGAAGTTGAGCGACAAATTAAAAACAAAACAGTATCAAGGTGCTGCAATAAGCCAAGGGATTCAGATTCTAAGATATAATTAGGTAAAATTAATTGATGATCGTGGTTTAAGATGAAGATAAGAGATCCAATAAACGGTAAGGAGATGGAACTGCGATGTGATGCTTTAGCCAAGTTCAATGTACCATCTACGACCACGATCGCTGAACAATAGACAATGTACTTATTTTGACAATCGACGATTACTCGATTACAAATATTAGATCAAAGAAATATATATATATATCTGTCTTGGCCGATTTCGACCACAGCGATGATAGGAATATAACTGCTAAGAAGCGATTGTCACTTGGCTTACTGCTTGGGTTAGTGTTCAATTCCTTTTTATATGGATTTAGTGGTAGTTTTTTTAGTTTTTTTAGATCTCTGAGGCATTATTCAAGTACATTATTATTAAGTAACTACTTTATAATAGTAGTCCGCGTTATGGAAGATCGCTTTTTTCATCGCAGGTTCGAATCCTGTCGAAGTCGGAACTTTTATTAAGATGTTTCAATTTTTCTAAATAATACTGTAGCTTAGTAAATTAATGCGGTAAAAGTTCTGGTGGTGTACGTCAGCGAGTTTGCAGTTTTTGACACAAAGAAATGTGCTAAATTGAACCCTTGTAATGTTGTTACAAAATGTGAACTACTGAAATAGTGTGAATATGTAGGCAGCTGGATGAAGTAGGATTGCTTGAGAATTTGGCCGATGTCCGTCCGTCCGGCTGTTATACCTGCGCGTATTACCATGCGCAACGCGATGGCGACATACTGGTGGTTGCGTTGCGAGGTGCGCGTGCGCATGCAACGCCTACTGACTCGTACGCTAATTGTGCTGCTTTCTCTACAAGATGACAAATTGTGAATTATTCCTTTTAGCCGGAGTACACTCACTGGATCTCAACATCAACATATCAATGACACTGGGCTCACACAGCTCCATTTTTCAATGCGAATGTGTAGCCATAACCGAAGCTGCCACAGCTATCAAAAGGAGAGGGATAGAAGACTACAGTATACGGATACTCTCCGATAGCACAGCAACCCTCAGAGCACTGGAGAGCCAAAAGTGCAACTCCAGGCTCATATACGAATGTCACCTTGCCCTTGAGAGTATTGCTGCAAAGAACAGAGTAACTCTACAATGGATCAAGGGACACAGTGGATCACTGGGAAACGACGCCGCAGACGAACTAGCACGAAGGGGCTCGGAAACTCAAGTAGAAGGCCCAGCCCCCTTCCTGCCCCTGCCGTTCTCCCAGCTACGCACCTGGATACGACAACACACCCAAAATCTTCATAACGATCGATGGATACGGGCGACGGACTGCAGACAGTCTAGAGCAGCGATACCAGCGGCCACACCACGACTGACACGTCGTCTGATGAACCTCCAAAGAAAAGACCTCAAAATAATCATAGGAACACTAACAGGGCACTGCCTCCTAAACAAACATCTGTACAACATCGGCATCACGGACAGCCCACTCTGCAGGGGATGTCTAACCGAAGAAGAATCAGCGGCCCACGTAGTCCTGGAATGCGTGGGCGTAGCAGCTCAACGGCAGCAAATCCTCAACAATCCGAGGTCGCTCCTCGAAGCCTGTGAAGACCCCAGGAAACTTCTGTGCTTCTGGGAGGAGCTAGGCTGGCTTCACAACTAGTGAGCCAGATCATCCCCACGCATAAAGGACCACCTCTGAATCCAAATGCGGAAAAGGGAGTCCCCATACATACATACATACATACATTATTCCTTTTATGGGATTAATTAACTGATATCATAATGAAACGTTGCGATTTATTATGGAATATGGATGGATTCATGCTTATGTACCTAGTCTAAGTCTGAAGATTATGAAAATGGATGCGTACTGCGTAGCGTAGTATAGTATCACTGATTAGGTGAAGTAGTCCTAAATTTTAAATAAGTACTTACCTATATAAATATATTAGTTTTTTTTTAAAGCTACCACACTACCCGGTTCATGCCTGATTCTTTCCCTAGTGTAGGGAATTGCGTTGGAATAGGCAATAGAGCCTAGCTTATAAAACAGTACGTTTTTAAGTGATTTTTGAGGTCCTACAGAAATAAACGTATTTTTCTTTCTTTTTGGTAAAGTTATACGCTAATAAAGGTTGGAGTTGGTAACCTTTACGACTAATTTTCATTGAACTTTTATAAAAATAGAAGGTATGCAGCGCACGCACGCGCGGGTGCCGCGGGGGGCGGGCCGGAGCCCCGGGCTGCGGAGCGCCGCGTCATCCTCCGTGGGAGCTGTTTTTATGCCTCCGGAGCCGCCGCGGCCGCCGCCACAACTGCTGCGTAATCCACCACTCCCACACAATCTACCCGGGAGGGAAACCAGGAGCTTACAAGATTTACTAACCGCTTTGATTGAGAAAACTCTTCCCACGCAAATCGACTTATTGAAAGTAAATTACCGCTAAGTGGGATAACGTGTCGTCGGATTAGGTATTGTGAATTAAATTACCCTCCGTCAAATCAACGACCAGCTAATATGAAAGTAGATATATTGCCTCTCGAATGTAAGAAGATCGATCGGCAACATTGTTGTCGATTTCTTGAATAAATAACGTTATTCGTAATCTCATTTGTCAGGTGATGGAGCGTTGAAGCAGAGATCACGTGTAATATTCGCATTCGATCTCAATGTTTCGCAAATGTTTGTTAAAAAACTGAAAATTGGCACGGTTTTTAGTTTGAAGAGCAGAATAGACCTGGAGTCGAGTGTGACGGATGCGGGTTCAGTTCTCGGCTTTGTCCCGCGATCTGAATGCGGCGGGAGCGCTGGCTGGCAGCGCGCACAATGGCGGCGCGGCGGCGTGACGCACGCGCAGCGTCAAAAGGCCGCGTGTCCGCCGCCGTGCGTCTCACCGCAACCAAACCATTCATCTCGTAATTAACGCGAGCAAAAAACGTGGCCGGATGAAAATTAGAAATGTCTCGGTGTCGCAGCGGACGCACAAAAACGGAACTCAGCTGTGAATTTGAATTAATTTAATTATGTCGTCGTTTTGTCTCCGGAGTCACGCTTCCGCGGCCGCGCCCCGCCGCGTCCCCGCACGTCGCCCCCGGGCGGCCGCCGCCCGCAGCGTGCGGCGGGCGACGTGCGGTTCAGCACACAAAACATAATTAGATGATTCGACATTCGTCGACCTTTCGTCGTATTCAAATGAGCCGTCGCTGCGGCCGATACTAAACTCTATTACTCACCGTTAAGGTCGAGCACCATCTGCGTGTTGAAGAAGCTGCTGACGTCACCGCGAGTAGACACTGCAACAATATTCAGTAATTAGAGATGAGAAGCCGGCGCAGCGCAGTGGTGGGCATTGACATGTTATTATTTTTTTAGAAAGATGACAAATCGACAGATCTATAGGATAGTACACAATTGTTTGCATTTAATTACGGGTACCTACCACCGTTCCAGTTCAAAGAGCTTAAATTATTGTCAATGTTGTACGTTTAATAATTTCAAATCTTTCACTCTACCCAACTTGTCACCCACGCATTGAAAGTGAGAAAAAAGTAATCGGGCGCGTCCACAATGAGCTCGCGTCCGACACTCCTGCAGCTGGCTCGTCCATTGTCACCGAGTGTGGTCATTGTAGAGCGGCAGTGGCCGTTGCAACATGATCGACGGTCATTTCAATATTTTGGACATTGAGAAGGACCCGAGCGAGCGAGTGGGCGGCGGCGCTGCGGTCGCACGTCTCACGCTAAACACAGCCTGATCGAAATGCGGTGAAATTCGAAAACTTCTATAGACCCAGATTATAACTTCAATATTACCGGAAATTGTCAATTATCAAATTTGAAATGTCCTCCCACATCGACTGAGTAAAAGTTAATCGCTTATTGAAAAATTGCAAAACTTAATTTTGGGTTACATCGTGAGTTGCAACTTTTTGTAGGAAAAAATGCGTTGGTGTTAGTCTGAGTATGAAACTCCGTGGAGGGTAATGAGGGGCAACGTGGCGATCGTATCTCGTGTCGCCGTGCGGGACGGCGCCCCACGCGGCTGCAACCGCACCGCGCCGGGCACAGGTCACTATCGTTGCTGATCATCTCATTACCAAGCCCAAGGTCTTACGCGTTATAATCGCTATAATCCTCATATTTTTTTATTATCAAAACATTTACATTCTAGAGTCAATTCCGCAGTTACTTTGTGTAGGTTTCGCATTACCCGCGCCATTGTATTATACGAAGGGCCGAGGTCCGGCCGGTCCATTAGAAACCCTTATTTCCTTATCGGGGTGTGAGAGATAGCATCGCATTACGCGGGAATGAACGGGATGGTTTCTATTTAAAGTGGGGTCAGGTGGCCATCGGTCAGCCGCCGGGGATGCCTGGGCTGGTGGGGCTACCGGGACTACCGGGTCTGGTAGGGCGGTGGGCCCGGGGTCGGCAGTAAATCGAGCCGAGTGATATAGTGGCCGCGGCTCCCTCGGGACGGCGCTCCACTCCATAAATCGTCCCCATTTGGCTAACCCGCGAATCAAAGAAAGGTAATTCACAATGTTTAAATCCAATTTGAGCCCTCGCCCTCCGCGGCTCGTGACACGAATGTAAATTCTGCGCCAAACCGTTTATTGTTATAGCGCGAGGGGTCCGCCCTGTGTCCGCCTTGTCCGCCTGTTGAAGCCTGCTCACGACACATGTCTGCTTGTCCCATCATATCTGATGGTACTCGCGTCTGCGGAGCTAATAACGATGTCCCAGGGTCTAAGGTTTAAGTCTTCAGAGTAGGATAAACGTTTTACATTACACGTCTTCATTATAACTTACTAAGCACGTCCCGGCTTGGCACGGGTGTCCTAATGAAACTACCGGGATAAAATATAGCCTATAAGTAACCATCCCGACCGTCCATTCTACACAATCAGTGAATAAATTTTGAAATCGGCAGAGTAGTTTCGAAAATTATCTCCATCAAAAAAACAAACCGACATTACCTCTTTATAATATTAGTATAGATTGCATAAAGCCTACTAATATAAACTGAAAGTTTGTATGTTTGGATGTCTGTATTTTGATAACGTCGTAAATTTTAGGGTTCATCTTGTGTTGTTGAACTATTACGAATTCAGTAACCTAACCACCAACATAAGCTGACCCCGAAAATTGCCACGTACCGTCGTTACCATGGAATGTCAACTGTCAAAGTAAACAAGCATCTGTCAATGGAAGTTAGTTCGTCTACAAAACTCTCGTATGTTACTTATCTTCTGTTAAGAAACTCGATAAACTTTGCCAACATTATGACAAAACATTATTGAAATAAGTTAAGTTAATTAAGTCTTAATATCATTAACAATCATGTTTTATGTTCTTACGAAGTTACGATAGAGAATTGTGCCCGTGCTCATCAATCATCTTAACACGTTGGGTGCCCCGGACGCACTACCTCGTAGAGGACCAGCAGGTGGGCCTTGAATGAGTTAATGAAAAACGGTAAACAGTTCTCGAAAGAACATTCCTAATATTAGTTTACATTATACATTTGACAAATCAACACAATTCTTCAAATTATCTAAAGAATTATATAAATATCTAAAAAGGAAAATGTCTACCGCTCCCTAGGATACCAGTCGTAATAGTTAATAGTTCTTTAATAAAATAAAATAAAATAAAATAAAAATAATCATAGTTCATTTCATTTAATGAATTTTACAGCAAAAGCAATAGATAAAATCAATATAATGAATTAATTACTTATTGAAATTGTATAGGAAGATCACCGTTTTATATTTTAAAATGGCTATGAAAATTATAGATGAGCCTATAATCGACACTGCGGCAGTCAAACTCTGGCACGATGGAAACGACTAGTGCTAACAAACTCTTAAAATAAATAACATAACTTTACTTTTAATTACAATGACGTATTTCATTGTAATTAAAAGAGATAACAAAAATTTTATTTGCAAGTGTTCAGTGACTAGTTACCACCTAGTAACAATATCATAGTGCTAACAACGTACGAGTCTTAAAGCATTATTAGCGTAAAAAGCAATCGTAATAAAAATGTTTTTGTTCGTCGAAATCTGCACAAGTAAATATCCTTGGACATTCCACAAATCGTACCAAGATAAGCAACTAAATGCTTGTGTGATGGTAACCAGATGACTGATAAACTACTTAGATACTTTTTTTTTAAATAATAAATAATAAATATCCTTGGACATTCCACACAGAGTCATCTAGTCCCAAGCTAAGCAACTTAATGCTTGTGTGATGGTAACCAGATGACTGATAGATTACTTAGATACTTTTTTTTTAAATACATACATAATAATGATACTAGATACATGAGACAAATATTTGCAGGTCATGCAGTTTTTCCCGCAGCGGGCATCGAACCCGCCACCTTTGCGTCTCAGGCGGGCTTTCGCCCACTGCGCCACAGAGGTCGTCACACGTACCGCGAATGTAAAGTTCTGCGAAACCGTCGTCTTCGGGTGAAGGCAGTCGAACCGCGGCCTAACGTACCCAGCGACACAACACAACACACATACTAATCGTGGATTATATGTTGATGTTTGGACATAACCAGCCGCCTCCAAATTACCGTGTTTTGACGTGGCACGACACGGTGTTTTTTTGAATAATGCGATTAATTTCAGAAAACAAAAGCTAGATAACGTGCAATCTCTAAATTCGTCATGTTTTGAAAGTCGTCGAGAATCGACATCCAGCGAGGGTTAACAGGCAAAGAACGAGAACACGGAGCATTCAGCCTATGTTTATACTCGTATGTAGTAATATTCAATGAATCTGTAGTAAACTCAACAGATTATGACAAATTTTGCAACCCTCACATCAACTCTATGATTTATGATTATGTATTAGCGACCCACTCCGACTTCGCTCGGGTATTTTCAATTATTATTTCATCTTTATTTTGAATCACTCTGTCTATTAAAATCTGTTGCATTATTTAAGAGATCTAAGCGTAAAGACTGCGGGAAGCGATTTTGCATTATGTAGAGAAGAGTGGTAGGAATAGACATACATAGTGATTGGAATAACGAAGATTCTGTGGAAATGAATGGAAAAAACATCATTAGAATTGAAAGCAAAGATGGAGGAGCGCGTGGTCTACGAGAAGGAACCAGACAGAGACCATGAGACATGAATGTGTTCTTACAACAACAATACGTGGATGTGTACGTTACGTAAAGGATAGCGGGTGGTTTGGGGGGTCATTGACCGGGCTAATTGTCCCCCGCGCTCCCCCCGCTACCCCCCCCCACCCTTCCCCCGCCCTCCCGGGGTCACGCAGACCTTCGCACATGACGCAGTAAAGAGAACACTTGCCCCACATACGGGGATCGATCACGGACACAAGTTCACGACACAAATACTCAGAAATAGATACAGGAACAGCCGCCGGCGAATGGCGCACCACGAGTAAACATTGCACACCGAGTTCTAAACTATGCTGTCTTACTATAGTATCCTATAACCATAACTCTATTAACAGATATAATTTTATCAAAAAGTGAAACTTTTCTAAAACATCCAATTTTATGAAATTTTGAAATTACATTGTAATTTGGTCAGTAGCCCAATCTGAGCTCCATTATCAACACTTATAAAAGCCTGTCATTACAGACGAAGCAGCGCAGCAGTAGGTTTAGAAATACTTTAGTTATTGAGCAAAATGTTGAAGCTGAATCATTTTGCAACAAAAATAGACTAAGACAGTGAGAATTCAGTATTATGAAGCTAAAGGAGTAGAACAATATTAACCAGTGCAATAACTCAATAGATGGTTATTGAAATGATAAGTATGATCAAGTAAGTCCAAAATGTGATAAGAAATTCCTGAATGTAATGAAATTCCTTGTGTTCAAATGTTAACAACAAATTTAAATCATTTCAAATCGTTTATAGATTTGTTACCACATAATTTTGACAGTTGAAGATGGATGTGTCATCCATCTTCAGGCAGATTTATTATTTTACAAGGTCTACCATTTGCGTTTTGTATAGCATAGTGTCAGTCAATTGGTTTAAAAGTGATACCTAATAGGTTTTCAAACATTGTACCGAAGACCGAACCTTAGCCTTAGCTAAAATCGTCACAACATCGTTGGTAGCAGAATAAGAAACTGACAAAAATCTATGGTTGTTTCAACGTCTTGTTTGTGATCTCTGAGTCTGGTAGCACCACCAGGGCACCAGCATCAGCCATGTGTCCGAGTGGGAGCCGGGTGAGGCACTCCTGTTACCGAATGAATCACAATTTTAAATAACTTATTGAATATTCAGCGAAACACAAGAAGCGTTTCATAACAACAATAAAGTGTTGGTAATTAACAGTTTTAGTGTCGAATGAAATGCGGTTTGCTTGTTAGAGGACGTCTGCTGATACTCGGATAGCGTCGCTCCATAAACCGTGGGCCCCGGGGCCCGCCGGACCACGCTTCAAGCTACTTCAGTAGCCCAACCGTCAGTTTTCGTGTTATATTATAGTTAACAGCCTTCGCTAACGGGACAATTTATCAAATCACAAATGTATTAAATTATTAGTTCATACAAAGTACCAGGGACGGCCGGCACTGCACTGGATTCTCAAATTGTGTTACTTGACTCGATATCGAGGATACTACTGTAGTATCAATACTACAGTAAACTGGTGGTAGGGCCTCAGGTGCAATAAAATTTCAGGTCTTGATAATGCTAAATTATTCGGTGCGTGAAACATAAGTTGCCAAAAGCGATAAACTTTTTCAATTTACCTTAAACCGTTCTTTACCATATAATCT
Source organism: Xanthorhoe spadicearia (assembly GCA_947086425.1). NCBI lineage: Eukaryota > Metazoa > Arthropoda > Insecta > Lepidoptera > Geometridae > Xanthorhoe > Xanthorhoe spadicearia. The sequence continues at coordinate 58,565 of OX352201.1, forward strand.
CAAAGTACAACAATTAACTGGGCAAGCTATTTCGTCTTAATAATTTAATGCCACAAACATGTCAAGCCTAACGATGCAACTTATTGTTGTTTCAACATGATACAAACATATTTATGTAAGCAAGCATTTATTGGTAAAATAAAAAATTAATTTCCAGAGTATAAAGTGAAATAAAGGGGTGGGTGCCCTGAGTGCCCTACAGACCAATTACAGCGAAATTTGAGAACAGGTGCGGGTCGAGAGCGGCTTGCGGCTCAAAGTTCAGCAGAGTTTATTGCAGAATATCACTATAGGATTTATGACACTTTAATACAGGTTTAAGTTGAATATAATTATTTTAAATTATGCTTGAGAGAGACCTATAAGATGATTAGGGGTGGTTTAATATGAACTTGAAATTGACTTTTGATTGATGTCTTTCCAATATTTTATTTTTGGATGAAAGTTTACCTAGTAACTATCAACTTATCAATCGGTGGTTGAGTGTAGTTTAAGTGGCACTTGAGTGTCAATCTGTAATCAGGCTGAGCGCGGGCCACGGGCTTTCGCCGCAGCCCACCATTACGCTACCGAACGAGCCGTGACTCCATCGCCAGCTAATTCACTTAGATGACATTATTACACCTCCCGAATACCATTAAAAGCAAACTATAATTCTATGACAATTCTATTGTAATTTCGGTGTAATTTGAGCAGCGACGCCGCATTATAAAGCTATTGTTTAGATGAAGACATCGCGATGATCGCTACGATTAATCGCTTTCGTCGATTCCCCATTAGTTTGTTTCTCTCGTTATTTTCTCACAATTACCGTAGTTGCCGCTCTACGATGGAATGAATTACAGCCTCGAGTAGAGGCGGCGTGAAATAACATCGGGTGGAGCTAATCTGAGCCTTTGAAGTTCGATAAAGGCGAAGTGGAGACGAGGCGTGTCAAAGGAGTCGTTTTGCCGATGGCCGCCGGACAGCGCTCGCGGGTGAGGTGACAAAAGGCGCGTATAAAGAGACTTAATATTATTTGGTGCGGGCCCCCGTCCGGTGCGGGCCCCGGGGGAGCAACCCTTCCGCGACCCGCGCTAAATCACAATGCGACCCGTCGACATTACACCTGACCCTACGTTACTCCTGATAAAGGATTATGGTCCAATAACATGTTATTACACTTCTCAACAACTGCTATTTGTTTTATACAAAGTAAGCGATGTTCTTCGACATCTGCCTTATATTATTATTATTGTAATCATTTATCTTGTTCAAGCCAATTACATATCAACAATGTCCCAGACACTACAGTGTCCCGTTAAGTGTAGGCAAAAGATTGCCTCCTGACACTGCATTAATCATTTAGTAAAGATACAAGGTCTGAGTAGATCTTACTTTTAACTCTTCTTAATGAAGTAATTTACTAATCTAAATAACAAATTAATTGTAATAAACTAAACAATAATTGCAAGAAACAATTTAGAGCTTCCTCTAGTTTGTTTTATTATTGTTAGATATCTTTTAATTATTGTGACCAATTTTATTGTTTGTCTGTCTAAGTAATTAATTAGTGTAGTAACAGCAAGTCATAAAACGAATTCATTTTTATGTCACGTTTTAAGAGAAAGCATAGCATAATTTGTCTTAGGTTAATCAATTCTTAGTAGACTTTCAGATGTCGCTAAACTAAAACTAAACGAAAATATAACAACACTAACATTGATGTCATTGTTTTTATATTGATCGTTATAAAAAGGTGTGAATTAGTTTAGTCAAACATTTGAATCGGCACTTTGTTAATTTAAATCAAAAAGGTTTTATTTCTTAACAACACTCCGTTGCAGTTCAGTACTGTCTCAAGTATTTACATACATTATAGAAATCCAAGATCCTAGTAATCCTAGACTTACCATAAATTTACGTTGGTGTGTTTACAATATAGGTTGGTAAAATATAAAAACGGTTAGAAATACATTAAGTACCTACATATTTTTGATTTTAGAATCGGTCGAAAAGGTACAGAGATATAATAAACCAGCTTTTAAGTAGGTATACCTACCTATTTCTATGTAATTCTAGCAGTCCTTATCTATACTAATATTATAAAGAGGTAATGTTTGTTTGTTTGTTTGTTACTTATAAAAAACATTTCGACTTTGAGATTACCGTTTTCAGAGATAACTCGGATACCTTTTTTACTATCCGTCATTGATAGATGTAAAGTAGATACCTAGTATATAAATGATTCAGTTCAAAGGTAGTCGCTTGGCTCGACGTATGATAAAAAGATTAATTTGCGATAATTCTCATTCGCCGGAAGTAATCAATTTACTAGCAAATATTTACGATTCTATAAAAGTAATCAACAACTCATCTTTTCTGAATTTATTAATTTATTTTGCGTTTCAACATCACGTTACGCATTCTTGTATTAATAAAAACACGCACTAGATTGGAAAACGCGTTATTCTGCGAGTGGAGTTATTTATTTACTGATTTCAATCGGTTGCTTTCATAAATGTAATTAACACACCCCCTGCCTCACGATATTACCCTCCGAGGGAATTCAACTATAAATATGAACCCGTGCCCTTATCGGGAGACTCCAACGATATCAGATTTAGCGTCAATACGTCGGTATCAAAGTTTTCACATGTCAAAACTTAACAGAACAGTGACAGTTGGAGCATTATATGCAGCTATTAGCAGTGAATTTATACGATACCAAATGTGTTTCAGATCACTTTGCAGTCAGTGCAGTTGTCTCCGGTAAAAACTATATGCCTAGTGCCTACCCTACCTAAGCACACTCTTACCTAAACATGTGGTCTAATGCGAGTTTAACGGCGACACATATTTTTTTGTATTGCCAAGCAAAAGTTTGAATACGTTTATTATGTCAAAACATAAGTTCAAACGAATTAATTGAAAAATTACTCAACAGTTGTTTTTTGTTCATCTCTACCATAAAAACTTTAGCGGAAAACCGCAAAATTTAAATACTATTGTACAGCAGAACAGTGAAGTAGTTATTTTAAATAGGTTTTTGTATTTTAACTTTTAAGAGAAATTCTGTTTTTTTACTTACTTATTTATTTTGGTAAAAATACAGATGGTGAGCCAGTTTTTTAATGCACAAGATTTTAGCTACGATAATTTTTTCATGAGAAAAGACTTCGACACCCGTAAGTCGGCCAGACGGAGCACTCACTACCCGAACGCGAGACTCACCCGCACGAGACACTTTTGAACTGAGACAAGTCGACGAATATGAAAATGCACAGCGGATCACACAAGAGGAGGTGGCTCTGAGCCCTGGAGCCCTGAGCGCGCGCGCGCGGGTAGTCTACTGACCGTGGCGCGGCGGCGGCCACTCGGCGGGCGGCAGGCGCTGCAGCTGATGCAGGTGATGCAGGTCCTGCAGGCGCAGGGAGCAGTCGAGCGGCTGAGCCTGCCTCGTCTGTGAGGACGCGGTGAGGTCGCGCAGCGCGAGCGCGGGCATGGCGCGGCCGCGGCCGGCGCGGGAGCGGGCGGGACCGGGCAGAGCGTGGCGCGCCGTCGTCTGCGTCCGCACCCGCAGCGCGTGTCCGAGACACTGCCGCCGAGACGCCCGCTTTTTGCGGAGCATTTTTTTAAGCGCGGGCGGGGGCGGGGCCGCCGGCCGACCAATGGCGGCCCGCCGCCTCCCCCGCGCGCGCCTGCCCCCGCTCTTATTTACGTGCCGTATATTAAAAGGGTTTTCCGCGTGCCGTTATGGATTTTCCCCGCGAGGCGTTTTGCATCTGGGCCGCGCCGGCCTCCGAGGCCTCTCGGGCTCCGACGGCGCCCGCTCGAGCCCGAATCTTTCTCTAAACGGCCCATCGCCTCTATCGAATTCTAAATTTAACAATTCAAATGATGCAAAACCAACTCTACCACCTCGAGTCGAAGAGAGTTGACTCTGCTTCTTCCAAACCGGAGAGGCAGCCGCCGGAGTCCGGGTGGAGCTCTGGCGTTACGTCAGAGGCTTCGTGGCGAGAGGTCAATGACCCGCTGGGACGATTCGCCTGAACTTGAACCTTCCAACAAACCCTCGCAAATGAACGTCTAGTGCGATGGATTGTTATTGGCACACGAGCTCACTGCGAGCTCGGATCACTCGCTCTACACTCATGTATCAACACTCTTAGTGTTCTTACAAGTTGTACTATAGGTTCTATCAACTTTCAAATGGTTTTCAAAATGCAGTCTTTTTGAAACAAAGTAGAAGAATTTAAAAAAATAAAAACACAAAGAAATCAACGTAGAAAACAATCATTATTGTTTCAAACAAAATTAGTATAATATTGTTTTCATAAAAAAGACTCGTAGTTGTAGCGTTGTAAAAAAGCCCCTAATTTATCTTGAACATAATCATTGAACAATCAAACTATCCAATATTAAAATGTTGTCATCTAGATACAAGGTTGCGTCCCCTGCCTTTGCTTGACTATTCATGAAAATATTTAGTTCGCAAACCACGAGTAATAAATTATAAAACATTCCAGCCATCAACCGTTTATTATTTAATTGCAACAGTATTTCTAACGACAGTCATTATCTATTTTGTAATGTGAGATATAAAACCCTCTAACTTATTGATTACTACTTAAGAATTATACAATACAATACAAATACCTCATAGCAACTAAATGACTGTGTTAGCAACTAATGTGTATTTTAATATTGTGTACCTACCTACATTTACTGTTTCATGAATAAATTATTTGTATTGTATTGTATTGTATTGTAATTAAATTATTTTATTAAGAAACAGAGTTATCTAAATGAAACTGTGATTAAAATGTTTTTTTATTAAGTTTTTAAATGCTCTATTCTTATCAAGAACTAATACAAATTCCTTGACAACTTAACAAATGATAACAATTCTAAATATTGTTAACACAGCGTCCTTGAAGTCTAGAAAATATTATGTATGATGAGGCCTGAATTATTTTTGTGTTTTCTATACGAATCTTAATATGACCCATCTTGAAACCCCTCATATATTGTAAGTACCTGACATGAACTGCAAATAACCTGCCCCACCTGACAAGTCTTGACTGAGTCCCGAACTTCTTTGTAAACCGACACGAAGAGCAAGACGGCATTGTTGTCACCCAGTCAGTGTACAATGACCTTTATTTCACACATTTGAACTACGAATTTTATATACCTAGGTACTATTATATAGGTACTATAATATAAAATCTACTATAATATAATCAGTAAGTGCCTATATTAAAAAAATATTTATGTTGACGCCATATTATCATAGATATTGAGATGATCTTTTTTATCAATCGATAACAAATTGAATAATCATATTTATTGTGAATGAAAGCTTACTGGTTTATATAACAATATCTATCCTGTGAGTGACTCACGCTGACCAACTGAACAACTGTGAGACAATGATACCTAATCAATACACAAAATACGTTATCGTAATCCTAACAATGATTCATCGAGCTACTTGAGAAGTTCCGGTTAAATTTTCGAATTAAATTCGTCCACGTGCAAGTCTAATGTTCCAACCTTAAATTAAAATATCGAAACCCATCAATAGAAATAAAATAAATAAATAAAATATAAATAAATATAAATATCCTTGGACATTCCACACAGCGTCATCTAGTCCCAAGCTAAGCAACTTAATGCTTGTGTTATAAATAGGACAATTAACGCACAACACTCTGCAGCAGATCCATTGTCCGTTGAGTGTGGTTGACCCGGGAGTCCGGGAGTCGGGAGCGACAACAAACAGCGGGCCCCCGTATGTCGCGGGACGAAGGTTGCAGTTCGCGTGCTACCGGTGAGATATGGGTCATAGTGACATCTGCCGCCCCCGCACCTGGCCTTCACCCCCCCCCCCCTGTCCCCTTCACCCCCTCTCGACCCCCACGCGTGCCAAAACGCATGCAGATTTACGATCCAAATGGATAACCGATCGCGCAGATGTAGATTAATTGAATACATCACCTGCCTCTGATGCTGAACTGACTCATCGACTAACCTTTACGTTTCTGGTGCAACTTCATTTTGTACTTGACACTCTCATCCACTGCGTTTATGAACATCACAACCATAGTTATCACACTTAAATTAAAAAAACTGATAATTTAAATTTGGAATTTATGTGAGATGCGTAGCTTTCTCCTTTTCGCGTTCTTTAATGAAGGTGTCACTTGATTAGCGCGAGCGAGGAGACTGACACAAACAAAACGCCGAATCGAAGCGCTCGTTATCACAATAAGGCGATACCGTCGGATAACGATGCCGAGAAGGCGCGCGCGCACAAAAACACGACGATGCAATAAAACACTCACCCTGCCGATGCTGCACTGCTGCCTAATCTGCAGGCAGCAGGTAACGCGCCTATTTCTAAAGAAAGGTTTCATTTTAATGTGTTGCACAATTTTATTGCAATTTATTTTTTTGCTACCCTTGGCAGGTAGTCGTATTTTGCTTCTTCCAAGATAACTGTTTACAATAGGGAATAGTTTTATTTTTTTCATAAAAAACTTTGTATTTTACATGTAATCTAAATTATTTACACCAGAAAGATGCCTTCCAGAACTTTGTGGACATGAAGTAAGATTGAAGAAGATGAGTTAAGTACTCGTCACTTTTGAAACTGGGCAGCTCTGGCCAGTTGATTAAAAACGAAAAGTAGAAACTCAGATTTCCCTAAATGTATGTTTGTTAAAGTGAATAAATATACAGGACTTAATCGTGTTAAATAGTATTTTAAAGTGAATAAAATCTATTCCAATTCCATTTCGAAAAAAAAACTTTTATAGAATAAGTTTCCTGTGACGAAAGGTTCTCTTCGAAGCAGTATTACGTATGGCGGCCCTGGCCCTTGTTGGGCAGTAATGGCTTCATCGGCCCTCGCCAGCCTCAATCAGACAAACAAAAAGCAAGCACTTTATGGAAAAACTTGTACTCTTGTTCTTCGCGCACATACTAAGTTTACATTTAAATTTGCTACAAGTTTTTCAAATCTCCATAGGAAATCAATGCACAGCACAAGTTTGTATTTTATTTGCATATTATTTTATAACTGTCTCTTCTCGTAAACATAAAATTAGATTGGCAAGAGAATTCAGAAAATGTGTCCAATTAACGGCCTTTTTACCCAAAAATGCTAAACAATTCATGAAATTAATGCACTTTATGAATTGCTAGCAGAAATGCTCGAAATGGCCTTTTTAATCCCCCAGTTATGCTGCCCAAAACCAGTTCTCAACAAAATAGATGACCAAAATCAGTTAATTGTGTATGTTTCAGTGTGGGTATGTAAAAACTACTGGGTGATTAGAGGCTTTAAATAAAATGTTTACTATTGAACACTCATTAAAATATACTCAATATGACATAGATAACACTTACAATTGTTAAACGTATTTTATTTTGTTATCAAAACTTTTATGAATAATTCACAGGTGTTTATCTTTTTATGATATTTATCTTACTTTTGTAAATGAAAACATACATTTCCTTATCTATTATGTATTGACCTGTCATTCCGTTAACTCTCATCGGAGAGAATGGTTAAGATGCTGGCCAAGCCTACTTAATCTTTGCTTTATTTAATTCATAAAGTGCAGAACAATAAAAGACATAATATTATGTTAGATGTACTCATACACAAGTTGTATTGTATAAAACATGTAAATGTATGTCCATAAATGATTTACTTTAAATGTGTTTAAAATGACAATTGAAAGGCTTTTAAAAAGTAGAATCATTATAAACGGATTACAATAACCCGGCACATGCAGGCTGCAGCAGCGACCCGCCATCAATAATTCAGGTGAGAGGTGCGTATTGCGAGCTGCGAAGAAGAAGTGGATGCGATCTGCAGACTCTACTCTACAAACCGAGCACGATGCATCGTGATCATCGCAGGTCAGCTTATGTTGGTTAATCTTCCGAATTCAGTTTCCACTAACATACGCGGACCTGCGTTTATTGGCACTGCATTTTGTAGAGTGGGACTGGCCATTAATAATGCAGGCAACATCGTCTCATTCACCGGCTAATGTATGTATGTCGATGGTATCGATGGTCGCCATCACTAGTTGTGTACCACGTCTCCACCTTAACTAGTTTACTCCAGTGACGATTTTTTAGCCTCCATCTTGGCTTAACATTTTAATGATAGAAAAGTTGCAAATTGTGACGAAAATCACTTAACTTTGCTAAGATTTCATAAACATTTTCAATTTTTGTATAGCTAAAAAAATAGATTCGTAGGATTTGCAACTTCGTACCTTATTCATAAAACAAAATTTTTTTGCTCTATTTACGTATCTACCGAGTTTTAACTTATTTCATTAGTATTATAACTTAAGGTGGTACACCTGTATACAGATTATGTTGTACTAGTATGAGGAAGTCATGGCATTTGAGTAATAGCCGGACAACCCTTATTAATTTTTATTATAAATGATTCTACAAAAATTGCAGATATTTCTTTAAAATAAACTAAGACCTTTACATGTTTAGTGGATTGATGGCGCGTCAGACAAGCTACGTCTACACTTAACGGGTATTTTATTCTCCTTGGACATGTTGACATTTATTCAACGAATAATGAACTGAATAAAACAGTTTAACAGACTGACGAACATTTAATTTTAGTGCTTTTTAAGTAGTAGTTTGTGATGCATTGTCCAGGTGACGCACAACGAGCAGTAACACGGAGGGAGTTGCCAGCTTGTCAATAAGAGATACCTACACACAATATTACATTCAGTATTATTTACCTGTACACCGTGTTGGACTAAAGTGTCAGACAGTCAGTGGTCGAACTCGTACGAACTTCTGTGTATAAAATTACGCTTTGACTTAATTTTAAATATTAGATTACTTATTTTTTTACCTTTAATTGGAAAGTTTTTGGTTCAGTATATCTCGGTGATTTTCTTTTATTCAGTTTCCATAGCCATAGATAACTATAAAAAAATGTTTACTTGAGCGAAGACTTCAAATACGAGCCTAGTAAGGTCGTACATCGATGGATATTTCGTTTCGAACGATGTGTATGCTCTAAACAGTGAATGAAACAATGATAAGGAAACCAGTCACGTCGTTATAAACTGACAATAGGCTGCGATAAAGTTAACATCTGCAATGAAAAGCTTTGGTGTAGCATTGATATGATCGATCGATCGCTTTTCAATTGTTTCAGACTAAGAACGAATGACGTAAACAAAGTCTTACGTCATTATTGCAGTGTTAAAACCACACAGAAAGGTATTTCATTATAACGGTAATATCTTAATAGAAGTTACGACTCCGGCAAGATTCGAACCTGCGTCGATACCAGCGATTAATTATGAAACTTTATGGCTGTTTGATTATGTAAAACTTGCCTTCAGTTCAAAATTGAGAAGTTTATTAGACTTTTATTATTATTACTTATTAAATACTGCTATAAGTTGATGAATCGTATCTTGCGTCATAGTTTAGCTGTGAATTAGCTCGAGTTCTTGGACACACTCCAAAATCTAGGCGAAACTAGTCTCATATCGATAGTATCGCGAACAGCACGCTGCCAGCATCGATGCCTCAATAGAGTACCTATCGATACCTCATTCGATTCGTATCGATACATCACTTCATATTTCATTTAACACGAATAAAGTCCAGTGAAATTAAAAGGTCCCAACGACCACTTAAGCAGTCCTTCAGAAAAATTTACCACTTGAAACCGAATATGCACGTCTCTGGCCTTTACATCTTTACTAATGATTTGTACAGAGTCAGGAGGCAATCTTTGCTGTACTTTGTGCCTGAGACATTGTTGAGATGGACCTGGCTTGAACAGTACCTAAATCATCCTCTTAGTTTGGATGGCCATATCCACAGAAAATACATTTTTGAATTTGACATGTGTGAGGCTGATTAATCCGCCTGCTTCCTCACATTGTTTTCTTGCAAATGCTCGTAAAAATTTTCTAAAACGAAAAATTAATTAATACTCTGCCAAAATTCGTATCCATGACCTTTGAATTAAAATCCCACTCTGCCAACATGGTCTAACTGAGGATAAAGCCCCAATATGTTCAGCAGCATGTTGGCAATTTTTACGTAACTCGAATGAATGTTTAGAAATATGAGTTGTTTTTACAAGACACGGCCATTACCCAACCTCGACTTATTAATTATTATATTTATTTGAAACGTATAGAATCATAAGTACCTTGATTATCATAATGGACGCTGCAACGTTCACTTACCTTTTAAGGATATATTAACTTGCATTATATTATTTAAACTGCTTTATTTTTAATTGAAAATACTAATGGACTTTATTTCCTTTTATAAATTGTTTATTAAATTTTATTGTTCTATACGTAGTGTCATAATTATATCTGAGACCACTAAATTACAGCAACTTATATTAAATTAATGAACATTATAATATAATGTTTATATTGTCTACTTCTCACGTAATGATGAAACCTGATATTTCTAATCGAACTCTACACGATGAAATGAAATATCGTTCTATGTCAGCTTCACATACATTACTCATATTTATTTAATAAAGTTTGCATAAAGCATTAAATTTATGAAACTAACATCAAAGCAAAGTTATTGGTATAAAAAAGGTACTGTAAATTATTAACTGTATTTTTTATATTGGTTTATTTCCTATTATCCCATCGATTTCTTTTCATACCAAGGTTGTCTGGAAGAAATCGCTTCTAAGCGATAAGACCGCCCTTTGTACAGTTATCTTAAGGATTTTAGTTCATAAGTTTATTTTCTGTGTGCAATAAAGTATTTTCATTCATTCATTTCATTCAATACTTATGTAAATGAGTAAATATATCTTGATGAGATGTAAATTCATAAATTTATAAGCCACGATATTCCTTAGTGAAGGTCAGGTGCTGGATGGGTTGCCGGGATGACACGGTTGTAGCGAGCAGGCGTGGGTGAGCGCCGGGTCTACTTACTGGTGATGACGGTAAGTCGCTGGTGATGTACTTACTGGTGATGACTGTTGGTCGCTGGTGATGAGAGGGCTGCGGGGAGCAGGCGCGGGTGAGCAGTCTCCGCAGCCTCGCCGCCGGGTACACCAGCCATGGCGTCGGGTCGCGTCGTCTCTGCACAACACAATACAATATTATAAATTATCACACAATTACATTTTACATTTGTATTCAATGAAATATCGAAAGTGGTCGCTTTTCGCTCGCAGTTGCAAAAGCGGGCGAGGTTTTATCACATAAGTGAATGCTGAATTAAATTTTAATTCATAAGTATTGTTATTCCAATTTCATCTTCCATTGCTAAGTTTAACTTGATTGAAAGAATACACAATCTTTACTTCTATTTTAACGAGGTTTAGTTTGTAAGTGAGTTTGAATGTTTTGAACTTAGCGAATTTTTTTCTCTAAGGTTTTGAAGGAGGTAATGCAAAAATTTGTAATGAAAAGTCATAAGATTGTATCAAACTATGTTGGTGCAAGAGCAAAGTGAAGGGGTAAAATCAGTAGGTAATTAAATAAATTATTAGAAAACCATTCTACTCTTTATCTTTCGCAACCGAAACAAAGACAGGCAGTTCTGCTCACGCCACATCTAGGTACCTACACAGCAAAGATTTTCACATCTTATGCTTATTTTAAAGTAGATTATTTTAAAGAACCTGATATTTTTTACTTTTATCATTCTTCTGCATTCATGAAATGAAATGGTATACCTACTCGGCACTAATTGAACAATTAACCCTCATGAAAATTATTAAAACATATAACATAACAAATTGTTAGAATATGAAACAGTAGCGTGTGAATCTAATGTCTAATTAGTTCCGGTAGAGGGCGCGTTAGAAGCTCTATTACAGACGGGGGGAAAACGCGCGATAGACGCGACAAAGGGTTATGGTTTTTGCTGCGCACGCGCGGCCTTGAGGCTTTTTATAATAGTTTTTTGCGTCTAATGCCTAACACCTGCGCGGCAGGGGGCGCCACCTGCGAGGAGTGAGCCCGCAAGACACGCGGCACCGAGACAACATCACATGTCTTCACAATACTGTCTTTGTTGATGTACTCGTACTTACAATGAATGGGTTAACAATTGTGTTATTTATCGCGTAGATTGCCTACTTGATAGTAATGTAGCAAAGAAGTCAAGTGAGTAATGAGGGGTGAATCTTACAAATGTAACTTTTTAAAGATAAAAATGTAAAAGGCAGTAGTTTCAATTCATAAACTCCCAGAGTTTTAAGTTTTGCATTTCAGACTAAGTCAAAACCATACAGCCTGAACCCCTATTCTGAACAGGTACATGGTAGAGTGTGACATAGCCCCGAAGGAGAGGGGTCCTATTCCAAAGCCTGCATAGATACATAATGTGAATAATTTATCCGGAAATCTCACATAGCCGACCCTTTCAGACGGATTCAAAATATAAAGTGGTGTAAAGTGGAGCTGGAGGCAGAAGGCAGAAGGCGGGGCTCGCTCCGTCTCGCTCCCTAATGTATGCACGTTTCCCGCCGTTCATTTTTTATCGCAGTCACGCCGCGCATTAGAATTTCCAGGCGAGAAAATCTCACGCACACATACGTACCCATTTCGTTTTACCTCCTCTGAAATTGCAACCTCACCTCTCTTAGTTAGAGTCGAGATTGAGTTGGTGGTGGCTCTGTGAGGCTGTAAACGCGGGAGGTAGCGGCGGTGTGAGGGGTGGGGGGGCAGTACATTGTAAATTCTCGCGGGGAAATGCGCGGCCGAGGGGGAGGGGGGGCAGGGGGGGGAGGTGGGAGCGAGTGTGCGGCTCGATAAGAACGCGTCGTCTTCCGCTGAGAATACTTATACATATAAAGTTATGTAAAATTATAATAAGGTACATCAACATAAAGGAAAATGTGTTTCTCTTTACGCGGATTTGCTGCAGGAAAACCCAGTCTTAGGTAACACCTATGCCGATTCTTTTATGCGGGAATCGAAGCTTGTTGAGGGAAGAGAAACTTTGAAATGAAAATAAACGGCCTGTATATATGTGTAGATATGCGGGCTGTGTTTATTGGGATCTCTCTGTTTTATTTTTTAAAGAAAATCTAAGATTATCAAGATTGTAGGAACTATTCAAGAACAGTGTTTAACCTGCTAAAGTAGTCAAATTCACCAGCCAATTTTAATTGACTCTTATATTGGGTTACGGACTAAAATGATAGAGGACTACGACCTCATTTCCAATAGGTTGTAGACATTCCCATGAGTTTTGGCCATTAGGTCAAAAAATTAAAGATCTACATTCCGTAAAATTTAAGTAGAAAATAATCCATCGACGAGGGAATAATTATAATTTCAGAATTTTAATCCAATCATATTATACTTACTTAATAAATTTTAAACAACAACAAGATTTTATTAAATTTAAAAACCCTAATTTCTAAAATGAAAACCATTATACTATACCATTATAATTATAATCTTCTTTTAAATATTTTTATAAACACATAATATTCACAAATATTAAAGCCGTATTATATATCACGTATTTCCCATAAACGAATAACTTGAATAGTAAAGGCAATACGTACGTATTTGAATCGTCAGAACTTAAGAAGTGTCGGCGCTCGACGCCCGCTGAATCCCAAACCCTCCCCCTCCCACCTCTCACACCCCCCCCACCCCCTCTCCTGAATACATAACTAACTATCTCAATTTATACATGTAAAGAACCCTTTTAAATCTTGATATTTACTGGAAAGCTGAGCTATAAGATGGATGTACAGAGTGACAGGGATAAACGAGTGTTTTAAGTATATTTCAGAATGTCCTGCGATGGTTAAGGAGTTGGTTAAGAGCGAGTTGGAGTTGGTTGTTTAATACGCGATTAAGTCCCGTTAATATTTATATATATGTTTCCAAGTCGCGATAGTTTAAATAATATTTTGCTTAAGAGCTTCAAAGACTACTTGATAAACATAACTAAAAGAAATAATAACTAATCGACTATCGGAGTCGCACGACTTTTGTTCGTCCTTTGTTCATAAACTAAAGAACTTTTACACTCTTATATTTTGTAAGAACTGTGTTTACAATATTACATACTTATTTGGTTTCTAACGAACTATCAGATTGCTAAACATTATTATTTTTAATTTACCTTATTCTCTCACTCTAAATTACATAAAATTATTTATTTTTATCTATTTAATTTAATTATTTCAATGAAATATTAATTGTGATCGCTTATTAATTATACCGTCCTACTTATAAATATAATTGCGTAAGTTTGACCTCTCGTAGCTAGATGTACAGATCTGATGAACGTTTGTAATTCTATCAAGTAAAAACTACTCAACGAATGTCAAAATATACAAAATATAAAGTTAATTTATACCCAGTTTATTGCCGGAATATAGCACTCAGTTTTTATTCATTCGAGAAAGTGTTATAATCTATACTTGGTTTGTTTGTTTGTAGAGGGTAATCTCCGAAAATCTGAAAAGTCTTTCACCGATGTAGTTATAGAATAGACTTGCCAAATGAACATAGGCTATATTTTTATCTTTATAAATTCCGGGGTTTTCCGTTTCATTAGTACACCCGTGCAAAGCCGGGACGAGCTAATAATATACGAGTAGGTACATAATTAAAACTTTTTTCACTATACTTTAACGATGTTTATTGCACTTATTTCATAACCTGTCTCTTTTGGAACACAAAAGAGGCAGGATAAGAAATAAGTGCGAAACAGTTATAGGACAACAATGGCCGTCCAGGTGAGCCGGCGGTCAAGGCCGCGTCCTAAAGGTCACCGCCAGGCCGCGTCGCGCCGGATAACGGGACTGCGCCCGCGCATTACCAACGTGATTAACAATTACTTGGTTTGCAAAAAATGCTTAAGAAAGAAAGAAAGAAAATATGTTTATTTCTGTAGGACCCCAAGGATCACTTAAAAATGTACAGACTTATAATAAAGTCTGTGTACATTTTAGCTTATAAGCTAGGTGACTCTATTGTCTGTTCCAACGCTACTCCCTACACCAGGGAAAGGGATTAAACATACTAACATGCCTGGGCCATTGTTGAGATGGAATAGGCTTGCCCAGCACCTTAATCATCCTCCCAGCTTAGTCGGCCATATCCACAGGAAAGACAATGGTCAATACGTGTGGGGCTGACTAGCCGCGGGTTTCCTCACGATGCTTTCCTTCACCGTTTAAAGCTCACGTGAAAGATCACATAAACTTTTCGATGCGAAAAATCCATTGATGCACGGCCGGATTCGATCCCACGTCATTGGAAACGAAAGTCGAAGTACTAATCCACGTAATACTATATAACATATAATAGTTTCCGATATTTCGGCACAGTTGCATGCGCCATGATCACGGTTAAACTGGTTAACCGTGAACATGGCGTTCAACCATGCTAGTTTTAAAAGTTTTATAAGTACCTACCTGAATCCAAAAAAATACACTTAAAGTAGTTTTAACGTGTTATTTTAAGGCAACAGCGCTATAAAGCTTGCCGCTGGGTGCGCACGCGCACGCGACGTAACCGTCACCGTCTGACAGCGCGCATTCACATCCCGGCGATAATTGCGCGCTGACAGTCAAAGTTTGGTGAAATTACAAAGGTCTCAAAGAGTAATTAACATAAAAAATGCTGATAGCTGAATTACAGTCAAATTATTGCACCACTTCGCTTGATAAAACAATTACAGAAGATCTTCTTAGACGTAAATGCTTGTATGATTGATAGCAGTTCAAGCGTTAATATATGCATAGATAAAATCAATTCGGCTAGCCTGGTCTGCGTCACGCGCAGGTGTGCTTCCTTCCCCGAAGGAGGTAAGTCACCCCCCCCCCTCCCTTACCCCCCCCTCAGACCGAGATGCGCGTGCGCAGACTGCTCATAGCCAATAATGAGCGCCGAGTGATGGATGGACTCCTGAACAGCTTTACTGAGATTTAGGATTATCGGGAATCACGGTTAATTTATTTTATTTGTCGTCAAAATTATCATAATTATATTCATCATCAGTATCATCCGTGTACATAATTTACTGCTGGACATACAAATTTTGTTGAAGCTTTTGATCTTCTCTCATCGATATGATTCTAAGCAACATGCAACTTGGATATTATTTATTATGACAAGTTATTAGCTAAAACAATATATATTATCTTTAACAAAAACTTATAATATTTTAATTGTCCAGATTAGAAATACAAGTCACGCATGTGTCTCCGTCCGCGCCAAGTACAGATAATAACGAAACAAAATCGGCTAAATACCCCATAACTCCTTTCCAAAACTAATAGGGCTCGTTATATTAATTTAATTCAAAATCAACATTTTAATCGTGCATTAACATCTAGATTCGTTAACAGGGCTCGCCTCGAACGCGCACCTGTGCGCCGCGTGACAGGAATAACAAGCGATCAGTATGAACACAGCCTTACACACACCATCGAGACAATCACGAACTTACCGCATTACGGATAAGGTTGCGTTTTATGCGAAGGCTTCGACTAAACATTGACAATATTGCAAACAAACTCTACATATGATTTTTTTCTCGTCCTGAATGTGGCTAGTGTCCGCGGATTAAATGTAAAAACGCGGCGGGAATGCGAAATGAGCGGTCGAATGTTTTTCCGATCGATTTCCTCCGAAGGCGATTATGAATTTGACATTGTACCGGGAACAGCGGGTAGCCAGGGGCACAGAATGCAAACGCGCTGATTATCTCGCCGACAATATACTTCAACCAACTAGACGCCATTATGCGTGACTAAACTTTGATTTCTTGAAGCACCAATAACATATTTACGACTGTTTCTATTTCATTTTGTAATACGTTCTTATATAATGTGAAGATTATATCATTCATTCATAAAAACCCTGTTTGTTAAAATGAATTTAAAATATGTTTTAAAAATAATCTTGTAATCAAAAGTGAAATTACTCAATTTCTCGTAGCACGCGCGGCGCGTTGAAGTCTTTTCAACTTAAAATTTGCATAATTTTAACGAGATCATGATTATGAACTGACACCTATTGAAATTCTTTTACTAAATACAAAATTTAATATTGAGTTATACTCGTATCATATTCAAAAATTATTTCAACGAATCTTTACCTAAATTACTAAATTAAGGAGTGTCATTTTTAACTTCATTTAATTTTTTTAGGAAATTTCCAGCTGCATTTCTGTTCATAAACCCGAATAAAAAATATTATTATGATGATTAACGTTTTAAAACCGCTGTTAGTAAAGTCATGTGTCTTGTACTCACGTCTTCTAATGAAAATATAGTAAATATAGTTATTGTAACCGACACGTCTCGACATCCACCGCAATTTAGCATTTTGCCAATAAAAGTAATTATAATCGTCGGAGCTACTTCACAAGTAATTGTCGGACAAAGCTGGACTAGCGGCTGACAGCTCACAGCCTAATAAAGACGTCTCAATTAGGACTCCGCCGAAGTACAGGGGGCCTAACTCCAGTCAGAACTTATTATGAAGAAATATAGTCCTTAGGAAATATTTTGATATGGTATATTTTATTATCTGATAGAGGGAAGTGGAAGAAGAATACATGTTGTGCCGGCCGACCCCACATAGTGGGATAAGGGCAGGAGGATGATGATGGTATATTTTATTGTGGTTATTTATTATTTTCATTTCATTCATTTTATCAAACTTACAGGCGATTTTTTTAAAAGTAAATGATCTCTAAAATTAACTAACCAATGGTCAAACACTTGTCACGTGATTCGACCACTGACTACCTACTTCATTTTGGAGATGACTGCAACCGGCTCTCAGACCTACATAATTTGAAGTTACAACAAAACTCAAACTCCGGAATAATATTCGAAGCTTGGATTTGTTTAACCTCGCGTTTAAAAAAACTTGTGATGAGACAGTATGCGATATTGTTATTAATATGTTTTTATGTACATCCTGTACAAGAGTCACAAATCGGCGCCTGCGCAATTGACGGCGCTTTTTAAATTCCGTCTACCGAGGGGAGCCAGATAGACATCTTGCATACGTTGACAGTTTGACACTCATCAACTGTTGTGAAAACATGCACTTTTACTGATAATAAAACTCTTCAAGTCACACGATATTTTAATTAAAAAAAAAATGATGACATTTGAATTTGTTTTAAATACATAAAGAGTATGATCGGTAAGTATAGTTCTTCCGTCAATTACAATACACCTATGTTTTAAACCCTGACTGACAGTAGGCTTACTGTGGCCGTTAAAAGTGATTCAGTTTAGGTCCTATTATGAACGCTTTTGACGTAAGCTAAGGTACTTACGTAAAGTTTGGATAGTTATAACCTAAACTGAATTATTTAATAATACGTCATGGTAAGCCCCCTGTTCTGGGTATTCACTGCGGGTAACACCGTGGGGCGCAGCTAGTTATACTATTATTTATTCTATAACTAGCTGAACTGAGTTGGATCATGTAAAGATCGGTCAACTATAACTTAGTAAAATCTTAGTTTTGAGAAGTGTCATAGATCGATCGGGTTCAGTTGATTGTTGATCAAAGATAGTCCGTTGTTTGGGCAGCATCATTAGGCGCACGACGCACGGCACGGCGCGGGCGACAGATGGCGTGAAATCGCCGGTAATGGCGCGCCAGGCTGCGACATAAATTACCATCCGATAATACGACAGCTAATCTACACTTAATAGTATTTTGCTTTGTTTATTAACTTTATTACTTTTGTGGCAATTTGTAGATTCGTTTTAATTTCGGCTATAATACAAAAAGGTTTAACCGTAGAACTCTTGCAGTTCTACGGTAAAACCTTTATGTACTAGCCATCTTCAACATTCTTTTTTTCAAAATTAACCAGTTTGAAAAAAGTGTAAGATCAACATCACCCAGTTGCATAACCAGTGAGCATATCTTTAGGGCTCCAGGCCTTCGGTAGCCATCCATTAATCCAGGCGGGGCTCCGCCGGTCGCCCGGGGCTTCGCGGTGTACATCTGTATTCTGTAGTCTGAGTTGTAACAACTTTAGGCGTTGTACAACTGAATCCGGATGAATTAAACAATTGTAGGATTTCGTTGTTGTCTCTAATTAGTACTCAATTGCGTGGATATTAATGAATACCGTATTGTTCTTACTCCGATTTTTTTTAAAAATAAATGCTTTACACATTTGTAAACGGAGGATTAACTTATTTACACGGGACTCAAACCCACGAATTTTTGAACAAAAGTCTAAGTGCTCACCACTCGGCCACCACAGCTCTCTAATGTACTACTAACACATAAAATACACGTAGATTCTGATGTCCTAGATGATCAGATGAGGTAGAAGTGGTACGCGACTTTCCCAGAGTTGCAGCGATTCGTCGGATTAGTGGCGATAGGGCCGACTGCCGACCGCCGCCGTGTGCCGTGTGCCGTGTGCCGTGTGCCGACGACGTGCCTCGTATGCATATTCATTCTCACGCGACATCTTGTGGGAAAATCGAGACGTGAACTAAGAAAGTTATTCATCGTTAATTACTCACACTTAGCTGTAAGAAATTGGCATAATTATGGCGTACGGTTGTATATTTTATATTTCCCACAGATTTCCCGTCGCTTTGGAAGCGTGTCAGAGGCAGATCACTACCGGAATTGTAATTGTATGTATCCACATAATACGTTTCGACTTTTTCAAACTCTGTATGTCTGTATGTATCTGTAAATATTTCTTGTGTTTTTAAAGTGATGCTTTAAAAAATAGTGTTAAAGAGTAAGCAAGTGTTGGCGTGATGGCTTGCAAGCAGTCGTGCGTCGTGCGATGACCTTCCGATAGCCGCATGAGTACGATAGCCGAGTGAGTCACACCGACAACACGTGTGAAACCATTTGGATACGTTCAAATATTCAAGGAATGACGTGAGGACTGACAACTGTCACACGTTCTCTTCGAAGAACAACAAGTGTTATAGTCGGAATCGGGTTCATTAGCTTTGCTGCACTAGAATCAGTAATGGATTTTTTAGTTCGGAAAATATAAAGATGCATTTATATCGTGAAGAAATCAGTACGAGTTGCAACCAGGATACTGGTAGGTAAATAATACCAGTTCCAGGTTATAACCCGTACCGAACGCATGTTTGTGAACCCCTAAACATCTATAAAGGATCATTTATTTATGAAAATCTGAATCCAAATTGGCAACTCTTCTACAAACTTTGTTTGTTTGTTTGTTTGTTTGGTTGTAATGAATAGGCTCAAAAACTACTGAACCGATTTTAAAAATTCTTTCACCATTCGAAAGCTACATTATCCACGAGTGACATAGGCTACTTTTTATCCCAATATTCCCGCGGGAACGGGACTTACGCGGGTGAAACCGCGGGGAGCAGCTAGTAGGATATAATTTTCAGCATGTTTCAGATAAATCGTGGCTATAAGACTTTGCATGATTATCGCTAATGGATGGTGATGAAGCGCCAAGGTCCTATTGCCGCGCTGCGATTGGCCGGCGCCTGCGCAGTAATCCCGCGAAGTCGGCTCCATAACAATGACATGCGTAAACCGTTAACGAGCGCTAATTACTGAATGAAGACACGACACCGCCGCCCTTGAAATACTGCCACTGCGCACTGCACAGATAGGCAGTACAACAACTCTCAAAAACCAAAACTCTTTCGTCTGTCTAATTTTCACCATTGTGCATTGGCGCCCAACACGGAACGGGCACGACGACGTATTCAAAATAAAAAACAGACTGCTTACATTTAAGCAACTACTAATTGGACATGCACTAATCGCAATATTGATACTATGAAAATAACAACGTTCTGAGCTATGTTCAGAAATAAGTTGAAAGTAGCGCCCAACATGTGGCACCAGCCCTTTGGCCTTATAAAATAGAGTACGAAAGATGTAGATGTGCTACTGTTAAGTTTGTGCTGCGTTATCATCAACGTTGACCTGCGCCCGCGTCGCTTTGATCACTGCGCCTCGCGGTTCTCAATGGAAACCGAAATAGATCTTTTCATTCGTTCAAACTTGTTGTCATTGAAGTAATTATTGAATTTTATTAACCCATTGCATGTAACCTTCGGCGCGTTTATATTAGACTAATGAATGATGTATCTAATCGTACCAAAATCGAATAATTTTCACAATTATATTTGTACATAGCAAAACCTGCAATGTTGCAACATCCTTAGTTAAAATACTTTGCAATAACTATAAATTGATTGCTCCAGATAATTATGATGAATAATAATCTACTGAAATAATACTACCAGTTATCTGGGTTACGATTACGAACCGTGTTTGTCGAGTAGTAAGTACTTCAGCTTTCATTTAGAAGTGTGTGTTTGAATCCCGACCTTTCATCATTGATTTTTTGTTTCGAAATTGTATAGATATATAGATTTGCGCGGTGTTAGTTTTTTCAAAAAGTAATTATAGGTACCCTAAAAGAGAAGCCAGAGACGGAAGCCAGTCCATCTGGTGTGTCCTGTCGGCAAGGGCCCGCATTGTATGCAAATGCCTGCGTCAGAGACTCATTTGTGGGGGCTAGCGGGTTGTGGGGCTAATCAGTCAGTA
Organism: Xanthorhoe spadicearia; assembly: GCA_947086425.1. Taxonomy (NCBI): domain Eukaryota; kingdom Metazoa; phylum Arthropoda; class Insecta; order Lepidoptera; family Geometridae; genus Xanthorhoe; species Xanthorhoe spadicearia. Next base: position 80,149 of record OX352201.1, read on the forward strand.
ATCTGTCGCGCCGGCTCTTAACCGTCTGACAGTTACACTGCGCCGAGGGACAATGGGAGCTGGAGAGACCTTTGATGCCGAGCATGTGACAAATGCCTTGTATCTATATCCATCATCGTTAATACATATATTTACGGGTGTTTATCTCAATTACCTTAATTTATATATCATCGTTATTTCTTTATTTGATTTGATCTTGATAGCTCGAGTTTTCATCCTAGAATGTCAATGCCGATACATTTCGTTTTTTATATAGAGATGTAAATAGATCATAGATCTTAAAGAGGTTGTCGAAGAGTCTGATTACTATCTGTAAACAAGAAATCAGGAAGGGTTTGTTTAAGAACAATACAGTATATTGTGTACTGTATTGTTCTTAAACAAACCCTCTACCTCTACCTAGAGTAAAAGTCCAAATTGTATTTAAAATGCTATTATTCAGTAAAAGTTAGGGTGATACGCAGAGTATATGCAATGCAATAGTATATTTACTTTCTGGTTATTTATTGCGAGTCGTATTCTACTTGCGCTGTATCAGGGGTCATTATATCAGCGTTTATTCGTGAAATATCATGTTTTGTCCGGGACCGGGCGTCTCATTAAACAGTAAAGAAATATTGATATCGTATGGATGCGCGTGCGCGGGGGTCCGTGCCAATTACAGCATCGCGCATCAGATACTGCTAACAAGGCGATGCGTATCGCCGCTAGTGCTGCTCCGATGCACTAGCGGCCATCCTGCCCACTGCGCACTGCCCACTGCCCAGTCCCACTGCCCGATGCCTTCCAAGCTCTTTAACACAATTTCCATACAGAAAGGATAATGTCAATCTGTGTCCTCTGTAAAATCTCTGGTCTATGAATTTATGACCTATTTAATTTAATGGTAATCGACAAGATAATTGTGATAGCTACTAGTATTGTTTCCAGTAGATAATTAAATAATATTGTCAGTACAATACAAAAATAACATGCGATCTGTCAAAATTACCGACGTAAAATCAGAAGACAGCATAATAACAAATTATGAATTGATGAATCCATAAATCGGTGTAATTGTAAACAGCCGGCGGCAGCACTACTCGGCGCTGCGCCTGCGCAGCGCAAATTCAAATTCCGATACAAAATACTAACTCCCCCGCGACATAAATCTTTCATACACCAACCCTCTTACAACTCTACCCTCTACGAGTTAAGATTTGAAATGGTTTGCAGCTTCGTTCGCGGCCACTTTGCATGATGAACGCTATGGCGTGAATTACGCGGGCGCAGGTCGTTATTGTCCCGCCAACATACCTCGCCCTCAACGCAGGGTATTGTCAACCTTATTACAATACAGTGTGAGTTTAGCGTGAGTAAAGTTATTGTGGTTTGGGGACAGAGTATTGTAGAATGTGCGGAGTATTTCACGGCGATGGCGCGATAGAGCGTCGATTGTGCGCAGGCGCAGCGATACGCGCTATCAGTGACACCCGGCTCCGGACAGGGACGGCGCAGGGACGGGACACGGGGTCACTGACCTCTCGCTCTAACTATCCACTTAGTCACGGGATTCAATTACTTTAGAACTACATGAGCCTGTTCTGCGCGATTTTAATTTACATTGAAACTTTATAGCGCGATAGACTTCTTTGAAAAGTTAGTAAATATTGTTTTTGTCAAAGTTAATGGAGTATTTACCGACCATAACAATCACATCAAAAAAAACAATTAGCTTAATTTTATTGGTAACGAAGGCACAGGACCAGAATTAATGTAAATGATGAATGAAGTATTTTCTGTGGATATGACCGGCTAAGCTAAGAGGATGGTTCAGGTGCTGGGCAAGCCTATTCCATCTCAACAATGTCACAAGCACTACAGTCTTCCGTTTAGGCGAAATTGTATTCTGTCACTGTATAAATCATCTAGAGTGATGTAAAGACATTTATTTTACCTAGGTCTTAGGTCCTAGGTCTCTGGGCAGGTTAAGCCAGATCCTGGTGGAGTCCCTGGTGCAGGAAGGACAAACGGAATCCGCGTCGCCATGAATCAGGCGACAGTCGCCGTAACTAGAGCATTGTCTGTTGCGCAACAATGGCTAGCATTGTTGTTTATTCGGGAATAGATCTGATATAAGAGACAAAGAATCGACGCGAACTAAAAATGACGATAAGCTAACTGCAGACGTAATGGCGGCTGTGATAACGGATCTTCTATTATAGACCCAAATGATTTGATTCTAAACACTAAATTAAAGACTCATGGTTAATATTTTGTTTACAATGATGATGATGAGTTTTAAAAGTATTGATCAGTTTTTAAGTTGTATCTCAAAATGGTTTTTGACAGCCCAACATACAATAATGCACAGATTACAAAATATTGATTTATTTTAAAGATCGAAACTTCAATTCCATTCCTGACGTACATTAGATTAAAAGTATTAAAAACAAAATCCTTTAACAACGAGTAGCAGATACTACAAGTATGGAATAAGCTCTATGCTGTAACTGACAGTACCTATCTATATCGAGCAATCATTACCTAGCTACACACATACAAAACTAGAAACTTATTTCTCCGCCTAAACCTATAAAATAAACATAAAATTAATTTTATTTTCTGTAGTGTTTTTTCAAATCACTCCTTTGAGTCAATGCTAAAGACTTCGGAGCATAAGCTCTAGGAAGTCTAAGACCATTATTTATACTCTGAACAGGGTTAATTTGTGGCTCCCTAGCGCTAGGTAAAGAGCGGCCATTCCGCCCAGTAGGTAGGTACCCCAGTGTACCCCAATTAAAGGAGCGGTTTCCTTTCAAGAGGCAAATTGCTAAAACCCATTTTAATAATGGACAATGGGTCGTGTCACGGCGCGGCCATAACTCATCGCAATCTAGGACGCCGCAGATTGGCGTGGACCAGGACCTCGGGCTGCCAACTATACCCACATCGTACACCCGAAAACATAGACCATTGCTATCTTGGAGAATTTTAATAGTAAAGATGAATTTACAAATAGGTACCTACTTAATAATAAAAACCCCTTTTTTTAAGTTTTATCAAAGAAGTTAAAAGTAACAACTAGTAAATCGAAAGTTAATTAAAGAACATTCAATTTGTTTATTTATTTAGATAAGTAAAAGTCATAATACGCCCCCGCATGTGTGCAGGGCGCTGTTAGCGGGACACCCCGGCGCGCGGGCGAGCCGGCTCCTTTGAATAATTCGCGACCAACTCGTAGATTTATAGCCCCTAACTACAGAGCGCATGCGCACAGCCAACCACAGCATACACCATAGTCAGTACCGCAGCCGACCACAGCCTACACAGCAGTCAGTACGCCGCGGCCGGTGAGGGGCTCCAATTAAATAATTTGCCTACAGACTAGAGGCGCCGGCTCATCTTACATTATTGTGATTTGTGTGTGTTTTACCATTATCAATCACACAAACGATTTCAAACGTTGCAACCTAAACGTATAATTTGGAGAACGTTGGGGCTATGACGATTAAAATTAAAATTTTGATTGGGTTTGATTGTATGAAATTTTCTTAGTTTGAAGTTTTGCTGTTAGAATGGTTTTATATTTTTTGCCGCTTAGTTCAAACTACTTCCAGTAATGGGTGTATCGGGTGCGCGGGCGCACGATCTGAGGCCTCTGCACCAATTCCAATAATGTGTAATTGTTTGGGCGCAAAGTGGACGCGACAGACGCGCCAATTACAAGCTTTTACCGATGTTTCCCACAAGCGCAGCGACAACACAACAGTAACACAACTCTTGGGGTGACTCATAAACTCTTGACAAAGATTTCTTACTAGAATATTCATTAGGAAACTGTCATTTTATAACAGATTATTCGGTAATTCTCTAAACGATCTATATGGGGAAGCTCTTCAGTATTTTTATTCGAAAATAAATAATGTCATAGATAGCTATACTCCACGAAAAAAACCTAAAGGGTTGCACAATGATAGGTATATATATCCTGAATGGTATACGGCTGAAATTATCTTTGAAATTAGAGAAAAAGCTAAGCTACATAAACGGTATAAGAAAAGCATGATAGAGTGTGATTATGAAATCTTTTCTGAAAAAAGAACATTGGTTAAATTAATGATTAGTGACGCATATGAAGTTTATAAAAATAGGATACAGAACCAATTTTCAAGTGACCCAACCTCCTTTTGGGCTTACATGAAAACGAAAAGGTCAAAGACTGGCTCCTTTTCTATCACTAAAGATGGTATAGTTTTGTCTCCTGAGAAATGCGCTGAGGAGTTTGCCGACTACTTTCACTCAGTGTACAGTAAAAACTCTCCAAGACTCGATGTAAATGAGGCGCTTGAGATGGCAGGTATGAGTTGTACGCAACAAGTGGTTTTAAGTCATCTCACAGGGAGAGATGTAGAACTCGCTCTTAAGCGCTTAAAGCCGAAATGGTCTGCTGGTCCTGATGGTGTCCCCGCGTTTCTAGTCAAGGACTGTGGGAAAGTTCTAGTGGAGCCGCTCTTGTATATATTTAACTTATGTCTCAATACACAAACGTACCCAGATCAGTGGAAACTCACACGCGTCATCCCAGTTCCGAAAGGAAGCGCGGGTTCTGATGTTACGGGCTACAGACCCATAGCGGTACTCTCATCTTTTGCTAAAGTGTTTGAGTCTATTTTACATAAGTATATCTACAGGCAAGTATGTACACAGCTGTCGGACGCTCAGCATGGCTTTAGGCCTGGACGGAGTACTGATAGTAACCTATTGTGTTTTACGACGTATGCGGTTCCTGCTCTTGACGCTGGAGTAAAGGTGGATGCTGCTTATTTTGACTTCAGAAAGGCCTTTGACACAGTTGATAATGATGTGTTACTAAAGAAGCTGGCATCGATTGGGTTTACCGTGGATAGTCTAACGTTCTTCTCCAGCTACCTGAGAGGAAGAAAGCAATATGTGGAATACCAAGGATGCACATCAGACCCATTCTTTACGAACTCAGGTGTCAGCCAGGGTAGCAATCTTGGCCCATTGGAGTTCTTAATCATGATAAATGATCTCCCAAGGGTGGTCAAGAACTCTGTATGTGTTCTTTTCGCGGATGATCTCAAACTATTCTTGAAGATTAAAAGTACAAATGACTGTGCACTTCTCCAGGAAGACATTGGTAACATTATTCAATGGAGTTATGATAACAAATTATATTTTAATATGGATAAATGCTATATCATGTCGTACAGCAAGTCACATAATCCTGTGTCTTATGGCTACCAACTGGACCATAACTGCATGAATAGGGTCACATCAGTAAGGGATCTTGGTGTCCGTATGGATCCAGAGTTGGCCTTTAAAAACCATATTATAGAGACGTGCAAGAAATCGTTTCGTAACTTGGGGTTCATACTAAGGCAGTGTTCCAATTTTCAGAACATCAATTCAATGAAAGCACTGTATAACGCCTTGGTGCGAAGTAGGCTTGAAAGTAGTGGGATGATATGGAACCCACATGAAAAGAAATATTGCAGCATGGTGGAGAAACTTCAAAATAAATTTACCCGGTTTCTTTACCTTAAAATGTATGGTGTGTATCCTTTCTACCCCCTTATGTACCCAACACTCTTCGTCATAGGAATGGTGGGGTATTTCAAACTTGAGGTGAGGAGAGAAGTTATGATGGTAACTTACATCTTCAAATTACTGAGAGGATTGGTGCATAACCCGCGACTGTTGATGTGTGTGGGGCTGTACGTGCCCAACAACTATATCCGTATCCGGCGACATAAACTTTTAGTCGAACCATGGGCAAGGACCAACTTGTTGAAAGAAGCACCGTTCACAAGAGGTATTCGCAATATAAATAAATTGTGCAATAGGGACGATTGCGATATTTTCTTGATTTCTTTGACGAAATTTACAGAAATAGCTTTTAAGTATTTATCAGAACAATGTTAGATAGGTTAATTAGGTAATTGGATCTTTAATTTTTGTGTTTTAGTTGCTTTCCAGTGTCGATTTGGTCCTGACTGTCATGACATTGTAAAATGAAATAAAAATAAATAAATAAATAAATAAATAAATAAAAAAATATTTTAAAATAATTGACTCTAAAGATAACATGAGAATGTAAAAGTGTATTTTCTAAAAATTTGTCTAATGGACCAACAAATTAGTACAAAAGCTACTGGTGACTATCCACTGTGTCAGTGCCACCGCTGCATCGTCGGCGTCGGGTGCGAACTGACCACTTTTACAAGTCGAAGCACCAATTGTATAATTACGCATCGCACCGCTCCACCGTGGGAGTGGGACCGTACCCAGGCGGGACACTAGGGCCCAGCCGGCTAACAATGAGACAAATGTATCTACTCTTTAAGGAGAATAATTATTGGAATGCGGCGGAAACAGTGAATTAACCAATTGGCTGGCTTTTATTTCTATTCTGATATCATGTAATCGTAAATAGATTAGTTATGAGAAATTAAGACAGCATTTTAGTGAGTGGACCTAATTAGATTTGGAAATAGATTCTTGTTAGACATCCAGAGTTATGTCGCAAATAGGAAAACGAACTAAGATTTTTAGCGGAGCCTGAAAATTCCAACCAGTTGGCCACCGCCTTATAAACTTAATAATCGCATAGAGTCATAGAAACAAGAAAAAAAATCTATAGAAATCTATTATTAAATTAGCACATTTTTATGAAAGCTTCGTAAGAACAAGTGGGTGTAATTTGCAAAATTCACAAGGTAATTACGAACAAGGCAGGTCGTAAGTTAATTTATCTCGCTCGTCGGACGTCCGATGATGGCCGATACGCGCCCCGTGCTCCTATCGATCCCTTTATCACCATTATAATAAATAAATAAATAAATACAATATACTAACTTTAGAAAACTGTTATGTCACTATACTCTGTTCACCGAGTCGAACGAAAAATAAACCAACTAAATGTGATGTCCATAAATTTTGGTACATAGGTAGGTATTTTCCTAACGTGTTATAAAACCATTATAGATTCTTCTATCTATCTATTCTATATTATATAATATATCTATTTATATAATGTTTGTTATCTTGTGAGCACACCGTTGCTTCAGTGTGCACGATCATTAGGCGCGGTGCACACTGGTGCGTCATATCGGTCACTGTACACTACCCTGTGTAACGCGAGTGTGGAGACGAGGGGCAGCTACTATCAGATCGAAGTTCGGCTTGAAGGCTCTATCAGACTACTTACACTAATCTTATACGAGTATGTTAAGTACTACATAATACTTATTCAAAAATATTTTCAAAACTGACGACATGATGGCTTGTGATGTGACCGGCTTAAATGCAATGAGTGTGAATTCAATTTCAATCAGACAATCAGACAATCGAGACGTGTGTCTGATTACGTAATCTTCAAATTCTTGCTGGATCTCTTTAAACCGATATATTTCCAAGGGTTTGATAGATGATGTCAATTGGCTGGTGCTACCTTGCAAGCGAATATGTAGATTGTAGAGTAATCCCACGAGGTGACGTTGCCAGCCTTCTGGGCACTCTACCTGCGGTCGGTGACCTCTGGCTATTTTTAGACAATGTTATACTTACCTAAAACAGAGCTTATTTTTCATTTATAAGAGTAGGCAGCTGTATTGTATTTGTGTTTTAAAGTACTTACCTAAAATAAAAAAGTTTTACGATATAGAACTGACAATTTCGTTTTTATAATGAAAGACAGACAAAGGAATACGACCAATTTAAATTCACCCATTTTACAAACATATTTACCTACACAATAACAGTAAAACTATTTTTAAAAAATGTCCTCAGCTATAAAAACATTTAAATATTCAAAGGTCAAAGTCAATACACATTGTAAATGTGAGTGATATTTTCATGCAGTATACAAAATACGTTTTAGTTATTTAAAACATGCTAAATATAGATTAAAATATCGACGAAGATAATAAATAACGTCGAAGCATAGAATTTACGAGTTTCGTTGTAAAGGAAGAGTCTTGGACGTTGGGCGAGATGGCGGCCTCCACTTACCGCTAAGCTAAGATAGGAATACAATATAATTAGATGAGATCCCGTGCATTATCCTCGTAGAGCATAATTTGTGGCGCGATGCAATCCGCGAACAATAAGTGCATGTTGAAGATGATGCTTAGATTATGAGATCCGCTCCCCTTTATTACAACGCGCTTCGCTTTACAATAATTGGACTCTTCATAACTGCTTTAACATTGTTGTGTTACATGTGTCACACCAGTCACCTAGTAACGTCTAGACATCACTATAATCTTCAAGTCCCTTGGACACGCTTCTGATTGACTGTAACTGGGATAAGTAAATAATAAATAAATATAAATATCTTTGGACATTCCACACAGCGTCATCCAGTCCCAAGCTAAGCAACTTAATGCTTGTGTTATGGTAACCAGATGACTGATATAATACGTAGATACATTTTTTTTTTGTAAATACATACATATTATAGATAGAAAACACCCAGACACGGAACAAATATCTGCAGAACATACAAACATTTGTCCCGTAGCGGGGATCGAACCCGCGACCTCCGCGTCTCAGCCGGGCGTTCACCCAACTGCGCCACAGAGGTCGTCATATAAGTAGAACTATCCATAGATCTTTTACAACGATTATGATTCAATATGAGTGTTATTTCATAAAATTAATCACATTATTGTTAATAGGTTGTGGAAGGATGTCTGTCGCCACAGTTTATCAGCAGTTCTCCAGTTAATTTATTAGAAAAGCGATCACGCGCCGGCCATGCCTCTAATCGTAACTCATCGGTAAACAGGTGGTTAGGCCGCTTCCTCCATCTTTGATAAATATATCTAATAGGTACTCGGCCGGGCACGATCGACCCGATCATGTTCGCTTGCCCAAATAAATAAAACCATCCTGTAGAATAAGAGCTCAAAGAGCTCAACTAGTTTTGTTGATTGGCTAACTTGTCGAAAAATTAAACTATTAGCACAATACAACCAATCTGACAGATTTCAGAGTTTAGTAGACAAGTGAGCCGGGACGACCGTGTCCTCCGAATAAGATAGCGTTCAGATTCCAGAATTAAAATCTATAATATCAAAATAAAACTTAGAATACCTATCTAATACGCAATGACATGAGTATTCCAGTCTTTTAAGATTCCTATAAAATAGCCGCTCTACTTCAACAATCTATCAAGAACATACGAAGCTACACCGCAAACGCTCCAATTAATGATTGTCTTGTAAGACAATATTTGTCAGCAAGTTCTGGAAACAACGTTACAAAATACAAACTTTGTCATTAGTGGAGGCGAGTGCTTCTCATCGAGTTAATATCGACGTCGCGAACTATCGGACGGGAGACGGAGACGTGCCGCTACATTGTTCTTTATTATATGACTTGTTGTGAGCTAGAGGAGCGCTCGTCACTTTCATTATGTGACGCTATTTTGCTACAAACTTTATATTGATTGACTTTTACTAGTATTTTGGTCGGTAGCACACTGGCTAAGAGCTGATCTCTTGCTTATATCCTTGAATCTATCAAGATTCATGTAAGTTTTTGTGCAATGACAGTCGTAATCATAATCATTTTCCATTACAAATTTTCAATTTTACATCATCTTCTGTTGACGACTTTATCTGCAATATTCCAGTAGAAAAACAATGAAATGCGCAGTGAAATCAATTGTAGCATGCGTCGGCGACACCATCCATCTAAATTATTCAAATCGGAAGACGTCCGTAAACAATTGCACTGATGCGCTTATAATGACGCGCGTGTCCTGCCTTCGAGCGGACACAGTGCAGTGTGCAGAGACACAGCTAGGCACTCGTAATTTATTGTGTAATGATGATGATGACCTATGAAAAACATCCTCCCTGGTTCGGGTAGTTGGGCACCGTGGACATTGAATCGTGGGGCATTATACGTTTGAAACTTTATAGCTCCATAGATTTTAGAATATCTCAATAAACTCACAATAAGATATGAGATTGAGACTAGATGTGGTGTGAAACGTGAGACAAAGTTCACCTTACCAGAATGTTTGTATTCTTACTTGATTTGTAATTATGGAGTAGTTTAGTTTCTAATTAAATAAAATTCCAAAATGACGTTCAGATATTGAAATTACAGGTAACTCGGTCTAGGTATTCTGCATATACTCCACTGTGGCTGGAGGCTCGCAGGTGGTATACCTGCGCATACGCATCATTTCCTTGGATCGAAGTCGGCAGCGCGCGCGCAGCCGGCGGGCGGCCGCAATCACGTGACGAGCGACGCATGTGACCATTCAATCGGCGCGCGCGCACCCACCACCGAGCCGCCATCACTCATACTTGCCTGACATACGCAATAATCGAATTACTATAATGGTATTGAATCTATAATGGGGGAAGGAATTGAATCTTTCGCTCGCGACAATGAAGCACCTTTTTTTGCACATCTCTTAATGTGATGTGGAACAGAAATCATTAAGGATTCACCACTGAGCTATTGCAATGTTATTCATAGATTATCCTATGTGTGTGATATCTAAAACAGTCTTCTGCTAATCTTTCTTACTTCCACAACTGCTTTTCTGCACACTGTGCAATCCGTGTCAGTTTCGATTTTGTGCAAACCATGAAACTTAAAAACTTGTAAAATCCGTCACGGTAAAGCATCAGTCACAATACTAAAGAGTATTACGATCGAATTAAAATGTTAACGGTAGTGTACCTTCGGGCACCATGCAGAGCATTAAACATGGTGGAAGACAAAAGAGCCGCGGATGCATTCGACGCGCACTTTGGGCCGATGCGGAACCACAATTATTGACCATGGGAAGAACATTTCACGCGTCGCAGTTTTAAAGCTAACGGATAAATAAAACTTTATCGAATCTTTTGCAAAACGTGTCAATGATAATTTGTGATAGTAAAGTTTATGCTATGACAATCCACACGTCCGGTGCTAAATGTGTTCTTGTTGACAGATGGACGTAATGTGCAAGATGCAAAAGATGGATGCAGTTCAATATTACGTTTGTGAAATGTCGCGAACCCTCGCTGTACGCGTGCTGTTCGCGCTTGTCTTTAATTTGGCACCCTCCGACGCAAGGCGCTTGCTATGACATTGAGTCTTTGTCTCCATGAGGCTTACAGTAAACGGTTGACTGTCCACTGACCGACACGTGGAGCCAAGATCTGCGGACATCGCTGCGACTAGACCCTGCTCCCAAAACCGAAACAATACATCGTAATCGCAGTTCAGCTTCAATTCCGCAACAACTTAGGCTGAACTGGTGTCCAGGCGATCACTGAATGAGTTGACAAGGAAAACGCGCAAAATGCGTACAGGACTCGCTGTATGGACCCTCCATTTATCCATTTAAAATATATGTACGAGGCAAACTAGACGTCACTGTCAGACGTTCGTTGAGAGCCTACCAGGGACAGAGCCTTCATCATAATTTTATGGTCACACATAGGTACCAGTAACATCAGTGATGACTCTACCATGGAACATCATCCAGGAATTTTCATTTGTTTTTTTTCCATCTTTATAATTCAATTATATTTATAGAAATGGTCTTCATAAAAATTACTTTACGAGCACATCTATGATGATTAGCGTTGTTCGCATCTGTACAAGCTCCCGCTGGTTGCTTGGCTCGCGTGGTATGTCACCAATTAATGATTAATTCGTTTCATTTATTCATGCAGTCACGTCGCTAAGTCTTGCTTTATCGAGTAATATTTATATAATTATCGAGTGGTGGTGACCGATTTGCTTCACTCATTGAAATAAAATATTACCATTTGCATCGTATATTAGAGTGATGTAAAAATGTTTAATTTTTTTTTCTCTTTTAAAAAATTAGCTTGCCAAAAGTCTCACAGCCCCGTATGCGATAGCTGAAGGTAGCAGCTTCGAATCCCGAAGGGTCAGAAGTCAGGGGTCACGTTATCAGTGGCAGCGGCCGCCATGTGCTCACCCCTTCACTCGCCCCTCGGTCCCTCAGACCTCGGTCCCTCGGACCTACAGGCCCCGCATTGTTATACAAACCTATAAACAGTTCGTTTGTTGATAAACATCTCGAATTATGTTTTTTGTGAGTGTCGATACATTTCAATAAACGGGATGTATGGCTCGGTATTGTTTGCTGTGGATTTATTAGTGAATGGACTTTGCGATAAGCTTTATATTTTGAGTTACTTTAGTGTATTTTTTTATTTATAAACTTCATTACTGAACCCTTTTTGATAGTTCTCTATGTAAACGAAATAATCTAATCCTTATACTGTTTTCAGAGTTCCTTGTGCTTGGAGTCCTGGTAGTTGCTTGGATCACTTAAACTACCTTGTACACTGTTTGTTGTTGGAGATCTAAAAAGAAACAGTTAATAAATCACCCTATAAATATAATCGTAGAACAGTTTAACATTTTCACGCTTCCTTTATAATGCGTAAACGAATAAAACCTTCGAAGACGGAACCACACGCTCCATCCATCATAGTCGAGATGTAAACACATCTCATAAACATATTGCTCCCCCCCCCCCTCCCGCGCCCAGCACCCGCGTCCCCCGCACCCGCGGGGTCACGCAGGGGAAAGGTGAACTCAATTCGGCAGGGAGCCCCGTTTTAATATTAACTCTCAGAAATAGGACACTTGCAGATCGTATTTCTGAAACGATAGCATTTGGAAAAAGTTTAGCAGTTGTTATAGCTATTTTTTTTTTCAATGTACTTACTTACTTTGTTATTCAGCATTTTTAAAAAACAAAAGTTAATTAACTTATAATCTGTTTCAGAAAGTAAATGAAATACTTATTTAGAAAAGGCCTCTTCTCCTCTCCGTTCATCTCTGTATTGGCATATTTATAAGACACTCCTCTATATAATATTAGTAAAGAATAGATATTTGTTTCATTCGTCAATTTAACTCTGAGATAAATATTGGAAGCTAGAAGCAAGTGGGGCCAACAATATGCCTATTATCTCGTCCTAGGGCAACGCAGCAAGTCCATAGTGGGCCTGGGGCCAAGGAGCCGAGTCGCACCTGTGCCTCGCTATGCCTCTATTTGGAACACAATCAAACATAGACAATGGTATGGTAACCCTGACCACTGCCAATTGGACACAATCTGTGTTGTCACGACATTATCGATCATTTCGGCTTATTCCAAAAATGCACAAGTAACTATATAGAAGGCGATTTTTGGACATTTGTCCAGAAACCCTGGTTTTATATGAACAAATTTGTTGAAATTTGTTGATTTAATCATTTTTTAGTTACTTTCGGAGATGACCTGCGTTTGAGACCATCGGATAAGTTACTTTATTACTTGAGTTACAGTTAACTTCACAAGTTCTCTATGAAAACTGAGTTATGAATCACCGCTTGAGACACGATTTACGCTTGAGTGAAGTCTCTGAATACGAGAGTTAATTTTCTGGAAATCGAAATCTTTGCTAAATGTTTAACATAATAGTTAAAGTACTTGGTCAGAATGTTTGTTTGACACACGCCCAGTGCCCAATTCTCGCAAGTTATCATTCCACGTTGTATAGTCGACAAAGAAATTGGTTTACCACTCTAAGGCTGAATATCATTTGCACGTACAAAACATCAAGGGCTATTTTCGCTTGACAGATTGACCTGCTACGTCAGAATCTGTCATTCAGTAATCCTTAGCGAATAATTATGTTACTGGGAGATGTCATCAAAAGTGGTAAACCAATTTCTTTGTCGACTATACATCGCAAGGCCATCGTCGACAATCAGAATACAAATTAGTTTTTATGATTTTTGTTTTACCAATTAAATTAGTAGAAATGAAAATGCTATTAAATTTCAAGCGGGATCATCAATTATTATAGGTAAGTATATCATTATGGTCAGGAGAAAACTTTGAAACACAAAAATCTTAGTAAGTAATCTTAGTAGTTATTTTAAAATCATTTCCAAGACCGTAAAAAAAGAATTAGTTTTATCAATGACTCAACTGCAGATTCCAAACTACGACATTTAGTGAAATATATTCGTCCATCTCATTTATCTAATCTAGTCTAGACATCTCATACGCATAAACTAAATTGAAATGTCCCTATCATTTGAATTTACTTTTCCCTCATTTGCACGCTTTCGAATTAAGCTCACTTTCGTTCAATGAAGATCTTTATCATTTGTTACACGTGTACACTGCGTTATTAATTAAATTATAATAATTAAACAAACATTTAGTACAGTGTAAGTATAAGGCGAATGATGATACAGGTAGGTAATATTTTTTAAGTGTTTTATTAGATAGGTACTGAACTGAACGTCCTTATATCGAATATCTGGATAAGGTACCTAGTTCTAAAAAAATTGACAACTCCTTTTTTTACAAAAATTACGACAAAAATATTTATAAATATTTACATAAAGCCTAGGAGTTACTTAGCTACCGCTTGGATTGAAATTAAAGCTAAGCCTTCATCCATCATACAGAAACTTCTAGAAATACTTTCTGGTAAGTATAGAGACTAGAGACTGCCACATCTACATACTAGGCGAGAGTAGGTCAGGCATTAGAATAAGCATGCGAGTTGCGCATGCGCGAAACGTCGCCATTAGCATGCGCCTTGCGACAGCGCAGGCGCAGGTGCGCACACACGCACAGTACATAAATATATTCAATTACATTAGTATTGCCTCTAAGAGATGATGTGCAAAACTGAACGTATATTGTTATGTAAAACTGATTTAATTACTAACAAAAACTCAACAATAAAAAAAAAATTGCATGTACCTATGAGAAGGAATTTTAGGTAGTCTCGCTCGTTGCCAAGTACAAGCCACAGTGATCATTCTAGGTAGGAGGTATACTCGTATAATTGCCAAATACGTCTAAAATAAGGTCAGTTAATATAAAATTGTTCAACTTTCAGATTGTGGTACACTCTGTTCACCTGTAAAATATGTAGTTAACCTATTTCTAAAATTGCACACAATGCTTATTTCACTTATTTTGAAGCATCATCGGCATGATGATGCTTCAAAATAAGTGAGATAAGCATCAGACAACATAGCCCTGTCATTCCAGCTCATTTGCAATAATGTGATGATAACTGCATCAGAGAACAAAGAACACTCTTGAGAGAATTAAACAAACAGAGTGACGTCTGAGGCATGGCCGTCGCATGATAGAGCAGCACTAGGCTAGGACGCGGGCGGGCCGCGGGGCGTGGCCGACTCTTCATTGGCCGTCGCATGCAAATGCACAACCGCCTGCGCCTGCGCACCCATGCCGCTTTCACATCTCACTAGCCCACTGATTATGCATGTCATTATGCATCGACACGACGAAAGTGACACACATGCTCGAGACAGATTTAACTTGATATACTTACCAGCGCTTCATCAGCCATAGTGCTGCTGAAGCACATGCTGAGGGGTCGCTTTCCTGCCATTCGATTGTAAATATTTTTGATTCTTATCTTATGTTAATTCATGTGTGTTGATGGAAAATAAAACGTATTTTATTCTATTCTAATATTGACAGTAAAGGATGATAGAAAGAGATTTGGCATCCCACTGGACACGCCGTGCACAATCCCTGCACCTTTGTTTCGTAGGACCCGTTCGTCTGCAATGCGCAAAAACTGAAGAATGCGCATAACAAGAAACGGCAAAAACAGACGCAGCCTTTTTACGCGGGATTTATATTCGCGGACCCCCTCACCTCCTGCACCCCCTCACCTCCTGCACCGAGAGACGAACGGCTCTTGATCTCAAGTAAACCTGTAAATTATGCTTCGAGCTTTCTGATAAAAAAGTTTATGAATTGACAAACGAATATAATACTCAGGAATACATCAAAGAACATGCAACCTGCTTAAACCTACCGTTCTACGAATGGCCTGCTAGTTATCCCGACTAACATCGCGACCTGTCTCTGTTTTTTGCCGCCGATTGACCTGCGCCTGCGCCTAGCACCACGCTCACACAGTAGACTGGTTAGAATCAGTTCTTTTATCGGTGTCATCCTTGTTTACAGTCTATCATATTTCACTCTAACCGTATTAGGTATTTATCTACAATCGCTATAGAAACAGCAAGTATGTAAGTAAATGTAATGTTATGTCACGAACTCAGAAGTGTCAAATCATAGGGTTAGTTGGTGTGTTTTTTCGTTTTTTCCATGTTTCAGCCAAATCCATTTAGTAGTTTTTGCGTTAAAGAGTACCAAACATATATACATAGGTAACTTTCGTAGGAATTTACGAGAAGTACTTTAAAAGTCCTATCTATTTCTATAAGAATGTTCTATACAGGTGTCAGTAAAAACCTTACGTTGCTAATGTCATAAAAGCAGATTAACCGTAGCGTATTCTTCAAATTGCGACCACCCACCCATCCAGACACCTTCATTGCTTAACGGCTTTTTAATGGATACAAAACAGAGCTACGTTTATTTTACTGTGTCCAGACAAGCAGTCGTCAGTGAGAGCTCTACCATGACTTCAAAGACATCATCTCAGCATGAACTGGTAATCAAATAGGCTAGGGACTAGGGGGGGAGGGGGGGCTATGTGTAGCAAGGGAAGAAGAAGGAATTAAGTGGACTTTTTCCAGGTAATTCCAGGGCATCCCTGCATCCTTGGTGTCGGCTCAGCCAGCTTGCTGCATGAGTGCGGCTGCACTCAGTTGCCGAGGCCATCACTTGAGCTTGCATTTACATTGAATGCTGCCGAGACGCTCAATTAAAATAAGGCAATAAATTAACAACATACTCGACTCCGCACGGCTCCAGTTAACTACACATCGCGAAACTTCTCATTTACATTTACCTAATTAAAAACGGTATGATGTACATAAACCTAATGATTATTTGGCTAGTAGAGTACTGCCAACTTCTTTAGTCCATCTATTCGCCCCTATTCCCCCGTGGTTTAGCTTACTATGGTTTGAACCTTTCGTAATAACTTTTATTTACAATTCCCAAAATTCCTACTTTCTTGATTTTATGTACTATTTAAAACATTCATTAACGTAAGTGTGAGTTTAAACACTTCATATAATATCGACTTCCTAGATCTCAGCTCTCTCGCCGCCGACTCCGCTCGCTAGCCGAGGCAAGCACTCGACACACCACTCGTAGAGCGTTAATTAGTTGAAGCAATTACCAGGGTGTATTGTACGAGAAGAAATCTGTTTCATGAAGGCATTTCACTATTCAAAGCTGCCCGTTGCGGGCAGTATAAATAACGCTCATTACGCGTCGCGCAGCTTAGATTCGTTCCGAGTACGCATTCGTATTCAATTATGCGCACGCGCAAAAACTAGCCGCGGAGAGGCGCACTGGGCGCATTAGAATGGCGCGGGCTCGTTACTCGCGCGTCGTCGCCCAATTTACAAATAAAACGCGGGGAACGTCCGGCGAGCGCAAAAACTGCCCGCGCGCACCCCCCCCCCCTCACCCTCCCTGCACCCCTCCCCCCCCCTCCCAATGCCCGCGCTCCGCTCTCTGCATATGAATGGGCCACTTTTTTGCGCGTGCGATGCGCCCTTAATATGTCGCTTCGTGAATCACTGCAAGCTTTAAAGCTTTTACTTCTGGAACTCTTAGAACTTCAAAACTTATAGTTCTGGAACTCTTAGACCACGAAAAGTATGTCCTACTCTTCATCTAGGTATAATTGATGGAGAACTCCAGTGAGACTCGCAGAGAATTGCAGTGCGAGTATATACTACCATACTCCAGCCGGTCTCTCAGTTCTTCAATAGAGTCACTTAGTTTATAAGTCTGTACATTTTTAAGTGATCCTTGAGGTCCTACAGAAATAAACATATTTATTTCTCTCTTTTTTTTCTTCTCTTTTTATGACCAGCTAGTTCACTAAATATGTTCCTATAACTAACCAAGAGTCAACACATCTCTGCAGGTGCGTGCGGCAGAGTAGCGCCCACGTCTGATTACGCAACGAGCGCGGATCGCCGCACTTTTTGTCGCGACAATGTCCTGCGCATGGAAAATTCAACAGATTATCTCAGGACGCGATGTACGGGCTATCATATCTGAGTTATTGCATTATCATACAACGCGACGTCGTAACAAGGCATTACACATAATCGCTATTAAAAATACGCTGTTTTTTGTTCCGGCCGAGAATGTAGTTTAGCTGCGTGCGCATGCGATGCCCGCAGGGGGGGGAGGGAGGGAGGGGGGGAGGGGGGGGTTGTGGGAGAGTGTGCGCGGTCATTCAACATCAGCATGTGAGCATTTAAAAATAATAAATCTCACGGGTGCTTTTTTCAGACTCTGTGAATGCTTCCCTCGGTTGTTCGCCGCTGAGCTGAACTGAGCTGAGTTGAGCATACCTTTCTTAATTACCATGTTTCTGAGTGCATACTACGAGCAAGTTTTTGAAGACACGTAGTCAAGCAACAGTAACTAAATAATAAATAAATAAATAAACATCCTTGGATATTCCACCCAGCGTCATCTAGTCCCAAGCTAAGCAACTGTAAATAGTAAACTGCTAAATAGAAAGCTATCAGTATTAATAATCAAACTCTCTACTTTAATACGAGTAGTAAGTCGTAGCATTCAATATCGATTGGATAATTATTTATGACGTCACTTGCGCAGGCGCGGGTACGTAACTCAGGATCGTGAGGAGATGGCATCATAAAGGGTGCTCCACTACTCCAGAACAGACATACTTTATTGTATCGAAAATAGGGAATCATAATTGGTTATGCTTTTAATTTACAGAGATGGAGCACGCGGTAATTGTTTCTGATGAGGATCAGAGCATCTTCTGTAATACCTATACAGCTTTTTTTTTCCTCAAAATTATGACAAAAAGTTTGAAATAATTCAAGTTGCAAGCCCATTTTTAAAGTTTGCTATGTTCTTACTAAGTATGTTTACAGTTTAAAGTTTGCTATGTTCTTACTAAGTATGTTTAAGTTTGCTATGTTCTGGTGTATTGAACTTGACTGTCAAGTCTTGACAGTCAAGTTCAATACACCAGAACATTATAGCTACTACTAAGAGGCTATTCCAATTTTTGCGATCAAATGCATGAGTCAACTTTAAGATCCTTTATCCAAAGAAGACTTGTTGTTAAGCCCAAATTGTTTGTGTTAATTACAGCATAATATTTTGATAAAGCTCGGTGTAGGTACTTAGTGCCGTGGTCGTGACCGCGCGATCGAGATCTCGCTCCATCGCGATGCGCACGCGATGACTTACTGACGCAACCACCAACTCACTGCTGCAGCAGCTGTGGCCAGCCTCATACTGACTTACTGATACTAAGTAAGCTAAGAACCTGTAGAATACTCTGACTTGACGAAGTTTTGACCCCAGAACCGATAATTTAACGTTCTCCCTAAAGTATGGAAGCACTTGTTGCATTGTTAAGCCACGACGGAGGCTGTTCCTTTTTTGTAGTCGCTTAGGTAAATACTCAAGAAAAGAGTATGTAAACTATGTACCTACAATTTGTCTGCGTTCCATTAAATGACTTGCCTATGTAAATGAAAAATAAGAGTGAAATATGATCACGACTGTATACTAGAGAGCGGTAGACTTCTTTCAGACTGGTCTATTTTAATATTGATGTTAAATAACTTAATATCTAGTTTATTACATTATCTGGGTGAGATTTTCTCTTTATTTATCATATCACCTAATTAAGTATCTACTCCTTTCTTAGATAAGATTATTGGAGATAAGAATAGAAGTCCAGTGTCGCAGTAAAGGCCGAGCTGGTCTGCAAACATACCATTAGGCAGACCTTTGGCGCTACATTGAAAACAGATGTCTTATCTCGATCGACTAATAACCACAATGTTTTAGATCCCGTTGAACTTTCACACTAACCTGTTTCCATTCATTATTTGAGAACCGTTCCATGACCATGGGTTTTAAGGACCTAATACCGTAACCCTAAGGTCGACAATCCCTCGGTAACAGCGTGACGTGTGGGCAGGTGTGTGAAATGTCAAAAGTCTCCTGGCGGCTAACGGGACGTTCCGCTGACTGACCCTAGACTCAGTTTTTAAGTCGCTCTATTTATAGACAGGTGAAGAAAGTGGACTAGTAATTGCCCTTTCTTTGTGTATTAGCATTATTGAGCAAATTGTACCTACTTATATCAATACTCTGACCTCTCTTTGTGCAAGGTTTACACGCTGAGACAGCTGCCTTTTGTTCATTTGTTTATAATTTAGAATAAGTATAATATAATATATTTTCCGCCATCACCGAACACCTGATGCATTAACCTATACAAGATGATAATGTTTATATAAAATATGATAATATTAAATTAACACTCCTTTTAAAAGCATTATTTTTAATTATTAGATTAAAAATAATGTAATTAATTTTAATACACTAAAAAATTTCAATCTAGCCAAGTAGGCTAATGAGCAATTTGATTTTAACTTAATTTTATAATTTACTTATTACTAAGAATATGCTCAATTACACGTTTCTTACTGTCTCTATTTAAAGGGAAGACACTGTTCTTATGTTCTTCATATTATATAGCACTTATTCACTAACACTTTTACATAATTTTAACACTAAAAAGCAATTTATGAATAAAGTAATCTAAGATGAGGAGTGTCGACTTTGGTTGGTGTTATCTGCCGACAATAGTTCGCACATCAACGGAAATTGGCTTAAATGATAAACACATCCTTGTTATTTGAATACATATCTGTTCGTATCAGTTATTAATTAGATTAGATAATACTTCAGTGGGGAAAACCTTTTAGATATTAATCATCACAAAAACAATTATAAACAAGTCAAGAATATCAATCATACTGTACTTAGATACGTAAGTAATAGCACAGATAAAATAATACTATGTACAGATGGTCCATCTAGAACATTAATTTCACTCCTGTTTTTCTTCGAGCTATTTTTTGTGTTTGATTTTGGGGCGCCCCTAGCAGTGTTTAGGTCTTGCCTGCAATTAAAAATAAGTAACTCCATCTAGTGCTAAAAGTATTATTTTATCAGTGATAATAGTAATTCTTGTAGAAAATTATCATTAGTGAAAGAATTTTTTAAAATCAGATGACTAGTTTCAGAGATACCTACCCTGTACAAACACACAAACCAACTTTACCTCTTTATAATATTGGTACTTATAGACTGTGTGTGCCTATATATTATATAGTATAGACGGTATTTATTGCTTGAAAATACTTGTGTAAGACAAAAAATGATTTAAATTAGTTTACACGTTATAAATATTCTAAGTGAACTCACAACAAGAATTTTATTCAAGTAATGTGTCCGTGACATATAAATTGTTTTTACAAAAGCACATTATTGTGATCGGTCATTTCTATGATAATATTTCTACTTACAATATTCAGATTATAATTTGCAGAATTATTTTTTCTAGAACGAACGCTGTTCACATAAAAAAGGATCATAAAGTTCGTTATTGAATTACCAAAATAAGTTAATAAAATATAGAAAATATTTCAATAACTTTTTTTTTTTAATGGAGAAGTGAGTTTAATACCGCTCTGTCACGAAGGAACCGGCCGTGGCCTTAATGCGAACATTAGAAAAACTCTGTATTCTATCTTTAGGTGATACTAGGTTAGAATACAGAGTTCATTTTTATTAAATTAGTTTTTAAGTAGTGTAGGTATTTTTTGTTTGTTTCTGATATAAAACTTTGTTTGAATAAATAAATAGATTTAGTAATATAATTTTACAAATTATTGTTACCGGTAGCACTAAGTTATAGAAATAAAATTTATTTTTTCAATAACTTATTAAATTCTTTTATTTACCTTTCTTCAATATGATCTTATTACAACCCACTTAGAATAGTCACGTTCTTAAAACTAGGGGATTCTATTGCCTGTTTTAAATCTGCGACCTTCTGATCGCAAGTCGAGGTACATCCCACTCGGCCAACGCGGCCCAGAAACAACTGATCATCTAATGCGTCCCACCCCGCAATTATCCAGATATTATTAACTATTATTGGCCATAATTAGATAATGCGGGGCAATTGAACAAACATCGCTTCCTGCGGCGACTGACACCCGCTTTTTATGGACAGGGGTGTTGATACACATACCAATAATACTTAGAACAGCACACACCTGTGTTTGTTTATTTAGCTATCAAAGAGTTTTATCTATATTATGTCATATCTTATGGCGTATTTATTAAACGTTAATCTGCAGATTTGTAAATCTTATCTATCTCTATACTAATGTTATAAGGAGGTTTTGTTGGTTTGTTTGTTTGAAGGAGGTAACCGAAACTACTCAGCCGGTTCAATTCTTTCACTGATGTGTAGAATGGACTGTTGGAATGGTTATAGGCTATATTTTATCCCGTTAGTTTCATTAGTTTCATTAGTACACCGGTGCATAGCCGGGACGAGCTGCTAGTAAATAGATCAATGAAAAAGGCTTAATCCAGAATACCCTTTGAAGGGCATTTTTGGAATTTTAAAGCCAGACCCGAGACAATGTAAATGACAAAAATACATTATAAATTTTTTGCTGCAATTACAGCTGATTATGATTTTAAATAGGTACCTATACGTTTTTAACGTGTAGTAGAATATAATACAATAGAAAAGACAACGCAGACCACAGACGAACAATGCAGCAAGACTTAACAAAGGCGTATAGACTATTAGCTGTGCCCTGCGATGGGGTTCTAAGTAGCCTGTGTGCTAATCCAGATTATAAACCTATCGTGGTACCAAATTTCATTATAATCCATTCAGCAGTTTGAGCGTGAAAGAGTAACAAAGACACATCCATCCATCCATCCATAGTTACAAACTTTCGCATTTATAATATACTAGGAGGATACAATGTCAGATGGTTTGTATGTAGTATCGATGAGTAATATCGATACTTATTTACACTATCGATGGCACATCCCTATTAAGATAGCATCGCATCACTAGCGCAGGGCTTACAACGAAGCAAAAACTAATATTCCGATCAATATCTGTCGCATAGAAGTGAAACTGCCCAAAAAGTCAAAAGTCAAAATATTTTATTCAATAAGATCATAAAAAAGACCACTTTGACATGTCACGTTCTTAAAACTAGGGGCCCTGTATTTAGTCACGGGTAAAAACCCGCAGTGAAAAGTTCCCATTAACGTGAGAATACCGGGATCAAAAGCGGCCTATCCAGGATATAAGCTGTTACCTACCAAATTTCAATAAATTTACAATATTTTTCGAAACTTTGAGGTAGGTAAGGTAAGTATAATGGTTTCAAAAACTGGTATCTAATAATATTACTTACAATAAACATTTAAAATATCTAATTCAGTGTTACCTAAGCTTCACGATAGAGTTGCCCTTCTATAACCAAGTATTGAATCGTCCGACCACCGTCAATTACGGTAGCAACTAGTTTTTAGAAGTTGAGAACTTTCTTCGATTAGCATACTCATTACAAAGAAAGGGTGAAATTATAGTTGCGCGCGCGCATGAATATGCTAACACGCGTGAATGCTAAAGGTGAACGACCGCCGCTAGGGCTACCGTAGAAATGCCCAATTAGTGACCACTCACTATTTGACACTTGAAACGGTTGAAAGGTTAGCTATTTAACAGTTGGTTTATCGCGAATTATGAGGAGGGGTGTAATTAATTATTATAGATACAAGTCAGTTTCAAACTCATAAATGAATTAATTTTTAAAATAATAGAGTTATATTATTACTACGAGTATGAAATGAAATTTTTTTGCGACTTGCTATATTTTATGCAAAATTGCCATCCCTGACCTAAACAATATGCATAGCGTACACTGTACAGTGCGCGCGCATTGACATCGCATGCGCATGCGCATGCGCGGTGATTTATCTGCGCACTACCAGCTCACTGACACCGGATTAAACAGCTATCTACATATTAATTATGGCAAGAAAAACGTAAGTTATAGGTAATGAGCGCGGCTTCACTCGCGCCGCTGCGTCGGCATTTCGTCGGAATGCGAGCGATCCTGCCACTCTCCCCACTCACAATAACAACGGAACGGATACATAGATTTGTTTTTTGATTGACATTCAACATGAGATCAATGACCCCATTTACACCTGCGAATGCAAACAGCTAGTCGATTCGCGATGACTTTCAAAACATGGCGCGGTAAGAGATTGCACGTTATTCTAGCTTTTGTTTTCTGAAATCCATCGCACTATTCAAAATAACCACGCCGTGTGACCACTACCAGTTTTTTAGACATGACATGGTGTTACTATTCAGTTTCAACTTATAATTAATGTTAAGTATCTTTGACAAATAAAATGTGATACATAAAATACTTACATGAGTACCTAATAAAGTCCACATTCTGGTCTTTAGGTAACTTTTACCATGTTAGAGGTTTTCCTAAAGCTCTTCTAGTCGATTGTCCTAAACTTCGTCCGCGTAATGAACCGGCGACCATTCCATAGTTTAGTTCACAAGTCTCGTGTTATTCCAGCACATAAACAATTTGCCCAATCGACTGAAAAACCGAACTCATCGGTTTCCGCCCAAACTCACTTTAATACATCCGCCCACGAGCACAAACAGAATAGTAAAGTATCTCACCTCGCTTCCATTACTTCATAACTTGAACTTCTATTGTGTTAAGGTGAGAGGGGGGTCATCTGCAAGGGGAGGGGGGGGAGTAATGATACATTCTGAACTGAGCGAGGTAATAATGAGTTATGTACGTGATCCAATTATTTGGGCGCGAGCTCATTACGCGCTAAGTGTGAAATATTGCTGGGTTTATTACTGGCATGGCTGACTTCACCCCCGAGCCTGCCCCCCCCTTACCCCCCACCTCCCGGGGGGTGGGGGGTTGCAGCGCTGCAACTGTGCTACACTAAATCATAATAATGTAAGGTGCGGACCGGCGGCACCCGGCAAGGAACTATTTTATGTGATTTAGGTCCGATGATTGAGTTTCTGCTCTACATTCTACATCGTAACTTACTGACGTACTTACTGACGGATAGTTTACTGACGAGCATTTTATATGCTACAATTTCACATGCATAATTTTTAGAATAGAGTTAGTTTTCATTTTAAATGTTAGGAATGGGTATAATGTCTCTTTTTATCTATTATTTTATATATGACTCCATCCCCAGCTTTAGGAACAAAGTTTAAAGCATGGTTTGTAAAATAAAACCAGCGTATAATGCGACTGTAGAGTCCGTACAAACAGTATTCGAACTCATTCCCAACCCACCTTCCAATAACATAAAATTGAAGATTTAAACCATTCCAACTAAAATATGAGAGCTCCGCCTCAGAGTAAGTTCTGCAGATAGCGACCGTTCGCTTGAAATATGATCACACCTCGCGCCGTCATAAATCGAACAAATACATTAGTTAAGAGCGATATTTTAAAGATTTCCCGACGTCGCGAGTGCAGTAACGAGCCCCCCCACGCCGGGGGAGGGGGTAGGAAGGGGGGGGAGGTGAACAGAGCCCGAGTTATTCCATTAATTAAAGACTCCCCCTCACCCCCTCGCAAAAACAAAGCAAGCAATAACGCGGGCAGGGCTACCACCTGGAATGTGGATTTATGGAAAGAGTTCACGAGTTTAAGTTCCGCTAAGAATTGCCGTTAATATCGCTTAATGGCTCCGATATTGACGATCAATCAGCAACTTCTGATAATACCGCGCTTTTAATCGAACTTGCTCACTTTCAAACGTATTTGCTTAAAATCATTTGACTGTTACAAAGGGTATATCTAGGTGTTCTATTTGTCATTAGAAGGTAGATACTAAACATAAATTTATTTCAGATTTATGTTTACAAGTTTAAGTTTTGGGATAAGGTCAGGGAGATGATGATGATGAAGTTTAAGATCCATAGGTAGTGGATAAAGTTAGTGCATACACAGTAAAACTTAAGTATCTAGTGTTGGTATGAAATATTAACTACAAGCTAAGTTACTACAGTAGCCTTTATGTTTTATTTTCCTTCGTAGTGACGTCTCATTCAGGAAACGTTAGATTGTGTCAAACAATGCCACAGCTGTCAGGATAATGATGGCTTGTGGACACTGACACCTCGTCCTCACACTTGACAGGCAATTTGTCAGTTTGTTGATGAAATAATTTATTCACCTGTCAGAGGAGTCACGGTGCAACAATACAATTGATTAGTCAAGTAATGTTTCAACTAGGCTCGTATTCAAAGTCTCTCTCTAGCCCGTACTCAGGTTCAAGTTCACGTGATGAATTATACATTGAGACACTATTTACGCTTGAGTATAAACTTTGAATATGAGTCTAAAATGCCTTCAGGTTTCGTAAGAGACAAGAGAAAACAACTGGCAAGATTGGGTCCTAAAAATAGTCCTGATTGTAAATTGAAATAAATAAATAAACAAATACACAGTCACCAGTTTGTCAAAGAGTGACTTGCAATGCTTGTATTCTGTTTGATCTTCCAACTTTAAAAGCTAGACTGAAACTCCTGAAAGGTGGAAGCAGCCCTGGTCCTCTCCCCCCCCCCTTCCCCCTACCCCTCGGGTCGCACGCTGTTAGAATAAAACATTATTCATAAATAGGATATTACGGCGGCAGGTGGCGCCCGCCCACTGCACCGCCCCCCCCCCCACCGCCCCCGCGCCCCGACCGCCCCCGTCTGCAGACTCCTCAACCAAATCAGATGAACATTGCTTCGAATATCTAAACACTGTTCAAATGTTGCGCTGTAAAAGTCTCAAGACAAAAATGATCAGAAGAAAGAAAGTGAAGAGTTGATAAAATTAGCTACATCAACTCTTCAATGATTATCCTTTCGTACTCCTACTATATCGTACTAATAATACGAGTAGGTATTAAAAATGCGAAAGTAAATGCAAATGTTTGTATGAATGTGATAGATGTCTTACTGGTGGACTGATTTCAAAAATCCTTTTGTGTTTGAAAGTTATGAACAGCCTTATTCTCCAAATAACCATGTCTTGACGTGTTTTTGTACACGGCGTGGTTTTGTTGAGTAATGCGATGGAAAAAGTCGTCGAAAATCGACTTCCAGAAATGTAGCTCTAGAGTGCAGGAAATCTCTCCTACGACAGTAAAAATTTTGCCACTTCTTGTATAGTGGATAGTTATCCGCGAGCAAAGCCGCGGGCAAGTAAGTTGTGTGAAATAAAGGTTCTAGACGCATAGTAATGAGACAAATCAGAGCTGCGACAATCGTCCTGCGCGGGCGCACCGCACCGCTCGCCGCTCGCTATGGGCATCTGTGCCGTGGGAACCCTCCTCGTCGCCGCACCACATACCTGCCCCCTCCACCACGACACACCACCAACCAACACACACACTCAAGCACGCAACCATTACTCACAATCTACACCTTTATATTCAAACGTATCATACTCGAACAGCAATGGAAACAGCAGCGTCGATAAACTCAAGTCAATACTTTTTATTGAGGTAATTATGAAAATGTCATTGCGAATTTTTAACATACGATCAGTTTGCGTGATACTAAACTTATTAATATTGATAGATATTGAAATGTGCCATATGCTGAGATAAGTGCTGTATTTACATAAGGTTTTTTCTAATGCTTCGTTAGTAAATGAATCGAAGTCAAGTTGTTTTTTATTCTGAGGAAAAATCAAATTAAATATAAATCGTAGAAAAATTATGAAGAAAATGTATAAAACTCGCGACTACAGCCTCAATAACAGTAGGTAGTTCGATTATCAGACATTCAAGATTTTACAATAATCTACAGATTTTGAAGAGGCAGTCAACGCTATAATTGGAATTTGTAGTCGGAATCCTAAACCTGTGTTGTTATGTTTAAGATGACCAATTTCATCAGAATATTTAAATGTCATAACATCTCTCTAGTAAATAGTAATGGACTTGTGAGGCATTGTTGAGGGACAATAGAGTATTATACTCTGGTAGTAGTTATAAAATAAATAAATAAATATCTTTGGACATTCCACACAGCGTCATCTAGTCCCAAGCTAAGCAACTTAATGCTTGTGTTATAACAACCACTTAATTATTAATTTTACACAGTTGAGTAAACAACGGCGTGTTATAAAATATCGCAAAAAACCCGGCGTCAATACTTTGAATGTTTATTGAATAGTAATTTATTCTGTACAATGTAAGACGGCAATTAATTATGCAAATCTGAGTGTTACATTAGAAGCAATTAAATTAATTAGTTTCAGCAATAATCGATTTCTAAAGGAAATATGTCAAGGTACCAGATAAATATAAAATAATTTGCGTTTGATGCACGTAATTAGATTTAAATTGAAAACTTAATTAATATTTAATGAGTTATTAATGTAACACCTAGAAGTGCTTAACGACATTTAATTAAACAAATTACTATAAAACCTTAGTTTTATTTAAGACCTATCTATTAAAATCTTAAGGCTTCTTGAATATGGTTAATAGTCGTCTATAATAATAATCTTAATCACTAGTTTCAAAATAAATAATAGAGTTCGTAAAATTTTGCTCTATTATACTTACATGCAATTTTTTTATACCTATAAATTAACTTCCTTTTTTTTCGGCAGCCAACTGTGATCTTTTTCATAGATTCTATTTCACCTTTCTTCAACAAACCAAACGCAATCTGGAAGATTCGTTCTTTCAAATTAAAATTAAGATTTTTGCAAATCAAATAATATCAAGATTAAAAAAAAGCAATAATGAAAAATATAACCGTGATAACCTTTTTATTGTATGAAGCTGAAATAAGATCTAGTTGTAAGATTTGTTTCTACTGCTGGGAATGTTCCTTCAGCAGTCCTTGGAAAGAAAGAAAGAGAAAGAAAAATGTGTTTATTTTAGCAGGACATGAAGGATCTCTTAAAAATTCAGTCAGCATGTTAGGGTGTCCACGCATCCAATCACGCAGCAAGTTTGCAACTTTTTAATCCACTCATTAGTATTACCACCATACCCTCAGCCTATGCACCATCAATGTGCTGGCGCCACTCTTCAACAAAAAACGAAATGACCAGCAGAATAATTATCAGGAAGCAGAATGTCGCTCCAATCAGATAGTTTTAGCAAAAAAGCAAGATCGTAGACGAAGCTTGTTAGCATTCATATTAAACGCACTGTCCACATCGGCGAGTGCCTTCTCATATCTGATGTTTTATGAATTGGAATGGGGGTCCTTACCACACATCACACTAAAACGTGCTTTTAAAAGTCGTTAAGCCATGACGGAGGCCTTTAGGCGGCCTAAAAACTCCGTCATGCGTCACCAGAGTTGGCCACTTGCTCATACGAAGGAAGGATAGGACACTAAAATTGTAAAGGTGAAAGCTTGTGTGTTTGTTTGAATATTTGTTACTCCTTCACGCTCAAACGGCTGGATTTGAATGAAATTTGGTACCAGGTAGCTTATCCGGACTAACACATCAACATATATACTCGTAAAATAAAAATGACAAAACTCTAGGTACCTACTGCTATTTTATGAATGAAAATGTTAGCATATTTTACATTATTCTATCATCCAAAACAAATCCAAGCAAGACACAGACATCTATTACATTGAGAACACATATCAGTGACCAAGTTGAAAGACATATAATTATAAATGCCATCATACATCAACAAACAGGAAGTTTATTAGTTGCTATACTCGGTAACACTAATTTTTCACGCTTTTTACAAGAAGTAGGCATGGGAATGTCCCGCATAGTCCCCATAGCGGGCGGTATCGGCGCGATCCCGCACGGCGACACATCTCAATGGCGTCATTGATCGAGACAACAGCTGTTTCAGAGAAATATAACATTTTCGCAGACTCACCCCACAGGTAATACAGGACACCTGGCTCACTCCTATCAAACTGTAACTATTTTGTCAAAAAATGTGGTAAGGAAAAAGAAAAAATAGGTAAGTAAGTATTTAAAATATTTTGGTTAATATTGTCTAAAACAGAAGAAAATGAAATGAAATAGAGAAAAAGAGGTTTATTTTTCTCTACAAATTAGAAAGAAATACTCACCGTTAAAGGTTTTTATTACACGCATTGTTCAATAATGAGACCTATATATTTAATTCTCATTAGTTTTATCAAACAGATTAAGATTGTCAATAAAGGATTTTTTACATGTTATCAAATCATTCCATCCCACCATCCTCCATTACTTTTCTATGAAAAAAATGTAACTGGCGCATGGCGTACTGTGACGAAGAGTCACATGGTCAATGTCAAATCAAAGTTAGCAATTATAAAAAAAATCAGTGCGTAGCATTGACATGGCTACAAGTGTGAATCAGCCGTCCTGTCAGCAACAACATCGCTGGGAACCGCGACAATTACATCGCTGCGTGGCGGGCGCGGCGCGGGCGCGGGGCCGCTGCGTTGTCGCCGCGTTTTTCTAGCAGGACTGCGATTGCATGTCACATGAAAATGTATGAGAACGGTCAGCAACCGCGTCACCAGCACCAGGTAGATACTCAGAGGATGTCATTCAGACATCAGTTAGTATAATAAGCCCATCATATGGTTTACTTTACCGATGTAAGTAACATTTTTATATTTATTACGGGTTTTCAAGAAACAAGGTATTTTTCCTGTAGATCAAATTATCAGTTAAAAAGATTAAACTCCTGAAAATACTTCAATGGTCTTACTCCACGCAGTAGTGAAAAGTACATACATAAATGCAGTCTTTAGCCAGATGATCGCAGCAAAACAATTAAGTGTCTGATTTTCTTCTTTGCCATAAAGGATAGAGCGCAACAAAGGGATCATCGTAATCATCATCATCATCACGTGCGGTCCGTCTCATCCCACAGCTGGACATACGGGCGTATGTCCGGATGGACGGACTCTTGGTTTGTGCCAACCTTCCCTATCTTGTGCCAATTAGACAAGCGGTTAATAATCTATTATCATCATCACTTGCGGTCCGTCTCATCCCACAGCTAGACATACGGGCGTATGTCCGGACGGACGGACTTTTCGTTTGCGCCAACCTTTCCAATCTTGTGCCAGTTAGACAAAGGGTTAATAATCTATTATTACAACTATCTATTGCAAATATTGGCTAGACCAGTCCAGAATTAGGCATTAGCTTTCACTTTTCTATTTATTTCCTTAGCTTTAGACCCTTATCTCAGCACGACTCATACTTACTGTCATGTCGCCGTTTGCCGCGAATCTATTGAATAGTTCAGAGACGATTTATGACGTCACAAGTTTGTCTCTAACTGAATACATTACCTGTAACCTGTTTCCAGTTGCGTAGTACAGTCTGCGACAAATTCCCAAAGTCATACCTACACTTTGTTTGTGTGAGGGAGTGCTTTGAGAGTACTTGATTAAAACGATATGGGCCAAAATTATGTTTATTGATTGCTATAAAGTTTTGAAGAAGAAGAAGAGTAGCTTAGTTTAAGTGATCTTACTTTTTTGTCTTAAGTTGAACCACAGACAACAGAGAAATTATTATTCTCATAAATTATTATACTTACTTCTTACGTCTCTATGATGGTTGTCAATAATGTCTATTTATTGAAATGATAGGTACTGTAAGTATAAAACATTGAGAACCTACTTCAATAATTGTTTTAAAATACAACAAGTAGGTACTTATGTCTTGAATTGGAACAAACGTAGGTACAACAAGTCTTGATTTGAAACAAACGTGTTCAATACTGTTAGTATCATATAACTTCACAGCTTAATCTTTAAAACATTATAATCTACATTCCAAGTTTTGTTCCGCTGTCTAATGACCGCATTCAAATAACAACAATAAACAAATATCTCACTAACCACTAATTCACAATCCGATCTCCATTGTCTAATTCATTTTTAATAACGCAAACTCTGACAGACCAAGGAAATTACAACTATAAATACATGAACTGAACGTAGAATTTAGGTTGAAACAAGCAATATTGCCTATAGTTGTCTATAGAATTATAAAATAGACGTTAACTCCTTAAGAACAGGATTCAAATTAATAGTTTCGGAGAGGTCAATAAAGAGAGTCGATTAATGAAGGTGTTCCTAAATTTAACAACGGTGTTTATGTTTAGCGATAATTGTTATAAATGAGGGTAGATCAAGCGGTTTCGCCGCGGGTGGACATTAGCCGTCGAAAAAGTCTGACTCTTTTATAGTCTATGGTCCAGTTCTATAGAAACTGTTTGATTATCTGTGGCAAGCTACCGAACGCGTAGGTTAATGTGGAGACTATACCATTAGCTTCACACTAGTCGTTAAGTTTTTATATAATATCAAATATTGTTATTAAATATATTCAAAGTGGCTCACTTCTGAATTTTATAAAAATAACGATCTTTATTCTATATTATTTACAGAAACTAAATTAGATTAAGTATTTAAGTTACCTACTTGACCGAACAAAATATAATAAAAACCAGTTCACTACCTAAGAATATTTACAAACGATCTATTGGTAGCTCAACTTATCCAAGCTCCAACCAACTAAAGTTTGAATAACCTCAGATGTTAATACCACTTGCGGTCACCATCCAATCGCGCAGAACGTTGCTTAACTTCAACAGTCAATGTCTTAGCTTGCCTCAAACATTTTTGACTTGAACATTTAACATTTAGGATTAGATGCGTCGTCATGGCGTGTAGGTACCAGCCACGGGCATCAATTTCAAGATGTGTCGCCGCGAAAGGGAGTGGTTTGATTGATGAGGGGCGCGCTATTACCCGCCGCTCGGGTTACTTCACTCATCACTACACCGACTCTATGACACCTAGGAACTTGTGGAAAATATAAATGTACGTAATGCAGCAGCTAGCAATAATAAATAGGTTTCTATGCATTAAAATCGTGCCCATTTCCCCAGACTTGAATTGGGTTATTTATTTGTAAAATGTTCTCTTTTTATATGCGCTACATAATAGCGGAAACTTAATTGGTTTTTGTATAACTTAATTTCATTAGCTATAAGATCTACTGCACTGTTTGAGTCACTATGAAAAAAAAAAATTTCTTACGGAAAAATTAAGAAAATTGCGCTAAAACAACTAATAATATTGTGGAATTCAAAAGAGATGCAAGATAGAAAAAAAAAATTGTATTTTTCGGTAGTATCGCAAGTTTCGTATCGAGGTAGAGTTAGTGATTCTATTGCCTGATTTAGTTAATACTCCTGTGTATGTACGTCGAGTATAAAAACGGTTAAAGAGCTGGATGAGTCATTTATTTTGTTAAGAACATAACAGACCCTATAATAATTATTTGATTTCTTACATCATTTTCTGCGTGTCTGCGTACCTTTTATTATAAACCATAAGGTACTAGTGCCATCTGTGGAAACTTGTAATTAGCTTTACCTTTTTTGTTTCAACAATTATTAACTGAAACCAACGATTCTTATAAAATTACAAAATAAACTCTAACGAACGATAACCGTTTGATTAAAAACTCCAACACGCAGAATCTCCAACTGCGATTAATTTTCCCGCTAAAGATCTTACAAAGACAAAAACTCATTGTAAACTCGAACAATAAACCATTAACCAAATAGTAGGATAACATCAAAGAGTCACCGACAGAATACATTATTAAATATTAAAATTAATAACGTCCAAAAACTGTAACAATCAGACATTATGATAAAAGATAAGTTCTGTCGTTATAAATACCGGGCAGTGCGCGGCCGGCAGCGTCACCATGACGCTGCGCTTCAAGGTGAAAGCAACAAAAAATTGAGCAATTTTTGTCGCTTAATCCCGAGCAAGCGGCATCCGAGACATGAGTAGCGATATTTAAATGGACGTTTCTCCTGCGTGGCTGCTGCGTTTCGCACATTCATACGGTAAACTGGTAAAAAGCCTAATACCAGCTTGTCATGAATAATATTTTAAAGAGGCAAATTAGATGAAAAGCATCATGCAATCATTTCCGCAATTAAAAGTATGTGTTCTAATTATGAAATATGAAAAGTGGCTCCACACTTGCTTCAAACTGGTTTTCAAATACCTACATTATTTTAATTACAGGTATGAATCTTGGCTTTGTAGTCTCCTGTACCAAATAAAAGTACACATCCAACAACGCTTCAAAATTATGTAACCGTCAACTTGTTGGCATCTTTTATACATTTTAATCCATTACATTATTTTATTGAATGTGTGTGCAGCCAACTGTTAGGTACCAGAAGAGCCAGTTTCTCCTCCAGCCCGCTTTCTGCCTGCAGCGATGCTTGCCTGACCCTTTGTCGAACGCGACACATTCCTTTCCCCGGACATTTGTCTGCGGCTGAATATGTTAATGACGCGCGACTCGCGACCCTTTTGAGGCTTGTCTATCATCACGTGAATAAGTTAGCAGGTGCCGCAAGAACTGGTCAAGGTTAGAGGCCAGTTGCTCCATGTCTGGATAGAACATTGTGTTTCAGGGTAAAGCAATTTATCATCATCACATCATACTGATGTGGTATCGTATTGGTAAAAAGGCACTAAAGGCGGAGATAAAACTTCAGGTTGTTAAAAACCAATCAGAACGAAATTCCAGTGAACTCCACCAGATGGATGGCGATTCTGGAATGCTACAAAACGGTGTAAAGTTATGTAGAAACTCTAAATTTTGCCACGAGACAATACAACAAAAACTATAATTATACACTTGCATTTCTGATCTGAAACTCAAAAACAAGCGCTAAACATCGGTTTAAATCCTCTTTGAGTAATTTCCCAGGTCCGCTACCTGAATGGAGCAAGTGGTCCTAACAAGGGCGGATGGTTCGGATGCGCGTGTTTTTGCGCATGCGCGGGAGCATGCAAACGTGCCGAGTCGCGACCGCGCTTTTTGCCACACATCATGAAATATTCATAGTATGCAGCGACCAACCAAAACACAATTTAGAAGGTATCCGCTTTTTGAGGATCACAATAAGTTATTTGCATCGCGGCCTGATGGAGTGGAGGTGACGCTGGTTGCGCGATCTTTTTGCCGAGTTCTTGCAATTATCGGAATCATTCGTAATTGCGCGATTTGGTTGATTCGTGATGGCCGCCTGAAGGAGCGCTCATTACTCGCTAAAACAGCACAAAGAGAATACCTCCAATCGGCGGTGTCACACCGCGGCGCATTCCCGCATGGCGGACACGCTCAAACATGAACACTACAAGAGCTTACGACAGACCTTATTGGTCTGACAGTGACAGTAAATATTGTTTTTCTTTAATTAAAAATAAATGTTTCTTATAATGTGAGTGAGGACAAATAAAATCTCTCGTTATGAATATGGTAGTCCTATTTAAGAATCTTGTCATTTCGGTCGTTTCTAATAGCAGCGCTAATGAATTATTTCTGTAATCATAAAAGCAAAGTCGATATGCGATATGCCTACTTTGGTACCTGCCTAATTGTCATCATCAACGTAATGACCTTATCGCATAACAGAGGACTATGGTATCAGAAGTACATCAGTAACAGAACGACTAGAAGTTGTGTTGGAATAAGCACTTGATCGTTTGATTTAGGTTTAAAGCCTGAGTTGTTGCCTACATTGTTTTATATCTCATCATCATCATCATCTGCCCTTCTCATCCCACTGCCGGGTATAATGCTTAATTAAATTAGAAAATAATATTGTAATGATCCAGAATGAATAATAATGATTCCAGTGACAAACACGTACTGCTTGGATAAACAAAAAGCTCAAACGATCAACTCCAACTTTCCACGAAACAATTCAGAATTCTCTCTCACAGATACAATCAGTAGATCGAATCTTAATTTCACTAATTACTGTCCATATTCACGAGGAAATGTAAATGGATGACACCGGCGCTCCCACGCCGCTGGCACGCCGCCGCAACGCAAAAACCACGCCGGCCAGCCGCGCTCGCCCCGCGACGCGAGGAATGCATGATTCGTGGCGCGTCGCGTTTGCATAAGTTTACTTCTTACCATTCCCATCTGTTTTTCCTCTGGATGAAAACCTGTTGATTCATTTCAGCATGTGAACGGAGTGACGTCATTTGACTAAGCTTTGTTCAAACTGGGGAAAACCAAAGTGATAGAAATGACTTGTCTTACTAATATGGTGTTATCCTTGTAAAGTGCTAGCCTAGTATGAGTTATCTTGTCAATAGATTCCCATAGTTTTAAGAACGTGACATGTCGTGGTCTTTAATATGACTTTATTGAATAAATATATTTGACTTTTGACTTTTTTTTTTACTTTTGTCACTATCTATCCGAAGTTTGGAAGACTTATCGTCATGGATAACATCATTGTTTGTTTCCAAAAAATATAATACCTACGAGTAATATGTCTTTTCAGATGTAGTTTTAGATACTTTTAGGTACTTACCTATTTTCAGACACTATTAGGCTTAGAATATAAATTATTATCATAGCAGTCACCTAGCTTATAAAACTGTAGGTACATTATTAAGTGATCCTTGAGGTCCTACAGAAATAAACACATTTTTTTTAATTTCTTTCTTATCTGTTATTTGTTTTTACTTTTCTGTTTTCACTTTGTCTTAAACATTACAGCGTTAATCTATGCAGTCCACCGTACTTAAGGATAAGCGTTTTTCCTCTCCGAGATCTCGTGTGAGTTTATATAATAACGTGAATAATTCAAAGAGTCCAGCATCCTGCTTCATTACTGTGCGACTCGCTGCGTTTTGCAGCGTGCATACAGATGTTCTCTAATTATGTGAGCAAAAACTAAACGCATTATAATCAAGGAAATGCCACCTCGTCTCTGATTGGTCAGAATAATTTAAACGATATTTATTATAACAAGCTTTTTTGATGGTGAGTGTGCGTGCTCCAGCCAAGACCAATCTTTACATAATAACAAACAAGTCAAGCTATTTGTTTATCACAAATAGGGTATTGAACTTACAGGTTATTGATAATTACCTGTACTTACCTAAGTTCTGCGCAGGTCCCATTTACACGATACAACTTTCTTGTCAGATGCATAAAATTAAATAAACTGTCATCAATATGCATAAGAGGGTATTTAAGCAACTTAAAATAGGTACTTATACTTTTTCAGACAGACTGAACATGCTCCAACTCAGTTATTGGACCACTGAAAAAAAACGCTAGGCCCGCATCACCAGGTTCTTGCCTGCTTCTTTCCCTGGTGTAGGGAGTCGCGTTGGGACAGGCAATAGAATCCCCTAGTTTTAAGAACGTGACGTGTCAAAGTGGTCTTTAATATGACTTTATTGAATAAATATATTTTGACTTGACTTAACTAGACATAAAACAACATTCAGTTCGAAGACATCGATGATGTACCTACACATTAAAAAGTACGATATATCTACAACTTTACTATATTCGACTTTAGTGCGTGATACGCGGTAGGTACCGGGGACATAACACCCGGTACAGTTGTAATGTCCGCGGCGGCTCAATCAAGCAGATGCAATGTTTTTACTAATCATATAACTAGCATCGCTCAGCGGCTCCTTTTGCGGTTTTTACCGCCATTGACGCGTTAATTGCGGTAATCGCCGTCATTTGCGTCCCTATGATACCTATAAACACTCTAACTTGTTACTTTAGGGATGGGAATTCTTTTTATTTGTTTCCGGCTTTTTCGTGAAATAAACCAGCATGAGTACATAATATTACATAAGTAGGTATGTATTACATATTACATAAGTAGATAAAATATAGGTTTATAGATTTAATTATTCAGTACACACGGTACACAGGCTTACTATGACCGTTAAAAGTGATTTAGTTTAGGTCCTATTATGAACTACTTTTGACGTTAGCTAAGGCGCTGACGTAAAGTTTGGGCAGTTTAAAAACAAAACAGCTGTATTGGGATATGTTGTTTTAGTTTTTTTACGGTAATATTTTATCTAATTTTCAAGTTGGCTAGGCATTTGCTACGCATCGTAATATTTTGTAAATATCTTAAAGTACCTTTAATTCGGACAGATTCAGCTCTTTCTAATCCCACTGACCATTTTATAAGAAAACTAAAAGTCCGGCTTTTGAACTTCGCTCTACGTACATCCCTCGTTGCGTTTTTGCGTCGGCTACTTTGTAGCCGCGCCGCCGCTTCCGAGGAAGCATTTAAATAGGCACAACGATTGACTATCTAAATAAATTATCATTTGGACCGTGGACGTGTTGACGCGAGGCCCGCAACTGTATAGAGATACGTGCCAGCATCAACTTTGTAAGACTGAATATCTGAATTGGTTGTTTGGAATAGCTTAGGCTATAAGTACGTAGTTGTTCATTTAGAAATAACGTTTTTGGCTGAACTGAGCTTCTTCTCTGTAAAGTTTGACCTTTGTGAATGATGAAACATCTACTCGTTATAATAACAAGAAATAATAGCGTACAGTTGATAGGGATCAACCATAAAGTATTTCCGTAGGTTCAGTAACTTTAGCAAAACAAATCATTAAAGCAATAAAAGTAGAGCAGCGCGCTCTCGCGGCGGTCGGCGGCGAACAGATGAAATAAATCGTGCATTTCTAGAAATTACATTTAATGTTCGATTCAAATTCGCAAGCCGAATCTGCCATAACAAATGTAAACTTAACCCCCGCAATAATAGAGTTAAATTTGAAGTGGTTGTGAGATGTGAATGTGATAGTTTATGTAATGTTTTCTCATGAGATCGTTTGCACAAATACCTATGTAGAGTAGACGATGCCGTGACTAACCAGCTTTAGTTTTTGTTTGATAACTAGCTCTGTCCAGTGGCTTTTATCGTAACAAGTGAAATGTCACGGACTGTACAACCTGTCACAACAATTGAATTACCATGTAAATTGAATAGTTCGCATACAAAGATCTGTTAAATAGAACATTTGGAGCTCAAAAATTTATGCAATAGATAAGGTTTTTAATGGCTTTAATACACGTAACACACAGAAAATTATATTTTTTTCTATAATAATATATAGGTACCTACCTAGCTAAAATATTCGGTCTAGTGAATACAAGGTTTTAGTAACTTCCCTGCTAGTCCACTCGGCCGAACACTCGTCAGAATGCTCACATTCATGCTGATGAAACTTTTTTTTAGGTTATAATGCGAAATAAAAGTGTAGTTCGTTACATGGTAATAAAATGATGCTCCTTCAATATAATTTCGCATGCGTTTGTAGGCGTGTGCGCAGATAATCGAGTTAAATTTATTTATTGAGCCAGTCCGGCCGCGGCCCCACGCCACGGAACAACACGAGTGCTACAAGACACAGGTGCCCTTGTTAGTGTTCACTCCAGAAAATCTGTAAAAAGCCGGTTGCCGGAAACGGGTTCGGCTTAACGCTAGAGCTTGACTAAAAAGTTTTAAAAATGGAAAATGGAGATTATGAATGAATATTCAATAGATTAATCAATGAGATAAGATAACTAGTGATTCAACAAGCGTGTACCTAAGATTTAATATCTACTATTCTATTCTATTCTACCCAGCCGGTAACACCCACTGCTGGGTAAAGGCCTCTTCTCTATCACGCCACTCTTGGCGATGTTGTCTACTACTATAATATAATATAATATCTACTATAATAATTATAAATGGGAAAGTGTCTGTGTGTGTGTGTCAGTCTGTTTGTCCGTCTTTCACGGCAAAACGGAGCGACGAATGACGTGATTTTTTAAGTGATAGTTGAAGGGATGGATAGTGACATAGGCAACTTTTTATCTCGATATTCCCGCGGGAACAGGACTTGCGGGTGAAACCGCCGGGCTCAGCTAGCTATACTTAAATCGATGATAAGTATGAGTAACATCGTGCCGGGCTGGCGAGCCGAGCGCGGCCCTACCGACTCGAGACACAACTTTTCTTGTAATTTTTATATCGATCCAGATAAGATATCGCGTTTAAGTTAATTTAATAGCTGGTTTATGGCGCGCATGCGCGTAGATATCGCTTCCTCGAACAACCTGCATTACATATTTGATTTTCTTTTATCGAGGTTAATTTCATAGGAAGTTCTTTTTATATTTGCAAGATAGTCATGACAACATATTTTGTACCAGGAAATTATTATTTACTGATGCCGAAATCTACTTGCATAAGAAATTAAGTTTGTTTATATATTTGTAAGACAATAATGACGAAACCACATGTTTTGTACCAGGAAATTATTACCAAATCCCGAAATCCACTTGAATGTCTTATCATGAAAAATAAACATCGGCTTTTAAGACGATTTTATCACTATACAAATTTTTTTGAAGTGTTAGGTATATTCATCAAGTGCGGTGAGAATTAGATGAGTTAAAAGCAAGAAATAAACAAGAAAACAAAAGCCTGCGCCTGCGCCGGTCGGCCTCGCCGCCGGCTGTGGGTCAGCGCGACCTAACCATCTGATTTACAACTGCAGCAAGGATGTAAACAGTATTGTAATGCATCTTTGCATTAGGTATAACATCTTTGAGGCGTAGTTTAAAATGCTCTGTAAGGCTTGTAGGTACCCGGTTTGCTTGCTCGATTTCTATAATCAACTTCTAAACAACGTAGGTACGGATGTCCGTAGGTCCATCACCATAGCAGCTTTGTTTTTACATCACAAAAGGTATGGAACTTTCTGACAGATAACAACATTGCTCTGACAAAAGTCCTACGGAGATTCGTAAGTATAGGAACCGAGGCGTGAAAGGGTAACAGACACACACATTCACTCACATTTATGATAATTTCCTAATTTCAACTGTATATTCATATGTCTTACAAATGCTCTGAACTTGTAACTCTGTAAAGGTGAGGTGCTATGCGAATGAACCTGCCATCATCCTGAGCCGGCATCATCGACGAGCGCCATAAATATCTGCGCAGCCGCGCTCGAGATAGCGAGTCGTGAGGGCCACGGACTAGAGAACCCACTTCAAATACTGGCATCACAGCATCAATAATAGAACTACCCTTAAATTCTTTTAAGTAAATTTTATGTGGAAACCTGTAGTTGGTCATTCTAATGTAGTGGTTTCCCAATAAATAAATAAATAAATAGAACTAGTTCAAAATACTAACTATGATAATACATATGCTATAAAACGCTTGTAGGTATCATCGTGGGTTCGGATCCCATCGGAATCAAGAATAATAGTCCACATTTTCATTTTCAACTAAGGTACTTACCTCCTAAAACTTTGGCTAAAATCCTCGCCTCAGATTGTGCCAAAAAGCTATCATCTTTGTCGTAGGGATCAGTAATTGGTATAGTTTGGGATAATGTCGGTGCATAATGTAGCGCAACTGTTGCTCGATCTGTGGCGCGCAATTATTTGTATCGCGGCGGAGGAGGCGCGGCGATTTGCGTACGCGCATCCAACGTGCTATATCACCACAGCGCAACCAGACGCAAAAACGATAGTGAACATTGTTGACAACAGAATAGGATAGGGTAAGTAAAAAGCATCTTAGGGCACATATAATAGAAACATTCGTATGAACTAGATACTTATTTTGGATCACAAATTATTGTGTTAGTATATTAGCACAATGATGTATGTTTAGGCAATGCTACTCTAGTTCTTACCTGACATGAGACTCTCACATCACATTTAAATATATTTTAAACACAGAATAAAAACAAGCAACTACTCGTATTATACGTAACAAAAGTAATAAAACCATTCGAAGAAAAAAATTCTGACACAATAGTGAAAAATAGGAAAAGTAATTTAATTACTACTGGTCTTAAATTTTAAGACGAAGTGTTTAGTTAAAAATACAATGCAAGCTTTGAGCTTTGAGACAACTTTCTGTTGGTTGTGAGCTGTGCTGCGCATGCGCACCGGTCGATAATAACAGCGGGCGCGGGGGGCGGGGCGCGGGCGCGGGTGTCTCCTAAATTACTCACATTGTTAATAACATGCAAGGATCCCAGCCCCTGCCGGCCTCGGACCTCGTTCCTGAGGAGCTGCCACCGACAGGTTACCGACGTAACTAATACCTAGTTGTTGTACTCGTGGTTGTTGGCAGCCTGGAGTTTCCCACTGCTGGGCAAAGGCCTCTCCTCGAGTTTTCCAATCTTTTCGGTTGCACGCGATTTGCTTCCACTGGTTATCGCTCGCAGGCGTCCAACTCGTGCCGCCATCGCTTGCGTGGTCTGCCGCGCCGTCTCACTGTCTCAGGGCTCCAGTCAGTGGTAACTTTGGCCCACAGTTCGAGAAGAAGAAAACCTAATATTACTAGTAATATTTTTATTTATTTTTTCTCTGGTTTAAATACAGTTATACGTAACACATAATGTTACGTGTAGTTAAATAAATGTATTTTCTTCATGAACAATAATGTAATTTATATGATTATTAGGGGACTTTATCGCGTATTTACCTTATTATTTTATATTTCCCGACGTTTCACAACACACAACAATAATGTGTTGTAACGGACGCAGGTTTCCAGCGAACATTGTAGCAAGACACTCGCCGTGAAGCTTATAGTTATAATCATCGCAAACTGGTTGTTTGGTGATTTACTCGCAGGCCATCGGAATTAGACGACGGAACGCATTATTATGTCAAACTTAATTCGAAATGTTGGGAGCATGCATAATTTACCCGGTGGGCGTCAAGATCTAACAGCAGGTTTCTCGAACGAAGATCATCTCTAAAAATAGCTAATACGTGACAAGTTCTCAATTTGGCATAAATTTTGTCGCTTGATTTGACCGTGTAGTGCTTTGTAACGCTCGAGACGCTGTCTTAATAGATCGTCGAAGTTAAGCAACGTTCTGAGAGGTCACTACTTGAATGGGTGACCGCAAGTAGCATTATTATCTGGGAGCTTCCGTGCTTCGGAGGGCAAGTTAAATTGTCGGTCCCGGCTTTTAAAGCCGTTAAGGTTTTTAGGCGGCCTAAAAACTCCGTCAC
Organism: Xanthorhoe spadicearia; assembly: GCA_947086425.1. Classification (NCBI taxonomy): domain Eukaryota; kingdom Metazoa; phylum Arthropoda; class Insecta; order Lepidoptera; family Geometridae; genus Xanthorhoe; species Xanthorhoe spadicearia. The sequence continues at coordinate 122,989 of OX352201.1, forward strand.
AAGAGTTGGTCACTTGCTCATACGAACGAACGAACGAACTTGATATTTTGACCATTGAATGGTAATTTAGAAAGTTATATCTGCGTAACTGTAAAAAACAATTTGGAAAATGTAATATGGATGCGCCAATACAGAAAGAAAGAAAGAAAAGTCTTATAAGCTAGGTGACTCTATTGCCTGTACACTTTTAACAACATGTATTAAACTTTCTAGAATGTAGACTTATTTTAATTAATTGCTTTCCAATGAAGTCGGTCGTGGCTTCGATGTGGATAATGACAGTAAGCTGCGTTTGCGCTCCGTCATTACGTAATCATGCGCATGCGCAGGTCGCGACTCTACTTGCGACTATTAAACCGACCAACGCGACTGCGCGGGCGCATCTTTTAGGGATGGGATATTTCAAGCCTGAAGCCTGCATAAACGCTTGGAAAAGTGCTTGCAGTTTAGAATAAAAAATTAAGAGGTCAAGCCTGTATTAACAACATTCTCGAAATTCCCTTATTTCAAGCATTTTTTTATCATTTTGAAATGTCTCGTTTCGGCATTTACAGGCAGGTAATTGGTACATTTCATGTTTTGCAGATTCGACCCTATTAAAGATAATAATAATAATTAAAAAACAAATAAACTCCATAAATACTATAACCTTTTTAAACAATATTTGATTTTCAAAGATTGAAAAGAACTTCCACCATTTAGCCGTAGGGTTAATATTTTTCTCTTTAATTACCTTATAATTTTTGTGAAATCTAAAAACTTTGCTCATCCAAAAAGGCTTGTCCATCCCTAGCGTTGGACGTCTCGGTGCGCACGCGCAGCGCGGCTGATTGGATTTAGTTTAATAACCATAAAGCACCCTGCGCTGCGCCTGCGCCGCCGCAACCCGCTCTCATGCCAACCTCGTGCAATCATGCACCATAATACTGCCACTATCTAAACGCAAAACCATGATATTTACTTTTGAGCCTTGCTTGTACGGAGGTAGTGGCTCAACTTTGTAAATGTCGTTGGTTTTTGCAGACGTGCACTGTGGAATTCATTCATAGAATGTTCTACAAATATTTTTTTCTTTTTAAAAAATGTATGTGCGAATTTAGACCACATACATAAAAAAAAGATAAAGTTTGGCTCCCTTGGGTTTTCCTCCGTTTAGAGATTGTGTTATTGCGCATAATAATGCTGTAGGTATTGTCGGGTTTAAACTCACGATATCGAATCAATGCTGAGCCCCTTACCCACTAGGCCACTATAGCTCTCACAGAGAATTGTCTGTTTATAAAGGACTTACGACAGCTTTTCATTGATGTGTAGAAATTGTATTCCCAATTGACAATCTAACAATTATTTTGCTAGTAAAATCTCTATTGTGTGGTTTATGTGGATGTCTCAACTATGCATTGTTTATGCATGCGTTGCGCGTGCGCACGCATGCTTCACTTGTGACGGACATAATTGCGGCTAATGGCTGAGGTTGGGCTCAGGGGAAAGCTGGCATCGTTTATGCTAATGCTGTATCGCTGATCAATTTGTGTGCGATATTGTTTTATTCAGACCACTCTTTAAACTGATAACTATAAATACTTACTTATAAGTAACAAAAATAAAAATTACCTACGTCTGCGTCGATACAAGCAATCGCCTTTCAAGCCGGGCTGCCTGACCACTCGGCCACGGAACCACTAACGTCGAAGTCGAAACTATCAGTAAGATAATTTTCCGGATAAAGAACCAATTAGCGTCATCTACCATCCAGCGTCATCTAGTTCATGAATATCAAGATATATCGGGCAATTATCGTGAATAGGTACATCTCTATTTGATGATTGGAGAGCGATTAGTGTCGCGCATGAGTTGCGATCTTTCATGTAAAGACGATTTTTTACTAAAATGTGACAATAACTGTCACATTGCCGGCGTTATTTTGACGTATTGACAGGAGGTGTGAAAATTGATAAGTTTTTGTATATCAATAGAAATTGAAATGTTGTAATCTTATAATGATCTCATAGTTTATGTATCAACACTATATTATGAAGAGGTAAGATTTATTTGTTTGTTTGTAATGAATAGGCACCGAAACAACGGAACCGATTTCAAAAATTATTTAACCAAATGAAAGCTACACTGGGAGAAACATACGGCTATATTTTATCTAGGTAGTTTCATAAGGTCACTCGTGAAAAGCTGGGACGTGTTGCTAGTTATATACAGTAATATGTATATAGTATGTATGTATGTAGTAATGTATATAGTAATGAATAATGATAACATAATAGATAATGAAACCTAGGTAAACTACAAAAAGTACTCATTGCCTTTCCTAACAAAAACATTCATTAAAACACACCAGTAATTAATTCTGATCTGATAACATGGCCGTTAAGTATTTAATTATTCTGTTATGACAGATGGATGAGAGATATCATCCGGGTGGAAAAACGGTATCTTTCCGAGAAAATACCATCACCAGGTTCTTGCCTGCTTCTTTCCCTGGTGTAGGGAGTCGCGTTGGAACAGGCAATAGAATCCCCTAGTTTTAAGAACGTGACGTGTCAAAGTGGTCTTTAATATGACTTTATTGAATAAATATATTTTGACTTTTGATTTTTTGACTTTTGATACGTGACTATACAAGGTCTATTAAAATTGATCATCTCATCTAAACTAATATATAAAAAATGCCGTGTTATTTCCTACATTAACCAATGGTTTTATAGGAAAAAAAATATCATACATTCCTATGAACAAGAAAGCATTATGAATGACACTATTATAGTAGCTAAATGCAATAAATACGTCTTTAACTACTGAGTTACGGTGAACAATGATTTTGTTCTTACAGATATCGTTCAAGGGTAATTCTGTGAACTATTGGTTGGTAGTTCTCTTGGTTTATTAATAAAAACACCCAAAAACATCAAGTTTTAACACATACCTACCTATCCTTCTAAGTTTGTTTTAAAACCATCCTGACATTTACACCTTTAAAACAAACATAATTATCGGCATTCATTTGCGAATCCAAGTTTATTGCCTATAAAGGTTTTGTGGAGAATTTAGCGAAATGTTCTTTGTTTGCAAAGCGATGCCACCAACGTTCAACTGCGGGTGGCCGCTTGCTATGCGCGCGCGCACCCCGCACCACCACTATGCCCCTTTTTCGGGCATTTAGGTAATTCCTCATGTAGATTCTTGCTTTATAATAAACTGATGTTTGAGGTGAAGGCAAACGATTACCAAAACTAAAACATGTTTACTCTTTACTGCTTAGTTAATAAGTGCTATAAGTTGACGCTTTTAACGCATTTTGGTTTTAATGAACTATCAAATATGTATGTATTTGAAATTGCCTCTATCTGATACTGTATTTTTAATATTTTTAAATACTTATATTGGTTGGTCTGCGCAGTATTTATTTGTCAAAGATTATTTGTGAATGCCTCTTGGTGTGGCATCCTAAATCCTGAAGTATTCTAGGTTATTTATTTCAGACAGTGTCTAGTATAGTAGCGGCTAATTAGGATAATAGTAATAACGGGGTTTTAGCTTGAGGACGGCGATTAGACTAGATACGTACAATTTTTGTACGCCTAAAGTTTTGAGAGAATGAGTTACGCAATAGAATATCGTTGTATGTTCGTTTCATGCGATGTTTTCATGCAATAAAAGTGCCGTCTGGATTGCTTTTACACCTGAATCTGCCGAAAAGGTGCTATTCCTTAACGGAAGAGTGTCCAAGCGAGCAAGAAACGGTCCGTATTCAGCTGAGCAGAGTCCTCAATGAAACTTTTTGCAACAGCCGTCAATGAAATAAATATGGATTGTTGTGCGACAAACATGGAAACAATGTACCGATGACAGGTATTTTGACGAACTCTTTTTATACAGCTAACATGTTTACAAAGTTAATGTACTTACTGGGAAGGACAAACTCGACGATCAAATTACTGATGACTCAAATAAAAACCGTCTTTTAATATCTCTTCTTTAATTCAAAAGACGTCGTCTCGTATCTCACTAAGTATTCTTCTACATCTACTTGTATTCTATATTAATTTATACCTACATCGTCAGGTGATACAGATAACGGAATGCATATTTTTTAGGGACATTAACTACTAAAACTATTCTCACAGTTTAATTATAGTTACCAATGTAAAAACATAGTTATAACTTCTGTTATCGCGATCCGACTTTAGAAATTGTTTTTAGATAAACTTTACCATCTTATAAACATCAGATCAAAGTCATTATGACAATACCTAAGAAAGTTTAGGAGTATGATAATGTCCGAGTGGTATTTGATCAATTTGAATCAGGCATATTACCTTCTCAATAAACCTTAGCTTAGCTTGGGACTAGATGACGCTGTGTGGAATGTCCAAGGATATTTATTTATTTATTTTAACAATTTTGTTTAGGCATCTCTAGCGTGACCCGGTGGTTAGCAACGGCGGAGGTCTCCGGGAATCGAACCCACACAAAAACTCAGCAATGCGGCCACACTGGCCGATTCATTTGACTTGAGCACCTCCTTACCGGGAATTTGCGGAAAATTTACCATTTTCGAGGCTCGCCGGCTGCATTCAGCCGGCGGACTTTTTCAACAATTAATTGGTTGTGACGTCCATGTCGATATTTGTGAATGAACCGATGTATTTTTATGGCGGGGATTGTGTTATGACACGAGGAGCTTTTTGTATCGAGATATTCCATTGTCTAATGGCTTGTAGAAATCATATTGCATATTTGAAACAGAAAAATATTGTTGTCAAACCAGTGCTGTGAGAGAACAAGTTTATACCAGGACTCTCGATCCGAAGGTCTTGAATTCGAATCCCAGTTGAGAACCAATCATTCAATGGATAGAACTCAAATGATTATACGTGCGGAAATTAGAGAGTTTTCTACCTAATCATAGAGAAGCGACATCTTCCAAGCAATCTTTGGATGGAGAGACCATTGGTGGCAGACAACATCACGTTTTAAAACCTAGCTCATATTTATGGATATAATCCATTTATTACAGTAAACATACAAATCTAATGATGGGTGTTTTAAGGTCTCAATGAAAAGTCAAACGGAGCCTGATATATTTAAGGCACAAGATTATTTAAATCCCCAATAGATAATGAACGAAGAAACAATAAATATCGTCAATTAAGTGATAAAGTGTTCCAATATCGTGAGTTGGTGCGCCATGGGGGTCATCGATTAGCATTCACTTGATGGAATTAAAAAGCCATAATGTCCCAGTGGCCGGGCGAGCTCATCAGTTACCATTGGGGAAGCAAGCCTCGTTTGTACTAGGAGAGCAACTAAAAATATATTATAATACAGATTGTTGTCGCAAAGCAATAACGTTGACAAATAAGGATGTCGATTCACGACGACTTTAAAAACATGGCGCGGTAAGAGATTGCACGTTATCTAGCTTTTGTTTTATGAAATCCATCGCAATAATCAAAATAATAACGCCGTGTCATGCCTTTGGAAAATAAGGCGGAAAGATATTAAATAAAACAAATGCATGTGTTCATCAAATGTGACACATTTGGTTGTATTTTTACTCTACCTTTCATCTTTAGAGGGTTTTAAATATTGAACCAAAATCTGAGATAACATTTACAGTTCTATCAGGATAATGTTTGAGAGATTATGACACATCATTCAAGTTACTAGCGCCAGTAACTATCCCCTCGTGCAGTCGTCCTCATGGGCGAAGGGACAGGCGACACATTCATATCAATTGAATACCGGATAATTTTCCAATTAATTGACGATGAATTAATTAGTCGTGTAACGAGACCGGGTGCAGTTGCAATTGTTTAATATCAGACCACCAATTAAAATAACTGGGGGCAGAGTTTAATTGATTTGGGAAAAAACTGTTTTCAAAATAAAGAAAAAGCTAAGAGAGTAAATAACTTACAATGTGAGATAAATGTCATTGTCCTGATAAATTGTAAATATAAGTAATTGTATCCAATCAGAGTCGTTTATTGAAAAACATTTAAGAGCAGCATTTAAGTAGGTACTTATATTTTGAATAAAGATACCTATCTAAGTTAAATTTGTGAGAAGTGAGTAGACTTACCTTTAACAAAAATAATAATAATGAATTCAAGGTAGGTAATAAAATTTAGTGTGAGACCGGCGCGGCGTGCTGTAATATTACTTATTCCTTTCTTAATAAAAGTATTTTTGGTAAATACAAGTATTTTTTATGTAAATATTTATAACTAAACACACCAGTATTTCCTCTAACTAAAACAACCACTTACATTTTGTAATAACAAAACAATGAATTGTACAAAACAATCACTGTTTACCGACAATTAATCATAATTCAGGAAATATTTCCACCGAGGTTCGATTTACGCTCGGACTAAATGTCTATTCATAAGCGGTTATCAGCATAAATTTGCAAGCGCCTGCGCAATTACGAGAACAATGGGCGCTGGTCCACCATCATGATTACCATTGAATCGCTGCATCCGGCGACGCGAGCGCCAATCGCAGCGGCGGCGGCGTCGCGCAACACTCGCGGCAGGCTGCGCGCGCGCCGCCCCCACCGCCCCCCCCACCGCCCACAGACCACGCCCCTCAACACTAGACCACTGTCGCAACTAGACACACTATTAGCATATTAAACCCAGCCACTTATGAAAATATCAACTTTCTCTAATTGATTAAGACAAGACTTGTTTCTTGTTATTTCATTGCTCTGGTTTGGTAATATGAGTAATGGCTGTCGGGACTGGAAATAACAGAAACGTATCTAATTAAAGGTTTATAGAAAAAAAAGGTTTTATGTATGTTTATAAAAATCTGTAATTTGATATTATCTCGATCTTGTTCTGACTGGAATGGTTGGAGTTTTATTCAGTGAATCATTTACTATAATTCGTTTAAACCACTGTTACAAACTGAAAATCTCAACAAATTATCTGCTATGAATATTCAATTAGATTAATGAACTAAATTCAAATTAAATATCTTTCAAAATCATTATGTAGATGTTCATCAAATAACAAAATTAGCCAACAATGCACAATGAAGGGCCGAAGCACATATCAATCATCACACAATTAACTCAACAAATTGGTAATTTCGATAACGCAACTGCTAATTCATGTAAATTGGACGAGAATATGGAATTATGGCAAGAGATTGATCGGCGCGCGCCGCGATTGCAGATTACACACACGAAATACGTTTTGTCAGACACAGATCGAGTTTAAAACTTTCTGCATACATTATTAATTATTACACTACTTGTATTATTCAGAAGTAAAATCGTGTTCACAAGATAGGGGAGCTGTTCAAGCAACAGGGCTTGACGAGAAAACAAAAGTAATGCAATGATTTTTTACGTAAAACAGAGGTTTTTCAGTGTGTCAATGATATTATCATAAATCAGTTGAAATTCACTTAACCCCTAGCAGCCAGGAGGCAATTTATGCCTACACTTAACGGGTTACTGTAGAGCCTGGGACAATTTTGAGGTGGAATAGGCTTGCCCAGAATCTAAACCATCCTCTCAGCTTAGCCGGCTATATGCACATGAACGACAATGGTTTATACGTGTGGGGTTAACACGAATTCTATTTCTAAATCTACGCTTGAGCACTTAGATTGGACACAAAATATTTACCCCTTAGGGTGAAATAAATTATTTTCTTTCATTTTACATTCTTTCTGAGTCCAATTCTCCATTTCCCACATTCTTATCATGTTCGTTCATGTACCTAAATTATTTAAAAACCTACTTTTTAATTTTTAATACACATAAATGCACTTTAAGCAAAATTATCATATTGAGAAACGAGCATTGTAATTCAATTATTATTCTAATCATTACCATAAACCTGTATCAGATAAGTGGCGCCAGTCAAAATGTCGGAAATTTTAAAAAAAAACACAATTTTACTGTACAATATTTACCTACTCGTACTTGTAAGTAATAATTAGCAGCAAGTAGGTACCTGACTTATAAAGATTATGGGAATGTATTATTTTTATTATTATAATATCAAGCTTCTTTGGCCCATTGGAATAGAATATTTGAGTTTAGATGCAAAGGTTGTGAGTTCGAATCTAACTAATCCAAACGTATTTTTTGGTTCTATAGAAATATGAGTAAATGCGCGTATAACACTTACAAAAAAATAAATATTCTACGATTAAGTACCCATTAATTTAAAAGCCTTATACTCATATAAAGCCATCATTTGTGACTGAACTTAATTAAGAACACGTAATTAAGTTGTACTTCCGCTTACAAATGTACCAAACGTTAATAAAATATAAATTAAAATAAAGATAGCAACGATAAGACAATACCGACCGTGTCTCTTCTGATATATTCATTTAGTTTCATTCAAAATTGTCTTTTAAAATGAATCATATGATATCATTTTTGTCCTGTTAGAAGGTAAACATAATATAATATATGATAATCTGTGAAATGTAGGTGTGAACGGCGCTAGACTTACATTATCTATAGATAAGACTAAAATTTTGTTTCACTGTCTATAAGTATTTATTACTATTAAAAGTCCCTAAATCGAAGAGTTCGTTTGAATAATGTAATGAGAGTGAATGAGGCGAAAGAGGTGTGTCAGTATCGTAGCAAGTGGAGATCCGTGGTCTCTGCCTACCCCCATGAGATAGCGTGATGTATGTATGTACTTATATAAAAGTCTCGTTTTGGCCAAAAGGAATAGTACCTCGCAAACTAAAAAAATAAATTAAACTTACGGCTGTGAGCCTGGTGAGTTTAAAACAAAATTGTTTCATCATCCCTTGCCACGCCCGTTTTTGTGGAATTTGCTTACAAGGAAAACCTCTCGAAATAGTTGAGTTAATCTAAAGATTCCGCAAAAGATAGCTTATCGGACATTATGAATAAACTTCTTTATATATAAAAACCTGTCATTTTTATATTTAAACCCAGAATATTGTTATCTACGACGACCTATATAAAAGAATCGACTATCTGAAAGCAAACATACAAACATACCGAGTAGGTCCGTATAAAGTGATATTCTGAGAAATTCGCGATGGAATCAATATGCAAGCTATCGTTGTTCAAACAGGGCGATAACAGGTGCGCCTGCGCAAGTAGGCGCCCGTATGTAGGTCGCGCCCGCACCTGTCCCGTCCCGCACGGCACCCGCCACGTGGGACTCAGATCTATATCTAATGCATTCTCACACTCTAATGGGTTTGCTACTGTTTAATTAATTCATTTGTTTTTTTTAAGATATCATTTCAGTTTATTAGATTTAAATAAAGATCTAAAAGTATTGTCTACCGCTTCAGTGATACAGTCGTGATCATATTTTCATTTGTTTTTATTAGAATGCTATCATTAAGAATTAGGTGTTATACTTACGCAAATTATAGAATAATTAGTTAAATACGATTCTAGTATGATTATTTTGTGATTCACATGTCAAGACAAAAATAAACTAAACGCGGATAGATAATTATGTTTAAAGGATCCAGAACTTATACATATGTAAAGTTATAGGTACCTTCTTCTATACTACCTCTGTGGCGAAGTGGGTGAAACTCGCTTTAGAGGTTGCGAATGATATAAGTAAACATTATAATGAATTGAACGGGAATTACTCACGTAAAAATATTGTCGATTTAGATACCGACAATACCGACTCACGATAGTTTTGAAAGTGATATAAGTAAGTATCATTTTGTGTTACCCCAAATTATTTCAAAACAAGGATGAGTTTATAAAATAGAAGATCATCGTTTTGTCTGCAAGAGTTTGAAGATAATTCAGTCGTGTCATAATGATAATGACAAGGATGTAATGATCTAATAGCTAAAGATGTTTTATCTATGAATATCAGAAGATAGTTTGGCGACAATATGTGTTAGTCACAAAGGAGGTACCTACAGATCGCATCGCTTGCATCCGCTTGGCGAAATGTTATGAATCCATAATCCTTGTTAACATGTATTAGTCATTCTTACGTCAATCGTGTTTACATAATTATTATAATATAGGCTTTTTCAATTATTTTATCACTAAATTGTAATGAATATTGATAAATAGTAACATAATTAATCGATTAATTTGATGATTATATTGCGCAATGTTTAATTATGTTGATTTAATTATAATTCTGATAAGTATTTATCAGTCTGTCCACATAAATATTACAAAAAAACGAAAACTGGAAAACACAATAAAGAAATGTTTAAAACATACAATTGTAAATCTCATATACTCTCAACTCATACTCGTAAAACCTTTTTCATTTCTATTCTATTCTATTCATCAAATTTTAAGATCATACAATGATCATAAAACAATAACTCCTAAGACCTATCCCAACAAATTCTAGCAACGATAATAAAACAAAAGCACATACCTGACTCAAATCCATCGCAGTCACACAGAAACACAACACTTAACCACACAAAAAGTTCAATACTCGTCTCTTCAATCAATATTCAAGAACACACCATTAAATATAACACTTTATAAACCGGTGAGAGTTTCAGAACGCGATTGAAACGAACAAACTGATGGCCGTGAAACTACGACAAATAAAATAATTTACTTTTACCCGCTTGCTACCATTGACTTTTACTTAATAACTGACACTTCGAAACAGTTATGATGGCTTGTTGCGAAAATAATTGAAGTACTTTTTATTGAATTTTTAAAATTTATTTTAGAAAAGGACTTGAGAAATTATGAACGTAGTTACCTAGAGTTTTAGGTAAACTTATATAATGAAACAAAATAATATTTATGTTATTTTTACGGTGGATATTTGTAATTTTTTGTACGACAATAATGTCAAATATCTACCGGCAGTAAACAAAACCAGAGGTAGGTTATTGAAACTGGTAGTTAAAGAATTAACTCAACATGGGATTAGAAAAATTGAATAAAATAAAAAAAAATAGAATTATGGGGCAGAGATTTTTAAATTTTTATAACAAAGTTACTTTTATAAGAAATTACTTTGATTTGATTTGATTTATAAGTGTTTTACAGAAAACTATTGATAATATTGAAATGCAAAACAAGCTGGATAAAGGCAAGTTTCCCGAAAGACTGTCAATTAAACTCTTAGGTTAGTGTAACGATGCGATGTTTGCTCATGATAAGAAAGATATCGAGAAAGTTATCGTAAGCAAATAGCGAGGAAAGCCATCGGCTAACTGTGTCGCTCATTATCACAACCAAGGATGCCCAGTTCTATTATTTAATTTAAATATTTATTTACAGTTTTATTTATTTACATACATTATTAAATATATTACATATTTTTAGTACAATTTAAACTTTCGCGATGTTTAGACATCATTTAATTTAATAATAAGTTAAATACGTGACCAAGTCCCGTAATTCCATATAAATTAAATACATTTTTGCTACATGATCACATTTTGCGAGAGATAACCTTCCATACGTGACAGGTTGCAAGACAATCGCCGCTGCTAGAAAGCTTAGTTTCCTTACGATATTTTCCTTCACTGTTTAGAGCTCGCGCTAATGAGTATGTACATTTTTCGGAACCGAAAATCTATTGATGCACGTCAAGCCGATTTTTATGAGTACATGGAGTATAAATCCAAGCAGAGCGCTCTTTTTTTCTTATCTATTTTAAATATAGGTTATTTACATGTCATTTACCTTTGTAGGTAAATAATATGATAATGAAGGTGTGTCACAACATCGCACCACCTTTAGTATTATGGTTATATTGATTCATTACCAAACGAATATGACTTCAACTCTTTTTATTTGTATAAATAAATATCCTTAGTCATTTCACACAGCGTCATCTAGTTCCAAGCTAAGCATCTTAATGTATGTCAGATATGACTGATACAATACTTAGATTTTTTTTGTAAAACATACACATTTTAGATAGAATACACAGTGAACGAATATCTGCAAAAATACAAATATTTGCCCCGTTACGGGGATCGAACCCGCAACCTCCGCGTTTCAGCCGGGCCAATATCATTATTCATCCCTAGACCACTTAAAATACGTTCTTGAAATGAAGTTACCTATTAATGAATAACTTGATGAGTAAACTGAATAGTCATTAAGAGACGGCATCGCACGATACGACGTGCTAATATTTGCTCAGCGCTCAAGAGGTATTGTCGCACTAACACTTTATATGCAGGGACTTATTTAACTGTTTGTAGCAATTACAATGTATCTGATTGTGATAATTCATAGAAATCATACTGTTATCTAAAGTATTGAGGTAGGTTAAGGGTGTAAGACCAATAAAGATGCAAGTGTAAAACTTAAGTCCAATTGAGCGACTCAACGCAATAGACTAGCCAACGTCGTTCACTAGTTTTTTATGCCTCATTTTATTTGACTGGCTTGAAGCTTTTGAAAAGAAGCTAGGAACTTACCTCGAAGTTCTTATCTTTTTTAGTTAATATCCACTTAACGTATAAGAAGCCTAAAAGTGATCTTTTAGGTCCTACCTAAATAAAGATTTTTTTCTTTCTTTTCTTTCATCATCATCCACAGCCAATAGTGTCCTACAGCTGGGTGTGGGCCTGCCTGTTAAGTTATTAAATCCAATACACAGACAGACAGACAGCGTAGTTCGTATTAAAGGGTCCCGTGCGATTAGATACGGAATCCTAAAACTGAACTTCATGACCTTGATATTCTTTTTAAACTTTAACGTTCCTGAATAGTTTGTTAACGACAAAACTTAAAAGTAAAGGCAAAAATAAATAAAAAGCAAATTCAAAACAAAACCTTCATTTCCATGCACAACATTAATTCTACACTAGTGTTTACATAACCATTTAGTTTGTCAAATTGTATGTCGTAGCAGCGACGTAGCAGTCACGTAGCGACTCCGTAGCGGTTGCGTAGCGACTCCGTAGCGGTTGCGTAGCGGTTGCGTAGCGGTTGCGTAGCGTGTGCGTGGCGGTCGCGTGGCGCCTGGAACACGGGAAGGCTTGTGTGAACCGCTGCGTCACTGTCGCCGGTAACTCGCTTGTTATCGCCTACTTTAGAACTAATATGTGGGAACTCTACTTCTGGGTAGGGTGGCAATGGTTTACAAATAAATTGACCCTAAACGAAAAGTCCTTATGTTATATTTTTTCTGTACTTCTTGCTTACGAAATGTTTTTCAATACATCCAGTAATGTATAAAAATGAGAAACATAATGGCAATGCTTATAATAATTTCAACCTTGAAATCGGCAATTATTTGTCATATTTGAATACCTGATGATTATTATTTGATTTTAGGTCGTTTCAATGTGATTCTAGCTAGATATTCTAATGAAAAAAATGAGCAGAATTTGAATCAAAATTGTTGATTATAGATCTATCGAACATTGAGTAAAATGATCGTTTGAAATAATACTTGAATACAACTTCTGAATACTAGAGCTTAGGTCTTTAAAAAACAGTTTGAAGTTAATAAAATAATTTTTATTACGACTCAATAGTAGATAATTTTCTGAATTTTTCCAATAACTTTTCTGTGCAATTTTCTTTCCGTAAAATGATTGTAATCAGTAAAGTTTTCTTCAAGTTATGGTGGCACCAACATGAACCATTTACACAATTTAGATAAATAAAATAAAGGATAAGAGTTCCAAGGTCCCGTATAGTTGGTCACCCTGAGGCACGCCGGCCGGCGCAGGCGCAAGAAACGACGCACTAATCACGGCCTGGGAACCGCTCATCTATTAAATAGGCCGATCTGCTCCTTGTTTATACATTCTTACATTATATTACTTATGTTCTGTGGGAAAGGACTTGACGGGACTATGAATCTATTTTAGCAAACTAGCAGCACTTCCTGGCTTTGCACGGGTAATGAAACTACCGGGATAAAATATAGCCTATAATCGACAGTCCATTCTAAACATCGGTGAAAGAATATTTGAAATCGGCTGAGTAATTTTGGAGATTATCTCCGTCAAACAAAAACAAACAAACTTTACCTAGGTATTTATAAATAGACAAATAAACTTTTTCCTTCAGTGCATCTCAAAGCAGCCCGAGATCCATGTACCTCGTCGCCGATGACAAATTTATCGTGTCTCACAATAAAACCGCTCGTAAAAATATTACTATACATTCCCTCCCGGCCCTCCCTTATTCGGGGGGGAGAGGGGGGAGGGGAGGGGGTTATAGAGGAATCCCGCGAGAAATAACACACTTTGTCTTAGAGCGAATCGCCTCCAATCGCGGTACTTCAATCTAGGAAGATTTTTAAGATGGATGTGGTTCTTAAAATAAATATTTACCTATGTTATTAGATGGTCGAGACAATGATCTATAGTCAAATCTGTGTACAGGTGGCTTACTATGACCGTTAAAAGCGATTCAGTTAAGGTCCTATAATGAACTGCTTTTGACGTAAGCTAATGCGCTGCTCGAAAGTTCGGACAGTTAGAACTAAACTGAATTGTTTAATACTACGTCATAGTAAGCCTCTTGTAAATGGAAATGTTAATGGAAAAGATCAAAATGGAGCTACAAACTTGGTATTAGTGAACAGCCTCAAGGGTGGTGGAAAATAGCATCAAGCTTAAGAAGTGGGGCGCCCGTCAACCACAGTCAGTTTTTTGTGTTTAAAGTTAAATGCATCAGCTGGATTCTCGACCACTTTCAAAACATGACGCGGTAAGAGATTGCACGTTATCTAGCTTTTATTTTCTGAAAGTAATCTCGCTGTGTCGTGCCACGTTAAGACATGGTTATTTCGAGAATAAAGCGACTGGACAGGTATACGTAAGTAAAAATATACCTTATCCACATATATAGCATCGTGTGTTCCGTAAAGTTGTGCCCCGTTACGATATTGTTAGCTAAATGGAGGCTCTCGAAGGTTTCCGCGGCTTCCATCCCGAGTCGACATCCATCTCGCGACGTTCATTGCTCTCAATATCGGTAACGCGGCAGAATCACTATTTGATCGGATGATTTTCGCGTTCCATTTCATGCAATGGTCTGTTAGTGCTGAGCACAAAGTTATGGCTTGTTTCGTGGTTTGTTTGATTCGAGATTATCTTTATTGTTCTGTAAATATGTACAGATCGATACTTCTCAATGGTTGAGTTTTTGATAGATATTTCAAAGTTTTTTTTAAGCAATAGCTTTAATAATAATAATTAAGATAGAAGCTATGCAATAGCATAGCTTCTATCGCGGGCCTTGGCGGGGAGACCGAATCCAGAAATTCCGTAACGAAAAAATTCCGACCGGCGTCGCGTTTAAAGAATAATGAACCCTCTTCTCATTACCATAGGAAGCATAATTGCGTGCGTTTGACGAGGTAGACGTTTGACGTTTTATTCGCCTCTAGGTGGCATACAATAGCTTTACCGCGGCAGTCCTCGAGTGACGTCTTCCTTTTTTTTTTCTCTCACATGGGCTTCTACAAATATTTACTTAAGATTTACTTAAGAGTCGCAATATCCATAGATAATTTGGCCTGCTATTTGAGAGGCTAGTGCCCGTGAAAGGTTGAAATAACTGTACCTGTGTTGAATTACGGGACAGAATCTAAAGATCTTCTTAAGGTCTGTGGAGTTTTAAGCCGGATGAAATATCGGATTAGCTCGTTTAATTGTTACTGCATAAGCCAATTCAAGAGGTCTTACAACTCACAATATTTTCAAAACGAAACTCTAATAAGATCCTTGTCTTTTAGGCATCAAAAGATATTTACCTCATCCTGTATCAGCATTTCTATGGAATATCCAAACAGCCGACTCGGGATATCTCGAACACTCTGAAAATGAAACAAATCCACATTGACTCTTTATTCCAAAAGGGAAATGAAAATGTTCTCTCCCCAAAACAAAACAATAAATTCGGCTAAACATTCGTAGCTGACGATGCAAAACGTGTCATGCTGAGAGCTGTTGCATGGATGGGGTCAGTGCTTGGAGGGGTCACTTCAGACTTGGGGTCGGCAGGGGCGACGTATCATCTGCATTCATGGCTCGTAGGGCACACTCTATAAAAACGCATGTCCATTGTAAAAATGTTCGAAGACGCCGCGCGGAATTCTTATCGGTACATTCCCAATTCGATTATTCCGGGAAAAATTGTAAGATGGACTCGTGTTTTGCCGATGAAAGTTAATTTAATTATAAGTTACTTTTAAAACTAAGTAATAAAGTAAGTAATTAATTAAGTGATTGTCAAAATGAAATTATAAATCCTTTGTGTAGTTTTTGCGTGAAAATTTTTCACGCAAAAACTACACAAAGGATTTAGTTGAAAATTGGATTATTCAAAGTTTATGACATGAAATAACTCAAAGATAACTTTGCATCCAGTTAAGAAAGAAAGAAAAATATGTTTATTTTTGTAAGACCTCAAGGATCACTTTAAAATGTACAGTCTTTTAAGCTAGGTGACTCTATTGCCTGTAAAAACCACGAGAGCGAAGCTGCGATTTGCGAAGTTCAGCAAATATTTGAATGAAGTGGTGTCGACAAACAGATGTTATTATAATATTAGCGCTGGTTGTGCGAGTGTAGAGCAGAGCCGGCGGTCCCGGCGGGCCCGGCAAGTGTTCCAGGCAGGCGTTACACTCCTTTACGAGCTGTATTTATAGCTCACTCGCTGGACACTCGCCCGTTTTTTACGATATACATAAAAGCCGCCGTGAAAGATTTACGCGAAATATATTCTGGCTAATGCTGATTGCCGCGTTTCATTGTACTAATGTTATTGTTTTACGGCCGGGTTTATGTAGATTAAATGGTGCTGACTCTTTTTGTAGCTTTTTTGGCAGTTGATTTAGTATCGGGTATTATGTGGTATCCAATCAGCGAGGGCCTCGCCTCCATGGCAGCCCGTATCGACACACAGATGATTGCTCGCTTGTGAGTAGACGATCAATTTTTTGATAGTGTCACTCGTCGGTGACAAGTCATTTCTTACGACAACATTTGATTTGAGTCCCCACAAATTGAATTTGTGGCACAATGGCGCGAGCCGCCGCCGCCCGAGGACACCAGAAATGGAAAGCAAACGAACACCAAATAAATATTCGCTTTAGCAACAATCGAGCTCGCAACTCACACAATTACGGCGGAATGGAAAACCTTAGATAAATAAAATCGGAAGCGCCCGAGGGAGCGGGGGGGAGGTACACCCTCTCGGTTTTTTCGCAAGAAAAAGCGAAGGCAACACAAACATCGAGCGAATGTAGCGAATTCCCAAAGTCCATTCGGTTTATTGACGCGGAGGGGCGGATTCAAATCCCTCGCCCGCCGCGATTTACAATAAATTTCAAGCGGAGAATATGTTTGCAATATGTCAGCCCCCAGCGGCCGTCGCCCGCGGCGTGCGGCGTGCGGCGTGCGGCGTGCGGCGGCGCTGCGTGCTTCCCGAATAACGACCTAATTTTAAACAGTCGATGCAAGCCGAGGAATGTAGTAAGCTGTTTACAAGGTAATCGAAGTCGCCGAGGGGTTTGCATTTTCCATTCACTTTTGAATGGGGCTCAAATAACTGAACACGATTTGGCGGAGGGTTGCTTCATGGGAAAACATTTTCTTTTAAAGTTATGAAGTTGTTACATAAAATTACCTTTAACATTGTTTTATTTGTCTCCACCCAATTTGTAAAACAAATGGCGTCTATTAAGTTGATTCATTAACGTAGTCTGGGTGCTATCCTGCTTTGAATTAATCTCTTTTGTCAAAGAAAATGAAACTTCTAACTCAATTCGGTCGAAAGACTGGAAAGTTTTAATTAGCTCTCTGAAGTCTGTGAAGTATAAGTACATTAGACAAGCCATTAACATCGTGTCTCTATGATTTTCTTAGATATGTATATCATATGTGACAGTTATTTTTACGATTTCTAGAACCTTAATGAGTTAAGAAATCATTATCCAAGCAATCTGGCCATGTGCATTAACTTCATAAATAATGCAACTAGCACGACATCGTAAACATAAAAGAATGAATATTTCAAAATGGCCGTTAAATTCATCCGATAATAAAGTACGAACATGATAGAGCTATAAAAGTTAGAAATTATATTATAAAGCGGGGGCGGGGGCGGGGGCGCCCGAGGGACCCCGAGTTCTGAAGGATCGCTTCGTGTAAGTGCTGGTATTATTTAATTATTTACAACCAAATTTCAAATATCAGCGATATAATGTGGATTGCACATTTGAGGAATATAAAAAGAAAATTACTTGAAAAGGGTGTTTCAGGATCGTAGCATTTTTAAATCCGTAGTCTTTGTCTACCCCTATGGGAATGAAGCGTGAAAATAATATGTAGGTATGTATACGTGTATAAGTGAGGATTACAAAAACTGTAAATAACTGATTATTTACAGTGTTACAGTAGTGTTAAGGATAAAAAATAAATTTCCTTAGCTACCACTCGATCTTCAGGCAAATAACATTTCTGATAATTATATTCAATAAGATAAGATAAGATAAGATAAGATAAGATAAGATAAGATAAGATAAGATAAGATAAGATAAGATAAGATAAGATAAGATAAGATAAATTTATTACACAACTTAAATGGTACAAGTATCTACATAGTGCTTAAATTATATTACAGTTTACAGCTAACTTAGGTACAGTTTATTATAAGTGCACTATGAAATAATATAGTTTTCCTATAGTCAATGAGAGATATCAAATCATAGTTATTCGTATTAAAAAGTACCTAATTTGAGGATAGGCCTCAAATCATAGTGAGAAGATTAATAATCACAGTGAACCTATCTGATTAACATTAACACTTATGGTATTATTAGCTACTTAAATATGAAGATATAGCTAACTAATATTACACTAATGCAGTCAGCATTATTCGTCAAACTAACAAGAGCGTCACAGAGCCGCTGGTTCGTGCTCATTACAGCAATACCGCTCTTTATATATGAAATAAAATGAAAACATTTCTGCACAGCCTGACGAATGACCCCCACCACCCCCCACCCCTCCTGCCCCCACCCCTCCCGGGGGTCACACGGGGTGGAAAATACAAGCCTTTGTTTAGATAATTTTATCGCAGTTATGTTTATTTTATGTTTTAGTCACTATCGATTTTATACGTTGTATGATTTGTCTCCATAAACACAACAGCTTTTTAAGTATCTTTTGTCAAGCTACAAGCACCGAATGTTATGTAGGTACTCCCGTTGGTTTCATGTTGCATCACACAGTTTTCTAGTCGAAATTGACATTTTAACTTGACCTACGAAGCCAAGAAGCGCTCGGTTGCTACAAGCAGTCACTCATTCGTCTAGTTAAGCTATTGCATAGCTTCTATGGCGGGCCTTGAGCGTGGAGACCGAATCCAGAAATACCGTAACGAAAAAACCTAACGCTTGTCACTTTAGTTCAGCAACTCGCCTCTAGATGGCATGCAATGGCTTTACCGCGGCAGTCCCCGAGTGCCACACGTCTTTTTTTTTGGCTGAAACTTGGAATATACACATACGAAATGAAATAACACCTTTGCTACTTTTTATCCAACCTATCACGCGAGCAAAACCGCGGGCGGAAGCAGTTATATTAAAATCATAGACTAGCGTCTTTTGTTTCTAAAATAGCTATTTCATATCGGTGAATTCCATATGTACTTTATTATCTTGACCCGATTTCAGTTTGAAATTGTAAAACTTTCGACTTGAACCAGCAACTTTACAGAAGCTATTGGAAATCATATATTAGTTGTGGAAGACGCTGTTCAGTCGACACCTAACTAGATGTAATTATATCGAAGTTTAATTTGTATGTGTGAGAGAGGGGGCAGGGGGGAGGGGGGGGGGGGCGGAAAGATTTTTCAATTACCAAGTTTCTGCCTTCGCTCCAATCTCGACTGTAGTGTTGTAAGCACTCGTACGATCTTCAGAATATTTCCAGTTTGATAAAATTGTTTAAATTATCGCGGTGTTGCTTGACAGGATTATCTTGGCGGGTTGAAAGGAATGGTGGGAGATTCCCAAAAAGAGAGACCAGTGTAGACGCTTGTGAAAGATGTTTGCCCAACAGCGGGACATACTAAGTACTGTCATGATAAGTAATAATACACTAAATAATAATAATACTACATAATAGCAACTTTTTGACAGATAACAACGTTGCTATGGCGAAAATCCTACGGCCATCCGTTAGTTGGTTATAGGAACCGGTCGTGAACCATCAATAACTACCAGGCACCAGCCACGTAATTAAAAAGCTATAGCCACACACGACCGTTGTCCCGTGTCATATCAAAATACAAAAAACTACAAATACTTAAATAAAAGGTAAGTAACATTTAGACAAAGTGATCCCCGCTCTACTGGCTGAGGAATCCTTAATATCAGTGCGCTAACTACGACCGTATAATATTGGCTAGGTGACCCCCTCCCCCTCATCCGACCCCCCTCCCACCCCCCTCAAGTGTCGCGTGCACAGTAACGACATTACATTTGTAAGTTTCAAATTTTCTTCAAAAACTAGTTTCTAGATTTTAATGGTTGGCGTGGTGTGCAGTTTTATTGGGAAGTTTTGTGGATATCTAGAACTGTGAGCTCAGCGGTGTGCTTTAAGTATTGGCTAGCAGTTAGTGTCGTTTAAAGTCCCGCTGAATCGTTGAAAAGAGAATACTGGTTGTTTTTACACCAATACTTATTAAAAATTACCTTCTCATATGAGAAGGTAAAAGTTTGATGTGGAAAATAATCTTTTGTTATACATATTCTTTCACGTGTATCAAGTGACCAAAGTTGTTTAAGGTGAAGTAGTTTTAAGGTTTTAAGCGATGCTTTCTCGAACAACTTACTGTAACGATTAAAAAAAACATGGAGTTCATAGAAAGATACTATAGGGTGAGTTCCCTGGCGTAGGGAGTTGCGTTAGAACAGGCAATATAATCCCCTAAGAAAGTGACTATTCAAAGTGGTCTGTAATAAGATTTTATTGAATAAAAATATTTTGACTTTTGACTTTTGAGATTTTTTCTTATCGAGTCACACTGTTGGGTGTGTTGGGTGTTTATTTCATCCAAAAAAGTCAATCCTAGTGAATCTTCAAATTCAAATTAAAATCTTCAATTTTCGATTCCGACGTCTTCAGCGTTGAAGGAGCACGGTACCAAACAGCAATATATCACGGCTTTAGGTCCGACTAACGATTACACGGTGAAGTAAGCGCTACTTTTAAATTGGATTCCTGCCTTTGTTCCACCGAGGAGGGGCCGTTTGAGTCCGGAGCCCGCTATTAAGCGCCAAATGTTTTACTAAAAGGTAAATGCCACGAATTGTACACCTTTGTTCTTGAAATGTCAACTTTTAATCGGTAACGAGGCTTTATATTTTTACTGGCGCCTCGCCCCGGCTTCGCACGGGTCCAATAATTACGCGTATACATTATAAACCTACCTCTTGAATCACCATAGGAGAAACACTCCTGGCTGCAAAATATAAGGCAGACAATATTAAAAATGCTCATATTTCTGATAAGAAAGTTCAAAATGTCCAGTCTACAAGTAACGACAAGTTCAAGACCTTCAATAGAGACCTATTAGAAGTAAATTGAAAAATGTATGTAACTATATTCTTCTAAAATCAGAAGCTGCAGAAAATCATTTGTAAAACATTTCATGTGTCTAAAAAACGACTATAGTAACATCAATCCAAAACATTGCCTCAACTAAAGGAGCAGAAATAAGCGTCAATAGAATGTCTTTCATCTATTAGTGAATTGAGCTAATATCAATTTCTCCGTACTTATCGGTCTCTTGGACCGGACCTACCGTAACTGGGAGCGAAGTGCCGGGCGCCGGTTAATTACGGACCCCCGGGGGGTGAGGGGAGGGGGGGAGGGGGGAGGGGGGGTGATAGGGGAATAAGCTTCGTTTGGCTCGAGACGTCGTTTTGCAAATTGTTTTCGCTCGGTATGAATAGTTTTGCACACTAGATGGTGCTTGGATGGGATTTGATTTTCTTACTCCACAGGTAAGAGTCTTGACTTACAATTTAATCGAATTTCTTTAAACTAAAAATGGAATTCCATGCGTTTAAGTAACCAAAGACGTTTAAATAAAGAAATTTGAGAAACACAATGCAATGCAAATATACATACATCAACATCCTAGTGTACCTGACTTTATAAATACACATTCAAAAACAAAAGTAAGTTACATCGTTAGTTGTGGCCACCCCAAATACTTACAAGTCCACATTCAAAGACTAAAGTAGGTAGTGCCTGCCTAGTACACATAAATAAAGTGTCTCAATAAACACAATAAACTATTTAAGTTAAACAAAGAACATCGCTCCGAAACAGCCGCCTTATTCTCCAAATAACTTTGTCTTAAGTCTTAACGCGGCACGTCTCGGCGTTCTTATTTTGAAAATTTCTATGTATTTCAGAAAACAAAAGCTAGATAACGTGCAATCTCTTACCGCGTCATGTTTTAAATGTGTTCAAGAATCGATCTCCTAGATGAGTCACAACCAACACAAAGTATCTCAAAAACTACCCCAAAACAAATATTTCATCCCCTGCCATAATGAGCACACTCTCATCAGCTTATGCAAATACTAATGTATTCCGCAGGGGTGCAAGGGGTGCAAGGGGTGCACATGCAGGGGTGCAGGGCGCGGGGGGGTATCGATCGAGAGTATGCAGCGACATGCATAATAGATGGGGCCTTTGTATCGTTACGAATATTTTTATCTGTATTTTAAATATGTAAAATAAAGGGGTTGAGATTTACCGTGGTTGTTTGAAGGGGTAGAGTTGTTTTAAAGTATGCATAGAATTAAAATTCATTGGTTGGTTGAAACCTGCTGTGATTCGTCCATCTCTGCATCGCGACGAATATTTTGATGTGTGTTTTAAATATGTAAAATAAAGGGGTTGAGATTTACCGTGGTTGGTTGTTTGAAGGGGAAGAGCTATTGTAAATTTTGCATATAATTAAAATTGTTTCATTGGTTGACTATAAACCATGCTGTGATTCGTTTGCAGATCAGAGGATACAACTTTTACTTTCATTTTGGGGTTAGGCCAAGAGCCAAGTGAAAAAGGGAACTATGTTATTAATTTATCTCTTTGATGCTTTTGCAATGACACAGAATAACTCAGTTTCGATATTCGCAAACTGTGGTTTTGGTTACTGTGATAATATATTTGTCATTGGTATGGAAGCCTCGTGCCTGATTCTTTCCCTAGTGTAGGGAGTTGCGTTGGAACAGGCAATAGAGTCACCTAGCTTAAAAAACTGTACATTTTTAGGTCCTACAAAAATAAACACATTTTTTCTTTCTTTCGAAGTAATGTCAAATATCTGACCACAGTAAGCAAAACCATTGATTGGATATTCAGACTGGCCTTCATACGTTTTTGGCAGATTCTTGGGTAGTCGTAAGCTATCGTTTGAGCGTCACAATTCGGGGTATGATTGCAAATTACAAAAACAAACAGAATGATCGCTCAACATCAACATCAACTCATATGAGTTGATGTTGATGTTGAATAATAATGATGTTGAATAATAATAATAATTCATTTATTGTTCAACATAGGTTAAAATTACAGGTCTTTGTTGTCAATATAAAAGTAGAGCCTCTATGTTACCAACTTAGGTTAGTGTACAATAGTTTTATTCATGTCATGCAACATAACATTAATTACAATATAAAAATTAGATTACCTATTAAACATAATATTATTAAAAATCAATTAAATTAAAAATTAAAAATAACATACATAGTGCATGTGCAAGTGCATACAAGTGTGTACTTGTATGTACTTTTATGCACTTGCAATAGTGTTATTGGATTGAAGTTTACGGCGTTCCGGGTAACGTATTGTTCCATAAAGCGATATAATAATGGATTTAAGCGCTTTATAAAGCGAGTAAAGCCACATGGCGTGAACGCTTGAACAATGCTGTTACATGGCTTTTTATTCTGACCGGTAAATATGGTTTTGGACATTATATGAAGAAAGGCTTAAGCGAAGATAATTACGCCTATGCTCCAACGTTGGGATGGCTGATGATGATAATATGATTTTATTTAAAAAATGTTTATTTAGACAAGTAAGATGTAAAAGCTTAAAGTTAACTGGCACAGGATTGGGGAAAGTAAACCCATGACGATGGTTTTATTGTGCATACTATTCCCTTCTAGATATTTTTAAGAAAAAGTACCTATAAATCATGAAAATAGACTAATGAACCTTGTAATACTGTCGTGAGACTGTTTTTTATTACGATATCTACAATTTCTTACAAATTTAAACTTTCGCGATTTTTAGACATGATTTAAATGAAATTACGGGACTCATCAAGTATTTACGTTATCATCATTTTTTTCGACGTTTCGGGTGCGTTACAGCTATTATATTCTTTGTTACAGCTCTCGAGGTCACGGGTAGACAAATAATAAGGTAAATACGTGATAAAGTCTCGTAAATTTATTTAAATTATACAACTACTTATAATTAAATACAATCTAACAAATCGATTACGTGGTTTGAGGTTAAAGTCATTAGACTATTGTTTTAAAATAATCATCTAAATTAATTATAAACTACGCAGTAATGATTCTAGAGAAATGATTTTATAGTTTATAACATAACTAGCAGCACGTTCCGGCTTTGTACGGGTGTACTAATGAAACTACCGGGATAACATATGGCCTATAACCATTCCGATGGTTCATTCTACACATCGGTGAAAGAATTTTTAAAAGGCAGGCAATAGAATCCCCTAGTTTTAAGAACGTGACGTTTCAAAGTGGTCTGTAATAAGATTTTATTGAATAAATATATAATGACTTTTGACTTTTGCCTAGGTATTCCGATAGTTTCATTAGTACCACCCGTGCAAAGCCGGGACGTACTACTAGTTATGTTAAAATGTGTTCTAATCACGAAAGTTTAAAAAAGATGGCTTTTACCCGACTTTCAGTTGCACATCACTGGAGGTTGGTTATGCGGCGTAAAGTGTTATAATCGCTCGTTTATTAACGTTTTAGTGCCGATCGATACGGACCGTGATTAAATGAGACAATGACGAGCTTATAAAGCTTTTAAGGCATTAACTTTAACAGAGATTAAAGGTTGATATTCACTTTACAATTTATAATTTTAATGTACGGAAACCAATACCTACAGAAATGTCGTATGGTATTTATTTTACAAGCTGACATGGCTAACTTCAAACTGCCTCAATTCTTGTTTATTTCTTTATTTTTTGAAAACAAACAGATATTTTTCGTTATTTTTTTGTTTATGCGATTAAACAAGTTATGCCCAAGTTAAATTTTAGCTAATTCAGTCAAAAAAAGTCTGCGAAGCTATTGAAGTTTTAATGGTCTTTCTATTAATATAGCAAGAAAATTCTGATATCAAGAGAAATAAGGAAAGAAAAAATAGTGTTTATTTCCGTGAGTGTGATATGTCTGAGGACCTCAAGGATCACTTAAAAATGTACAGACTTATATTTATATTTAAACTTATATTTTAAGCCAGGTGACTCTATTGCCTGTTAAAATCAGCCTGTAGACCCGTAGAAATCAATTAACCTAAGCCGAGCGATGTCGGGGGCAATAATTAGACGCGGGATTAGTCGGCGGGATGAACTACAAACTGGACGCCCGCGCCACATCGATTAGAGCGTCCCCTACCTAAAAAACTCCGTCACCAGAGCTGGCCACTTGCTCATACAAAAAAAAGACTATGTGCTTTGTCAAGAAATGCTATATTTTATTTGCATTAACTGAGTTTAGTGTTCAAAGCCTGACAAAGGCTTGCGTCCAATTACTAACAGGTATGTGCCATCTGCGACAGATTGGAAATACCAACAGTGTGCAGTAGGTTGCTACCCTCTTTGTAACAGTTCAATTGATTTATTGCATTCCTTGTCAAATGTTTCCAGTTTCGGATCAGTTACATCAGTTACATTACAGTCAAAATGTAGGTACTAAGGTACAACACTAACATTTTTGACATGCAAATCTTTTTAATAAGTAACGAATGTTTTAAACATTAAAGAATGTGAATATATGTGAATGTGAATATACTATGACTATACATTGAACAATTCATCCAACAAATTAAGACTGCACAGTGTACCTAAAAGACTCATTTTGAGTTCTATAATGACTAAAATATACGTATGAGCGTAAACCAAAGTTTCAATAGCACACAACTCTAGCAAAATCTGCCGATATGACGGCAAGTTTAGCACAATGAGTTGTGTCGCCGTCGCCGGGGGTGGAGGGGGGGCACGCGGGGGGGGAGGGGAGGACTGCAGCCCGTCGCCATGGCAACCGCCCCCGCCTAATCAATTGCAGAAATATGTACGATCCATTACCAGCATAACTTGACCCATCACCCACGCTCCACACAATGTAGCTGTACGAGGCTCGCGGAACAGAATACCGCTCGATGGCTCTCGTTACACTGGTCGTTTTGTACGGGAGCGGTAGGCGACATTACACACACTTGGAGAGCGAAGAAAAGATGAACGAGTATAGAGCACGTATAGTATAGTATAGTATAGTGCACGTCCGCTTAACTATAAGGAGTCGGAATTGAAAGGCAACTCTTTGGATTATTAATATTTCATCGGGTACGTCTCAAATTGAATTATTAAACGAGTGTACAATATTACAGTTTAAGGATAGCGTTCGCACTAATATTACAACACAAACTACTTGGATATAATCTACTTGGATATAAGTAAACTACTTGGATATAATAATAAATCTATATTGCTTTATCTACATAAACTAACCAATCCTTACAAAAACAACGTGCAAATAACTCAAAATTACGTGCAAATAATTCGTACTTCAACATCTTCAAACTTGAAAACATATTACCTAATCATTTTCAGTTTCTTCACGTAGTCAAAAAGTAAAAGACTCACAGGCCTAATAAATCAGTTGACTTCGTAGCGATAATAAGCTACGACGCTACGCGGCTACGGCTCGTAGCTCTGCTACGCTGAAAATTGTTATGGAAAATCAGTTTTCACGACTCCTTCTTAAATCTCATACTTTAACTCAAATAATAGGGTCGTGTATTTATTTTAATTGGGCATAAAAATTGTATCCACTTACCAGATTTCGGTGAGTTTTTTTAATTTCAACAGTACGTTCTTCAATGTAAAGATCACCTCAGGTTACAGCTAAAACAAAAACAAATTTTATTGAATGGTCTTAAAACTAAATCGATTTAATAAATAAATATATATTCTATTCTATTCTATTTGTTATAAAAGATCTTAAAAAAACTTACAATCAGTAGTAAATTTACTTTTTATTTTCATTTATTTACCGTTTAAAAAACAATAGTAAATCTTAAAAGGTAAATTAGTATCTAAAAACCACTAAGGTTTAACCTGACACTAACACAAGTTTACGCCAGTAGCATAGGTAGATTACATGATAGTTTTTATTATCTGTAGGTACATTAAAGTAGTTAGGTAGCAGCTACTTACAGTTCATTTTGTATTTTACATGATGTCTTATTATCTGACCGCTTCTATAACGATGCTCGTCTATACCTAAAACAAAAAAAGTTAAATTGACCTTTTGAAGGTAACTTAAGTTAAGTATAGAAAATGTTTCTGAATAACACAGCATAACTAAATCATAACATAGCTCAGTCAACTATTAACATAAACGTTAGTGCATATGACAGCGGGCGGGGGGGGAGTGAGGAGGGTAGGAGGGGGGGGGGGCTGCCCCCGGCCGAGATGGCTCCACAATTAATTGATAATGTGCCCAATAGTGCCACACCTGCTGCTGAAGGCTAAGATTAACATCCCTTATTGCCGACCAATTAATCTGTATAATCTGTGGCCGGCCACGCGCGAAACTTAATTATTATATCAGCTAATTTACTACATTCTCAACGAAATAAACATTCATGGCCGTGTCCAGTGTGTCGGCACCCCAAAAAACCCCTCTAAAATAACTGTAAAAAGCTGCGCACACTCCATTATGTGATTTAAAATCATATTCAAAATCGCTATAAAGGGCAAACGAGCGTGCCCGCTATTCTATTACCGACCCTTGCGGAATAAATTCCATCGAAGCGCAATAATAATAAAAAAATGTCGAGAGCTTGTCGCGTGCAGGAGACGTGCGGTCACGCGGACCTCCCCCCCCCTCTACCCCCCAACCCCTCCCACCCCCCGCGACCCGGCCGGCACCCTCCGAGCCTCCCTCACGAATATAATATGCATTATGCGAAATCCGTAACTCTTATGTTGGGTCTCGAGAATACCTTAAACAGGCAGAATGTTACGTTAAACTCGTCCCTACCACTCTCGAGATACAGTACAAGGTTTCCAAGGAGAGTGTCGGTTGCGTCGTTCTCGGCTGCCGCGGCGGTCTCCTCAGGGCGGGGAGGCCTGCACTCTCAAGATAAGGTCGCGTATTAATCATAGTATTATCGGGCGGTGGCGCGTCTTTGTTATGACACCGCGTTATTGCAGTTTTTTCGTATCTACCCTCGAGGACGCGATAAACGTCGAGAGTGAATTTTCCGGGACAGATGTTTTAGTAATACAGGAGATATCGCGCAATAAAACATTCAATGTTATTATTATGCGAGGGTCATGATTATAGGCACCCGCCAAGTCCCGCTGCGATATTGCATATCTTTCTTACAGTAGCATGAAGTCTTCAACTTTTATTTCAATATCTTTATCTTACCTACTAAAATAAAAACAGCTCGGTGTCCAGGTACAAAGATCACAAAGTTACTTATAAAGTTTCGAGCATAATATTCCTACAAAACATTTTCTTAGCGTGAATCTCAAAGTTATCTAAAGTCAGTTATGGCAAAGTGTCAGAACTTTCGCCGCCAAAGCTTCCGTAATCTGAGTTCTCAGTTCATTTGTATAGCCTTCATCAGTCACCCCATTCATGTGAAAAGTTGTTTTTTTGTGAATGAAATGAAAAATCAGCTTGGCTTGGCTGGTATCGTGACGCTCCGCAATTTGTATGATTAATGGCCGTCGCGCTAAACGGGAGGAAATCTCCGCTCGGGGGAACTTATGAACTGTGAGTTTAACTGACGGTTTGACAGCCACTGAAGAATAATGAGAAATTGTTAAATAGAAGATGGATAGATAACAAAATACTTTATTACAATATTTGATACTTATACAATGCGCCGTTTTATCGCTATTATGCAATCTCCGTCAGATCTGGATGGATTATGGACCATTTAGAATAGTATGGGACATAAACATAGCAGTTTTCTCAAATAAACTCATTTTTTGATCGATTATACTTGATAGTATAAACCTCAAAATCTAATTAAATATTATCTAATAACGCAACAATTAGATTTATTTTGCTCGATATCACGATCTGCTCAAAACAGCTATCTGTACATATATATTTACAAGTAGGTATATAAATGTAACTACCTATTTAGGAGTTTTGGTTACGATTGGTAGATATTTGTCATTTTAGTACCAAAGATAGATAGGTTATTGAGACTAAACGTTAAAGATCACTTCCATCCAAAAACTCCACACACCCATAACTTCCCATGTGTGAGTTTAGTTTCACTGTTCTGTGGCAGATCATTTTTCACGTTTCATGAAGCGAGCCGGCGCGGGCGAGTGGATTAAAATACATTTCGCTAGTCGCCTGGTGATGGATGGCAGAGGAAGGGTTGCTCCCCTAACACCCCCCTCTAACCCCCCCCCTCCTCCTCCCCCCCAAAGGGGATAATAAACGAGCGCGAGGTAGATATATGAATGTGTAATTTTATTGTTTCTCGCGAATAAGAATAAGGCTATAGATAAATGAAATAGGCGTCTTGTTGTCTGCGACGATCGATGAGACGCAAATATGAGCATACAAACTAGTTTCATAAGTTTGACTGAAATAAAGTCTTCCACTCAATTTGCAATAAAAGTATGAGGAGAAAATTTGAAATAACTGTACCTAAGTATTTGGTAAGACCAAATAATATTTTTAAAATCTACAGAAAAATTACCGTCAAACTGGTCCCTAACTTTATGAATAAGAAATATCTACGTACGATTTTTTAGGAAAAGCGTAAAATCACTACGATAAAATAAGTGTTAAGGCTCAAACAAAATAGCAAGGTAGTACTCTTGGGACAAAACTCCGTGTATTTGTAATAGAATATTTAACTGAAATACAAAGCAATTTATATAATGGACGATTAAGCCATGGCTGAAACTCACACCGCGACATCCGAGCCAAAAAACATTTCAGCAAACACGGGGAGTAAACTCAAATAGCGCAAAAAACGAACATATTTGTCTTGTATTCGTTGCTTCAACGTCCTCGTTTCCGATTGTATCCAAATAGCAAGGGCGAGAAGGCAAACCTTTTTCAGAAAAAGATAATTAATTACTTCGTTATATTTAACAAGGCGTTCTGGGTCACCACACCACCAAAGTTAACTGTTACTAAATTTATGGTCGAATCACGTGACAAGTGTAAAATTAGTAACAAATCTGAATCTTGAGTGATTTGACCATTGTTAAGTTAATGGAGGCTACGTTCGAAAGATCGGGTTTATTAGCCTATCTTTATTTATTGTAAATTTTGAAATCTAATTATAATTCATCGTTAGAATTACTTCTTCAAACAATTTATTCTTATTGGACTCCAGTCTATTAATAGCCCAGTTCAATTTTGAACCGAAAGAGGGTCAACATTAAAATCACGTGATTTGAACATTAGTTTGTTAATTTTAAGGATGTTCTGCGTTCGAGAAACCGGCCTTTAGGCCGATTCCATCTTTATTCTGTACTTTAGGTCGATAATTCAGTTTATGAGTCTTTCTATCTATACTTCCAATAAGTATATCTATTAAATATGTCAGTGTGTAATGTCCAAGGATATTTACTTACTTATTTATTCATTATAGTGCAAGGAGTCTATCTTGCGATCCACATCGGATGTTTAATTTCCTACTAACTGTGCTTATGACGCTCACCGGCGCATTGAAAGCACAATATTTGTACGATTTCTTCCACAAATACCAATACCAACTGAAAATACAGCATGTTTGCAGACAAGATAGTTTTTCCGTTGTGTCTCGCGTCCATATTTTATGGCAAGTTAAAAAGCTATACAAGTTTTCACTAGACTACAAATTCTAACACAATATTCCGCTCATCTGAACCAAGTCTTGAAATGTAAGTATAAATAATATGTACGACTGTACGTACTCGTATTTTAAATAGGAGACTCATAATAACTGAATATAATTGTATTTCTCGGTACTTTTATTATAGTTTGTTTAGAAATTGAATATCCCTTGTAAAAAATGAACCACATTCACGAAAACAATGCTATATACATTTTGATATCATTTAATAAACTGTATTAGAATACATCCTTTGAATCTTAACGACGCATCAAAACAAGAACCAATAGACGCTCTTTAGAACTAAATAAAGTGCGTAAATGCACTTCCCACAACAAATCGACATCCGATATTGTGCATTAGCTGATTGCCGGTGTCATGGTGGTCACTGTCATGCGGTGACACGGTATCATGTCACATTATGACAGAACACATATTGACACACCGCGCCCGCCCGCACCTTCGCATAAACCACACATTTCATACATTGATAGTCAATTAACTCAATGTCGCAATAATATTTCAACCTACTGAATTGACTGTAGTTTTATTAAATAAAAATAAAGTGCTCGCTCACCTACGCAGCATGTGTTGCGATAAATTATACAATATCTCTATCGAATAATAGTTTCCGATGAATTTGCCATCTTTTCAATACATTAGGGATACGCCAACAATACATTTTTTATAACCTTTCTGTAACAGACAACCAGGTGTGCGCGTTTTTTCATCACTTTTAACTCTAAATATTTTATGACACTCTGCACAAAAGCACGTCATCCCAAAACACGCGTCAAACACCAACTTCACGTGCTCGGTAAAAAACAGCTGCATCAAAAAGGGTTGCGGAAGGGTTGCAACCCTACGACCCTTGTTTTTTAAAGCCACGCGCTCGAACCCTTTATGCAAAGCGCCAATAAAAAGCCGTGTCGCGTGCATGCGCAATAAAGACATGCTTATTTTAAACTGATTTGAATATAGAACATTTACATACGGCACGGGAAGCGCTGTGATTGGCCCGCGATTTGCGTACGATCTTGCGCAGTACAGACTCACGGGACTATTTTAAAGTCGCGTTTTATGGCGTCATTTGATTCGTCGGCGGAATATGATGTGACATCTACATACAGATAGCTATGACGAACCGCCTTTTGTGCGGTATTATTTATGCGAACCACGTATCAACTTAGAGATTTGCATATGGCACCGCCTCTATAAATGAGAGTGTACTCAAGAGCAAACCAATTAAGACGATGACTATTTTTAAATAGCCTTGAGCTCTTTTCATCAATTACTTTGATGCTATAAATATAGCCGTTATCAATTAAATTTTAATTAGTAAACATCTGGTGTCTTTGATATTACTCCACCAACAAAGTATAATAATCTAAGAGCAATCGCGTATTTTTTATGTTAGGATCGGCGATGTTGTCCGTCTTCAAATGAAGTTGGAATTCTTTGTTTTATTTTAGCGAAGGAATCGAATGTTGTACTTTTAAGTAAACAGCGGCCGCCTAAGGCAAACATCGAGAAGTTGTTTTATTTGAGAAACTGGTGGAAAACCTCATTGGAGGTCCTGGGTCCTTTGTAGTACAATCAGTGTAGCTATTAGGTTTGTTATATTCTGTGGCAGGGCGCAGCGCAGGGCCAGGGCCGCCAGGGGGCGTCATTATCGAATTGTTTAAAATAACGAGCGTCGTTTGTGTTGCCAGTTAGGACGGACTTACACGCTGGGCTGGACATCCACTTTAATGAAGGTTTTTTGTTACATTACCATTGTTAGAACGCACGATGAGGGTGAAATACAAGAAAGGAATTTGATGCACATTTTCTATTTTCCTGTAGTACCCTCGAGTAGGTGATCTTTGACTTTTTCTAACAGTCAAAGATCAATTATACATTTTTAGCTAGGTTTATATCGCTATAGGTAAGATACCTGATTATAAATTAAAATAATATGAGCCTAATAAATAAAATATCAATCCGTGAATTATAGAATAAAAGTGAAAATAAATAAAACAATCGTCACATAGTGCAATTAGTCAACTACCTAGTCAATAATAATGGACGCACAGATTAAACGCATTGGTATAAGTATACCTTAACATTGAACATTGTTTAAGGAGCTACTTTCCTATTCCAAGTTGAAGCTCCTTACATTAAGTACTCTACATAAAAAAAGCGCGGCCAATAGCTTTACACGTCGTTACAAGTTTACACGGCTCAAAGATCACAAAAAACGGTCCATTTGGTAATTAAATTGTGCCCGGAGGCTGCCCCTACCTACCCCTGGTAGGGAGCCGCGGGGGCAAACTTAAACAGCAAACAGTACCTCTGGCTACTTCGAAATTGCCTCACAACTAAATTGTCCCGGCTATTTTATTTATTTCTGTCTGCAGGAAGGACAGTTGCGGGATTTGAGGTCTAATTTATAAAATGTATTCTTCCTGTCCTCATCCTCAATGATTTGTATAAAATAGATATTATGAGATGTAAAATTAGCTACATAGGTAATACTTAAAACATTTTTTTAGAATGCTATGTGGTTACTATTGTGTAGGTACCTACCTAATATTTTGACTGGTAAGACCTTGTCTTGTATAGATTGATATTATTGTTTTTTTTTTTTAGGAAATATAATAATTTAAAGGCATAATTAACAGAGACGATATAATTATTTACTTACCAGAAACCAAATGGTTATTTACTTATTGTATTGTCCCTACTTCGTAAACAATTCAAAGTTTACCTATAATAATTATCCCATCGCTCCACGATGCTTCCATCTTGTTATTA
The DNA here is from genome assembly GCA_947086425.1 of Xanthorhoe spadicearia. NCBI lineage: Eukaryota > Metazoa > Arthropoda > Insecta > Lepidoptera > Geometridae > Xanthorhoe > Xanthorhoe spadicearia. The sequence continues at coordinate 156,931 of OX352201.1, forward strand.
ATGTACCTTCTCACCGCAGACAGTTTTAATTTCTCACATTTAACGAACAAATGATGCCAAGAAAAATTAATTACGAGCTGCATCGGACTTGCAGACATCTTCCTTTGTCCTTCGCATAAAGGTTATATTAACAACTTCTTTATTTTAACAGTAATAAGGTATAAAATACACGGTTTGTGATAGACAAGCTTTTTTTACATTCATAATTAGGAGAAAGTGGTAGTATTTAACGGGCAAAAAACGGCTAGAAAGTCCATCGCTGGCACGTAAAGGGCACGCTGTGCGTAACACTTTGTGATGGCACAATAGCTTATGTTTACCTGCATAACTTATAATAAATTATCTAGGTACGAGATCGAGTTTAATTGAATCTCTGAAATATGATATTTAAGACTTGTATCTTTTAACCTTTTGTAAGTACCTACAAATTAGATTTATTACGTAAGTAGATTCTATACCGGCTGCAAGTTTTTTTAACTTAGTTGAGAATCAAATTCGTATCATTATTTACTGGCTTTATGCAAAAATTCTTGATTACTATGCACAAGCCACTAAATGACTGGTCAGTGTTCCGTCGTCCCATTAAAACGTTATGGGCAATCTCATCAAAACGTCAGATTTGCATTATCGAGCTCACATCCCCAGCAGAGCTGCCGCTGCCGGTGCCGTGTCCCGCATAATGCGACGAATTTGCGTCCACAATTTGCCTCCATTACTCGAAGGTCAGAGGTCGTTCCGTACAGCTCGACCACAACTAACTTTAGCTTCTTAGCAATACGGCTCTTTATAAAACTTCTAAGAGAATCATGACTGGTGCTTTAGTTATTTGTGAGATGTCGGAATTGGACTCTAAAGTTGAGTTAACAGGGTTGGTGTTTCCTTGTGGGATGGGCTGTCGGTGTTGCTTTGATGGTGGGTTTACAAGGAAATTCGGCGGCGCCTGATGAAGTATGCTAATTTAGACAATTGGGAGCGGCGCGCTTCAAGCATGCTGATGAGGCTCGTCTCACGCGATCTTAGGAGCGTGACTCATGTGCCATGTCGCAACTCCTCACATGAATAAACATTATGCATTAATTACTTCTACGAAGCTTAATGCAATAATTGATACCTAAGAAATCATTTGATTAATGTTACTTGGAATTATCTATGACGCAAGTGTTAGAATATCACAATATTCAAGAGACTGTTAAGAATACCTATTTGCCTACGCAATTGCACTATTATCATCATCATCCGCAGCAAAGCTTCACGCACTTTTTAAGTATATGGTATAAGTAGATATCCACTGTTTTGTGCTATTCCTCACAATATTGTGCTAGCCTCTTTCAAGTGCATCCCACGACGCTCGTCAAATCGTGTTATTAAACTACTTATAGAAGTAATCAGTTAAACTATTGTCAGTCATCTAGTTCTTGTTAGAGAAGACTCAGGGACAGATGAAGATCCGTTCGGTGGAACAGATCAGTAAGTTATGTAGAGTTCTCGCCTCCTCACACGATTCAACTTCAACGAGCGAATTAACAATTCAAAATTGTTGGTGTTGCTTATCTCCTCTCCACCACCATAAACGAACCGCTCCAGCCACTAGCTATTCACAAAATTACCCTAAACATTCAGCGGACGGACCATTACCAGCATAGCATGCCATTCTAACTAGTCTACCCTTTTTTGTCACCGTCCGTCATAGCGCAGGAGTCCGATACAAATCGGAATGCTACTGTTTTGTTGCATTCCGCCAATGTACCGTTACCTTTGAATTTGCTTAAGAGGCGTGTGTGCGTGTGCGCATGTGTGCGCGCGGTGTGCGCATGCGCGTTGTCGCAGACTGATGGATGACAGGTGACGTCGGCGCCGCAAAGGGCCAGGGCCGGCCAATCCGCAACACATTCCAAATAAATATAATCTAGAATTCCGCAGGGAATGCAACAATGTCCTTAATTAATGGAGGAGTAAGTATCATACTGGTCTAAAAAAGCAGTGCATAGTTGCGGCATTTCACAGTTGTAAACGATCGTACATGACGCAAAGATGGATTATCGTTGGTAGTAAAAATGCTGCACCAATTAGATTGCAGCCAAACATTTTTCCTAAATTTGGCACAAGCACAAACTAAACGTTACACTAAATAGTTAAGTTACTTTCACAAAAAAATGAAGGTAATTTACACACTAAAACTTTATTTCCCTTCACTTTTGCACTCTTTTTTGGTAGAGTACAATTCGCCACAATTACCCACCTTTAGAATGCAATGAGAATTATGAGAATAAATGGCAGGCATCCCTGAGCAGCTCATTAGCCATGCCCTGGGTCTGCGGTGGCACAAACGCGCCGCCGCCGCGCCGCCGCCGCACCGCATCGATACGTTAATCGTGCCTATTGCGGCAGACATTAGGGAAATGGACTGATTCAAACACGTTCAATACGTAGGTAAGGTACTTTTGTCCACATAATGCCGAAGAAATAATATCGAATACATTACTTTTGCTCGCAATAATATGTTTGCCGTACCAAGACCTTAATGCAAAAATCTTGATGTAGAGCTATTTGGTGGTTAGAGAAGGCTTTTGGCCAGCAGTGGGTAATTAACAAGCTGAAAATAATGATGATGATAATTATAATGTTTGTTCGTAGCAATTGAAATCTTGTGGTCCCTGCCTACCCTCATAGAAAATTGTCTTGATTTTATTAATGTGTGTCCCTATCCTTAACCTAAGTGCTTGAAGAATTCGGTTAGTCTGTTGTTAGACACAATAAATAATAAAACTTTGACTTGAATCACAGAAATCCCCGTTGACGGAGATTTTCAACGGGGATTAGTGGAATAAGCCAATAGATAATAATAATATTTTATTTTATCAGCTCATGAATTAAAAAGACTTTATTCAAAGACAATAAAACCTTTCATACACATCCGATTAAAGCTATAAAACGCCTTTACGTGTCAAAACAGAAAATAGTGATGTTTGAAGCTTATCGTGAAATGTACTGGCGTGGCGCATTAGTCACAGTGAGCGCTGTTGTGGGACGGTTCTCGGAAGCGCGTGCGCATCATGCTCGTAAAACCTTCCCGTGGATTTGGATATAATCAAGATAGCCAATTAATCTTGCGTGTCATTACACATTTCTAGGAATCGCACTTCGTGTGCAACTTCAGTTTATGGAAACATTTTTAGACGAGCTTTTTACAGCCGGGACGAGCGCTTAGAAGATATTTTTATTAAGTATCGGTCAAGAAACCTACCAGTTTTGACAAAAGTTTCTATGAGATTTAATTGTCGATGAGGTTGACTTTTTCTTGCGAGAATTCGAACTTAACATTATGACAAGACGTTATTTTTAACTTCATAATGTTCTTGCAAGTGGAAATCGAGCTTGTTGTTTCATGACGTTTAAATTAAACGCAACCGTAGGTAGATCACATTTTTGGCCGACCGTACTCTACCGACTCGGCTAAGCTAAAACTAATTTAGTTTTAAAGTTTTACTGAGCCTGATAAGCCTCACACAGTTCATACCGTAGGTAATTAAAAAAGTATCTAAGTTCCGTAAATACCTATCTATAATAGAATTTTTTGAATGAGTTTTTCCCAAGTTTGAACATTTTCGTGAACGCGGCGTATTTGCGATTACAGGGGAGCTGTCGTAAATCCGCCCCATAAGGACATAGTTAGACATAGAAACGGCTCTACATTCTTACGGCGGCCATTACCGGTGGCTTTAATATCGCAGCGGTTACGTGGTGTATCGGGACGAAGCATGCGCTTAATTGCGTCTGATACTAATTAAAGTCGTAGATTACACGACGACGTCTCTTATGGTCGAGAAGTAGATCAGTATCTGAGCATATTGAAGTTAACATTTCTTCCTGAAAAAGGACATTGCAGTTAAAATTACACATCTCATGACTTAGGTAATCTCTTAAAATCTAACCGTTCATCAAGTATTTTCACAGAAAGTTATTCATTACCTATATCACCACTGAGTTGTTCAGTGGCTCATACGAACCTATTACTTTTCTAAACCTACTCACATTATTTTCTATTGGTACAACAGCTGTTAAACGTATAAATAAAATACCTAACGCTGCTACTGATGTTCATGATCAAAAAGTAAGCGCAAAAGTCGATATTATATTAAAACTACATTTATAAAGATTGATTCCAACTACCAAGGTACATTGCAAGAGTTATTTGCACCTACCACGGCAACAACAACACAGTACCTACATGATATTTTATTTTAAATGTTTAATTTCATCACAATCTCAATATGGTCCGCTTTGTGCACGCAAGTCGGCATTCCTTGATCAAATCACAGCAATATTTGTTTATTTTTGCAAAATGAAGAGCACTTATACCAGTTGTAAATGGTGGTCGGGCCGGGACATGTTTATCTACCAGCGGGGGCCGACCACCGCCCGCGGACCCCCACCGACAACGATATGCTAATAATTGCCTTTAAAAGAACGATATTATCATTCACACACGATATCTGTTTGTTTAGGCTACCGAATGTAATCGAAACTAATTTATTATCGAATAATACCTAAGCTTTATTAGTGGTTTGAAATTTGGGATCGAGAGACTCTTCCATCAGTTGCACAATAACAATAATCGTTATTAAAATAAGATCGCTGACATCATAGTCTTAACTAGGTAGTTCTGTCTTTTTCTGTCGTTAAGGTATATATATTTTTTATTATTTAACTACCTACCGTGAAGAATCAGTGCACAGGACGACAAACACGGTTTACCTAGTACCGAGATTTAAATATTCAACCTCCAAAAAATTGAGGTTCGTCAAAATGCATGCGTCAAGTGCAACAGATTTGAAATTTCAAAGTATTCAGTGATAGTTTGTTGCAACGAATATATTAAAGCTCGTCCGATAAAGCTGCAGGTCGTAAACCCGTTCATTACGTCGGTAAAGCAGCACTGACGTTCTAGTTCGGCTTATACGAGGGTTTTACTGCGACTTGGAGCTTATTAAACTTATCAGACTTATGGGACATCATAGTTATGATCTATAGTCGGGATCAGACTCATCTGATTGAGCTGGGTATATTTCATATCAAAAACGATAACAAACGATATAAATAAAGCCGTTTTAAATACAAGATCACCGAAAAAAAACAGTTGAGTTTGTTGCTATGCTTTATTATGTGGTATGGTGTTGGTTATGAAAGCAAATTGAATATACTCGTAATTACTAGCTCTAGTTCTAGTGTGATCCCAGAGGTAATCAGTAAATCAGTGCTCAAAAAGATTAACGATACATAACTAAAAAGACTATTCCAACACTGTGTGATATAGACATACCAGCAGTAGCTGCTCGTCTATCATCGTTAAATAAATAAATAAATAAATAATTATTTAATGGCAAATGAATGGTTTTGGACCTTGGCTTAAGTAGGTACCTAAACAAAGCATCAAAAGACACTTAGTCCCTCTAAATTATTATTAAAGGCTATAACGACAATTTATTTCCATGGATACCTTGATGTCTGTAATCTAATAACTTTCAAAATAACGCTAAGAAAGCTTCATCAATTATTCTCCCTATAACCACAGCTTCTTAGTTGTCTGCAACGTGTATGTTTTCCCATCGCATGCGGGAAACACCGTGAATGCTAAGTTACCCTACGGGGTGGACGAAGAGGGGTGGCGAAGGGAATTGGAAATCAAAGGACAGTTATTGATTAAATGCAAATTCCCTGACGACATGCGATGAATATCGGTGAATTGAACAAACATTTTGCTGCACCGGGGAGCTGCTTGTGCTAAATTATGTTCTACAAAGTAAATAATGTAGATCTACTTTAATAAATATGGCATTAAAAAAAACAATACCTACATTTGGATCAAAAATAACTTTTTGTTTTTCTGTTTGGTAGGTATCTACTTGTTAATGTAATCATACTTTTATTTTCATTTTATATAGGTAGGTATCTAAGTGTTTTCCTTTGTGTACAATGTGTTAAAGACACTCTAGACTAGATTAGACTACTTTAGCCAGAAAGATGATGTCATTTAACCGAATAGGTACATTATACTAATACCTAAGAGGCACATCGCTCCAGCCAATTCATACCTCTAAACTTCGTAGATCACTGTCACGTCCGTACATCCATAAAACATCCCGTACGCTACCGTGGGTTAAAAACACGCACAAGATAAGTCGCATCAATTTTTTCTGCCGCCGCTCGAAATCCCCCGACGACGGCTGAGCCTCGGTAAAATATTCCCCGCTTTATACGAATAATAACGGGAAGAGATAAACTAAAGTGATCATCGCAGAACACTCGAGCAACGGTCAACAGGTTCGATTGCTCGAGAGCTTTTTGTTAAAGCTTTTTCTGATCAAGATAAGTCTGTTGGTAGCATTTAAATTGTACGAACAGGTTGAAGTACATGTTTTCAAGTAGGTATAGTCAATTCAGAATTAAGCTAACTAGACACAAGTGCTCTTGTTTGTGCTTATTTATTGTTTAAAACGGTGAATTATAGTCAAGTGGATTTGTAACGGTAAATCTCTAAGCAATTTTAAACTATTATGAAATGATTAAACATAAGTACCATACCAACCTATCAAGGTACTTTCGCAAGTACAAGAACCATTCCCAGCAGGTCTAATTTCGCAATGCCATTACAATAATCGTGAGATAAAAAACTAGCTCCCGCCTCATCGACAAAAACTGCGAAAGAAGCTTTGGCAAAAAGCCGCGACTCTCAGCGTTGCGCAAAAACACCGCGAGCGAGCGACTATCACACGATGTTTATTGTATGAGCGGCTGAATTTCAAGTGTTTTCTCAGCCTTAATGGATTGCGTGTTGTCCACCCTAGTATTCCACCGAATAAAAACATTCCAAAATAACAGCACAAACGAAATACCATAACTATGAATATAGCTATAAAGTTGAAATATCCACTTATATTTTGATAACTTTAGAATATGTCTTGTGCTAAAAAAATTATAATAAAATTGTACACGAACCTATACATTCCTGAGCCGACTATAATATGAAGCATGTAGGTAAGTATGTCGGCATTAGATACGCGTAATATAAGATAAGCGAATATTCCGGTCGGTTGGGCGCAGCCAGTCACGGCTGAAATATTAATCATGGCGGAGGTTTGGGCGGGAAATTTCATAAAGCAACTTTATGTTAATGGAATACATTCAATAGGTTGATTCTTGGCATTGAGAGTCATGCCGACTCAGGCAGAGTCAAATGTCAAAAAAGGTTGCCTAATATTTTCTTGGGTAAATTATTTTGGGGTTTTCGATAATAAAGTGCTAAGTCATAGATAGGTGTTTATTCAGCATCAGAGCTAATGGCGCTATCAAGTCACGAAGACAAAAGATGCCATCGATCACTTACGGTTAATGCACTGATACTAAAGACACTACAACCCTTTCTCCGGAGATCTGACGTCAAGAATCTGATCATTCATCATTATCGGGATAATGTTCATAACTGCAAATTAATGGGAAAGTTAGTTGCTGTTCAGAGCGTCTGAAAATTGTGCCTAAACTGGGATTTATCTCGTTGTTACTGGTAACACATCCCACGGCAAAACCTTTTTAAGTAACATCAAATGTTTTATAGACTTGACGCAAACTAATTTCAGCTGAACATCCAACATCACAGTTTATGTCTTATGTTATTGTGTTGTAAGCAAAAATGATAACAACAGTAATGTAGATACTGCCGTGAAAAGACAATAAAACATTTAACTACGCCACGCCGAGCGGGCATTTCGGGCATAATGGCGGACGATATATCCTTACGATTTATAATGTATCTGTTTTATTGCCGAAGGGAAGAATATGCGATGCCGTGCGATCGCTCAAATCATCTATTTGCTAACTATCCCTACAAAATTCTGAAACATGACTCTGATCTTACGATTTAGCAGAACTAAATAATTAATCTTTATCGTAATAACCCTATTAAATTGTAATCAAATGGGTAAGTAACTCGAGTTTTGGTCTAAACTTCTGATGTTCCGTCGTGGGTTTCAGTGAATCGATACCGATCCTAGGTCAGATCCTATTTCAGTTGTGATCATATTTCATTGGAAATTCTCGTCATATCACTTTATACACGTATAAGTGTAGTGTAGTGTATAAAATCGACAGTCGCGATAATTTTTAGTGGGCGAGTTGGCAGTAATAGTGTTCTAGAATGTAAAAGCTACCCCAGCCTAACAATTTAAAAGCCAGTTAATATATTAACTGACTGATATTATTTCGTTATGGCATTACTCGTAATAACCATATTATGTTACTCTCAGTTTATGAGCTCCCAAGATGTAGTCGTAATAGTAAAATGACCTTAATACAGCATAAACCTCGCATTACTTGTGTGACATCAGAAAACTATTAGACAGAAAGACATGATGTAGCACTATCCGAAAATCACGACATCTTTAATTCAGGTAATAAGCTCAGTTTAGTCGTTGTTGTTCTGTATTATCGTGGAATCATGTGAGCAGTTCAATCAATCTGCCTCATGTTCATATCAAAGGTATCTCTACGTCTCATCTTATTTCTACCTACGAGAACCTACTTAGTTTAGGACAAAATCCCGAAAAACAAAACACGACTTAGTTGGGTTGTAAGTTGAAATTTCGCAAAGGATTTTAATGTGGTTTCATCAATGAGATTCTAAAATTCAAAAATCTTCAAGAGAAAGGCATTTGAGAGCACCTTCCTACGTCCATCTCACTGATTAATCGGACTAATACTAGGCCCCATTATTGAGGTTATTCCTCGTAGAGCACACATTAAGATATTATAGCAGAGAAAACTAGTGCATAGCCGGGTCGTTAGTATAATTTAATTAGTTGATTTGGGGTTTTGGTAAATAAATACCTAATAATAACCATGAACACCTGTCATAAAATACGGTATTGTAGAAGGACCGTGTGCGAGTGTAAAACTCAATTATTGTGGGCGGTCGCGGGTTCAATCGTCCAATCCCTCTATTGTTGGAATAAAAACATTTTTATTTCTCCACAGGACGCGATCCCACACCCTCCAACGAATTTGTAGATTTTATTTAACACGAGAAAAAGATTGCTTATGGCGTAACGTAAGTCATTCATTTTAAAGGAGCCCTTATTTTTATTTGCGTACAAATAATAGGTATCTTTTAATAATATCTCATAATATAATTTTATCATTCTTGAGGCACAAATTACCTACTGATAAATTTAATATTCCTTCTTCTTAAGTGTAGTTTGCCTAGTATGTATTTTTGATCACTTGATAATTTAAATAAAGTCCATTGCACCTTTTTGTTAACAAAACTTTATTTTCATAACATGTGTCAATAGGTTCAACAAAGCCATTCCAAATTGTGCACATGCAAGCTTTACGGCGTAGGGCGGGGGTGATGTGAAAATTTAAACTAAATCCCCATTGCAATCGCCATGTCCACGAGGTTTAGGGAACGCATTATGCATCACAATAATGCTTTTCTATCACGGAAATATAGTCTTTATTCTATAACAAAATAAACTACTTTTAACCGAGTAGGTAGCTATTTTTTATCCGTAACATAATGCGAAACAAGTTGACGGGCGGCGGTCACTCCAATTTCTGAATTGCATTGTTATTTTTATTATTTTCTTTATGCAGTAGGTTAGGTACCGTGGGAGTGTAAAATTGGCAATACATCAATAGTTTTTTTAGATTGGATTATTTTTTAGGGCTCAAACATGGTGCAAAATATAACTAGATACGTTCGATTGAAATTCGAGTATAAACTCAATAAGTAGGAAATCAAATCAAATATAAAATAATCTTAATTCAACTGGCAGGAAACGAGGAGCTTTTACAAGAAAGTTCTTCTCGCTCAAGAAATATAAAGTAACCCCTCAGAACCGAGTTGAAATCCCATTTGGTATCATAAACGGTTTTTAAGCATGTTAAACACAAAACACTAAGAAACACGATCCCTTATTCCCTGCCCCGCCGAGGCCGGCGCACACCTCCGCAAATCGTAATCCTCTTAGAAAACATTTCCAATTTAAAAAGAATTCCTCTTATCCCTCAGAGGAGGGCACGCGTAAAAAATAAAAGGAAAAACTGTGTGACACGCATCGTGAATCTACCTACATATAAGTATTTCACGGTACCCCTCGATTTCTTACAGGTCGCTTCTTTCTACGAGAGAGCATCTATTGAAACTCCACTCAGACCGTGTTAGCTATCTATTTAGTATAAAAAGGGTCGAGAATTTCTTGAGATCCTTTTTTTATCCGTCGGTGGGTGGCCACCCCCTGACCCGCCTCACCTATGTTACGCTGAATTTTATACGTATGCTACTAAATTTTCTTAACCTTTCCGAGTCGATACAGGTATGGGAAAGAAAGTTTATTTTGAATAACCTTCTACATAGTAGGTAGGTGTTTGTTATTTCAGTTTCTAGATCGTGTGATAGAATACGAGTAGAATAAATCTTTATGCACATGTTTTTAAAAGCTGTGCACAAATATTTAAATTTCTCTATTTTAGAATGTTGGATCGATATCTGTAACATGTCTTAGAAAGCTCCTTATTTATGAGGTAGAGATGACATAGGTAACTTTCTGTTCTGACTAAATATAGACTGGATACCGTGGTAGTAAGACACTCAATCAAAACAGAAATACCCACGTAATAGGTATTATTGTATCAAAGATTATGTAATTGCTTGGTAATTTCGTTTAAAGATTGGCAATATCGCTGAACCCTACTTCAGGAAATCATCTGGCCCCGGGCATCAGTTCAAATATTTAAAGGGCGTCTGAATTTGATTCCGTCCGTTTGAGACCACTCCCCGCCGCAATTGGATCTCACGAGCGGTTGCTGGTCCGATATACAGGGTTATTTCACTAAAATCGACTTGCCAAACAAATTCAATTTCAAGTGCCCTAAGTAAACTTGAATTCGTATCAATTTGTTCGGAATAGCCAGGCATTAGAGAGCCTCAAGGGTTGATTTTATTGAAAGTATCTACGCAACTGATAGCTTTTTATTTAGGTATATTCCGTTGTATTCCGGTATTGTCCGTAAAACAAAATACGGGCCTACATCAATTTCAAAGAAGAATTCCAAATGTGTTGTAGATACGATGGAAGCGGAATCCACATAAGACGGGTGGCGCGCCTGGGGATCGGTTAACCCGCGTTACACGACGTCCCTGGCGGAGGATTCCAACTTTCCACAAAGAAAATACCAATCAAAATTTGATTTACCGCCGCCCGTGGCCATACATCAAACCACTCTAATCCGCGGAAAGAGAAAGCCTAAAATCTAAGGGGATCCGGATCGGGCAACTGTCGAATTGAAAATCCTAGTGGCACGAAATGCCTTTAATATTTATGACCGAGTAAAAAATACGTCGAGCCTATGAATAAATTGGTGGAGGGTGGGTCTATAAGGAAATGGAATTTATTTCAAAGAGGTGATATAGATATAGGAATGTCCAATCGATGACTACTTTAGAGTTTTAACAAATTTAGGTCGATTGTAGGCTAGATAGAGTAGATTTGCTGTAAGACCTGAAGCTGCAGTAAACATGGCTTAGATACTTAGCAGTCCAGGTAGCCAGAGCATTCAGTTTAAAGTAAAAGCCAGAGTTCCGACATTAAGTTAGGATAGGACAGACGGATTACTACAAATCCAAAAGCTTCCGATATGTACCGCGTTGGGATCGAACACGAATTATTCATCCGGCACCCTCCCGCCACCCTCACCGTAGCCACAGGACTCTGGCGGAATAGTTTGCTAAGAATATCAAACAACCGGCATCATATAACTATTCACTATTCAGTTATATAAATTCAGTATTGGCATCAAAATCATATCAGACTTTTGGATAGGTAGTTACGGCAAATACTCAATATTTATTAGAATCACTTGCCGAATCAGATATGATGAATGAAAATGAAAAATATGAAATGGAATAAGTTATTAAAATGATTAAGACACCTACCGACATTTGCATTTCAAGGACAACTATTCTGCCGTGCTAAGAGGGTCAGCCGTAACCAACACTTTTTCCGAAATTGAGTTAGTACCATATTCGGAATCGCCGTGTCGAGATCTACAACTTTGTCTTTGACAGTTTTTTAAAATAAAGGCTCTAAAGGCTTTTTTCAGTAGTGCTAAGCGCCGTAACCTACAATTTATTTGGTGAATTACTTAGAAAGAACGCCGTAAAAGCACATACCACCACCCTGTCCTAACCTTTTTCAAATAAAACTCACGCAGTGCTTACAATAACCGCATTAAAGACTCATAATGGCATTACTCCTAAGTATTGAGCGTTGTGGTCGTCAACTCTTTACTTACAATAAGCGTGGTAACTACCAATTACGGCGGTATATTAAAGTATCAACTACAGTCTACATTTTGCTATCCTTATGATAATAGCCGGAAGTGTACATATCACGCTAATAATAAGCAATGGCAATAATTTCGGCACTATCAGTTCTTGGAATAAGCGCCGGAATTATACATTGCGACGCTTATACTAGGCAATAATACGATGAAAAGCTTATATTTGCTTAGATATTAATATGCATTCGCCATTTCCGGCTCTTATTATAAGCAACTCACACCTAAAATACACACACGCTCTCAGTGTTACGGACGGGTGTGAGAGAAAAACAAAATAAAAATGATGAGACAAAATGGCCCAAGCGCACCACCAACCTTTGACTTCGCAGCACAAGCTCCGTAAAAATGAACCTAAGAGTTTTTAAATAAAATTATGTCTGTGAGGGTAGAGCGAGGCTTCTACAAATTAAAATACAAGTTTCTTCACAGTGAGGAACTTCAACCGGAGGCCCTGGGTTTTTTTGCAAGTTAAATATTAAAAAATAAAACATTTCCTGCTAGATAAGCAACCAAAAACAATACAGAGGCATAGCACAAAACAGAGAATTAGCTATTTTAGAAAAGCTGGTTCCTTTGATGCCTTCTGGCTTAATTTGCCTATAGCAGATAAAGAGCCTGCGATTAATTTGTAGAATATTTGTAATTGTAAATATTTGTAAGAAGAAGATTAATAGAATTAATGAAAAAGTAGTGTTAGTTCCAAAGATTCTTGTAATGAAGTTTTAAAAAGTTTTGTTGTGTTAGAAGATTTTTTTTTATTATAAAATTTTGAGCCTTGCTCTGATTTTGCTATGTTACGTATTAGATAAGACGTACTACAATTAATTATTAAAATTAATATTAGGTAATGTCTCTTACGACTGATTAACCCTAGAGTAGTCGCGCCTTCTCGTGAAACGCGAGTAATCGCGTAGGGAGCATTTTGCCGCCGCAATTTTTTTTGTTAATACGGAGTCATATGCATTTGTTGTTATGTTTTAATAATAAAATAGACCATTAACTATAAAAATAGAAAACTTTTTTCAAAAACTTATAATAAGAAATTAGAAAAAAATGCTTTGGGAAATCTTAGGTAATAATTTTTGGTGTTTTAGAACTTCTTCATAATTATTACTGTAAAAATTATCAAACCAACAACATTATTCGTTTTCGTCATTTACGGCATGTATTTCACCAAATAAATCTTGGCACATGTACATGCGATGTTCGTTGCACAGTAACATTGCACATCAAATGCACCCTTTTTTGTCCTTCTATTTTTCTTTGATGACGCATATACCTTCTCGAACTGAGGGTATATTTTGATGTTTCGGTGGCACAAATCGAGAGATTTGGTATCTCAGATATTTCTGTAAGATGTTCACGCCAAATTTCCTAACAATATGTGGTCTATTCTTAGCCAGGGCAATTTCTTTCAGAAATATTGGACGTATCGATATGAAATGAACTAAACAAAATAAAACATAAACACAAGGGCCAATAATTAATTAAAACAAATAAAAACTAATATCATACCATATTTACATTGAAATAATACTATACGCAATGAAAATGAATAATATTTCAACAAAAATAAAAACTAAGACCCATAAATTTTACTAACGTGAGTAGTCGCGCGGTGAGCATTTTGCCGCGAAACGCGACACACCTCCAATAACCTTTGTCTCCTGCAGTAATTCGCGCACTGATTTAATTTTTATTTCTAACACAAGAAGTTGAAAGACAGGGGGGCAGCTACATGGACGCTTGAACATGACAAATGCATAGTACACAAAATATAACGAAAATTGTGCCGCGGGCGGCAAAATGCTCATAGCGCGAGCACTCTAGGGTTAAGAAATAATGAGGCTGGTTTTAAAAGCTATGTGATCTCAAAAAGTTCCATTAGTAAAATGATTGACTGTGATTTTATAATAATTACTTAACCGGATAATGGTGAGAGTATAAGTTTTAATTTAAAATAAAAAGTTAAGTAAAGGTTAAAATGTGGTTATAATTTAAGTGCATAGAAAATTTTGCAGCAATAACCTAACGATACCAATTAGAACTGTAAAGGTTTAAGGAATCACCTACACTAACTTGCAATGAGAGCCGTAAAGATCTTTTTATTTTGAGGTAAAAAATAAGTTTAACTAAGTATTCCTTTTCAAGACAGCCGTAAGTTGTATAGTTCCGGCGGTTAAGCATAATCTTAATAGATTTTATTGACTATGTTCCTTGTCAAAAGTGCTCTAAAATAGTCCTCCTTAACATAAGCGCGCTATGTATGTTGCTTACGACGCTCATTGTAAGTATTCGTCTGTAAAATACAATAGGCTTCCTTACTATAATTAGTTTTTTGAAGTTTTAATATAGTAATAATTATATTAGGAGTTTCATTTTGTAACAAATAAAACTACATAATTTTGTCTATAATATGTTTTTTTCAGATTTAAAAAAAAGTCAATAATGTAGACGCAATCGTCAAAAACATTTTGAAAACTTTAAGCGCGTTTTTCTCGAAACTAGTAGACATGAGTTTACGGCTATCTTCCTTAGCACGGCAGTATTGGCAATTCAATAATGAAACATGATCAATTATTCAACAACAACGATTAACAAAATTACACTGCAATTGTAATTAGCAGGCAAATAGAATAACCAATTAACTAGTCAATATAATAGACCAATCAATCATCTACAAAGCTGTTGGTCACCTGCCAATCTATAGATCGTAGTAAGATAATGCAATAAAAAAATTACGAAGAAGAAACAGCTTCCCCTATCGGAAATTTTGCATCGGATCGATCGGCGGCGGGCAGCGGAGGGCTGAGCTATGTCGCACTGGGGAGTCGCATGGGGTCCCTAAGCCGTTTCCGATAAGGCCCCTGGCCCCTGCCAACGTGGACTTTCGGCATTTCGCCTGAATGCCGCTTATCTGCGTGCCACACTCGCATGCACCGTACGTGAGACGAATAATGCATCTCGTCTACGCAGAAATTGAAATCATTTCGCCATTATTGTTTATTGATTGTGGGCATGGGCGGTGGGTGAGATACTTCTTATAAGATGTCTAAGATGTGGCTGTTTGAAATTTGTAGTTAGGGAAATAGGTTTCCTAATTTTATCGACGTTCGGAACTTAATAGTAGGTACCTACCTACCTAATATTATAGGCAGGTAGGTACAGATGTCGAAATGACGTATCAGAAAACCGAAAATTGTGTTCAGTAAACGTATTGTAATTTTCAAGTTTCTGCCCTTTTTCAAAATACCTACCATAATAATTGCGGAATTGGTAACTTTTTTCGGTGGCATGATCACAAATCAACAAAATACAAAATGTATATAGGCACGGTCAGGTTTCGAACCCACACGTACATCCCACAACGTCATCATAGCATTTAAAAATGGCTAAAGATCAGCAAATAATGATTTTTACCGCTTCCTGTGGATCCAGTCGTGTTAATATTTTTTTTTATCTAAGTACTTTTTTTTTAAATAAGTAACCAGCAAAGTACCTACCAAAGTACCTAACTTGTCATAATATAATGCCCAAAAACAAACACCTGTCCCCAATCGATTAGGGGGCACAAAAAAGTGTTCTCGCCACCGAGATCTCAATCTCTAGGGCGCTCCACGCGTGACAAATGTGCTCTCCGAGTCTGCCCGAGGGTGTCGCGAAAAAAATTATAAGGAAATTTACCTAATGGCCACGATTCTTTATACTCCGTCTCCATTGTCGTCGGACAATACCACCTACTTAATGGAGGGATGACGTGAGGGAACTCTTCGTTTTATTCCATTTTCTTTTTTGTTGAAAACGTTCGTGCGATACTTGAATATGGGCATTAGGGAATATGAATGGCTTCAAGGAACACGGTTGGATATCAAGGATTGGATATAAGCCGCGCCACGTAAAAAGAACGATGGGGGAACGGGAAGGGGTATGTTTGCGCACGGTCACTCGCTTACGAAACAATACAACATATTTGTTTTTAACATACAACAATACAACATCATTGATGTAGCACGCGCTACATCAATGATGTGAAGTACGCCGTGTCATCCCTCCACCAATCCCACCTAAGATTCCTTAAAATCATCTACTGTGCAGCTTTCTTCTGCGTTATTTTTACGTGACGCGACCTATATCTCTTTCGTTTAGAACTGTTTGTAGTGTGTAGGATGGTGGAAAACTCAGGTGACGCAGTTCTTAAGCCGCCTGAATGATGGGTTCCAAACGAGTCATACCAGATCCTGTCACAATGTGACACGTTGGAACAATAGGTATTATGAATGAAGTTTCATCGAGCAGCAGTGTGACTAGATGGAAAAAACTAAAAACGCCACGAGCGCTTCAACCCCCTCAGATGGAAGCGCTCGTGACGAAGCTTGCTAAGACGATCTTGACAGATAGTCGAAGTTAAGCATCGTTCTTAGTGGTCACAACTTGGGTGATCGCTTCGAAAGCTGACTAAGCAATGTTTAACAAAAAGCTCAGAACTGGTGGTGCGTAAAAAGGGCGTAGTAAGGTCTTGGGATGCTAATTGGAAAAAAAAAGGTGTACATAAGTACCTACTTAGGCAGGTAAGTACCAGAAGATTCCAGTTATGATCCATTTGTATTAGGTATTGTAGGAATGTGTAGGTAAGTAAGGTAAGTATATTAAACATCAATGGATTTCTCATAATACCTATTAATACTAAGGTACCCACCCAATCAGATAAATAGGTGAGTAAGTAGGTATTCTTATTAAAAATATTGACTTACTAATAAGATAAGAAAGTTTCTTTTAAAAAAAATTGTAATTGGTAAATTTACTTTATTAGAATTTGATGAAGAAGGAAAGGCTATATAGCCAATTTATTTACTTACTTATTGTAAGCATTTAATTAAATAGGTAGGTACCAAAACTTATTACCTACCAACTAGGTAGGTGCCTACCAACCTAACATCTTTGTGTAAGTGCCTGGTGGTGGCCTCAATGCCCAATTAAATAACTACCTACCTACTGCCTTGGTAGGCAATTTAAAATGAAAGGGAACCTAACAACAGGCTAGAATAAGTTTTTACAGTAAAAATTGAAAGACAAAACTCACCAAACATAGGGTATGTTGACAACAGGCCCAATATTACACTGCAATCCAAGGAACTTAATTTTTTGTTAAGAAAATTCATTTATAACATTTTAAAATTACCCTAGTAGGTAGGTAGGTACTTGAAATATGTTAGTTCAATGCCTTCCATAATTTAAAATATGCAAATGAAGTAAGAAATAAATTTAAATAAAGGGACAAGTTCACTTCAGCCCTTACAAAAGGCAACTGCTGTGCGAAGGTAGCGGAGCTCACCGCTAGGTCCCGGAGCGACTCTCCGGACAAATACATTCAAAATATTTCCAAGCCCTGTCTTGCTATTGGCTAGAATAACCCTTGCTCTCTTGCGCGTGTGCCAAATTGAAAAGGGTTAAAAAACTCACCCTTTTTTTAACATCATACTTTTTACCCCTTTGTACGAATAGACTGGTGACCCTTCGCTGAAAGTTAAAATGTTGAGGATTGAGTAAGTACCTGTTTTCTAAGACATTATTGGATTTTGTAAATAATAATAGACTAGGTCCCTTAGATACTACACACCAGCACAAATTAAAAAAAAATACAATTGTGTAAAATAACATAGACCTTAAGTATACCTATAAGCTAAGAACATGCAATAAAATATATTTCGCAAATGTTGCGAGAAGAAATAATTAAAACCAAACTTTAAAAGGATTCACAGCAATATAAACGAAACCTTGCAAAAAATATTTGTAATTGTAAATAAAACCATGAACTTTTAAACTTTTTATCAGGTTTCACGTTTCATTTTACGATGTATGATCAAATTTAAGTCAAATTTAATTCAAGTGATTTTAGCTAGTACTTTTGCTATAGTTTATTGATTTGATTAATCAAAAATAGTGCAAAATAATTATTATTTTAAATATTTATAATTAATTTATTTTATCTTAGCTTAAAATAAATGCTGCGTTCCATTCTACGCAATGTAGCATCAATCAAAACAAAACAGTTGACAAGTTGACATTGACAGACACTTTTGAGGTACGCTCAATGCCTACGCTTCAAGACACAAATCAATTCAGGAAATAGGACCGATAGTTATCAAAAATGTTACAGAACTAAAGCTATAATTTTTAATTGTACCTATATTCTGAAATTTTCGTTTATTTAGCTGCACTAAGAGTAGCTTAGCTTAGCTTATATTATCTATTTTTCAATCAGTGAAATTTTTAAGCAAAAAAAGCAATCATAGTTATTGCACGCACTTCACTGACATTAAATGAACTGTCATTGTCAAAACGTCAATGTCATTATTATTCTTGTTCGTGTACGGGCTTGCAGATTTGTGATTTTGATTTAGAATTTATTAAGTAAAATCATCAATTCATATCAGGAAAATACTGAAAAATGACGCTGTACCATTTCGGTAACTGTCTGGCTTTAGTCTACGCACCGTATCATATGGCATACAAATATTCTGGAATGTAAGTTCGATACCCCAAAACCAGGTTATCCTTGGGTATTCATTTGATAATGATTAATTTTGGCTGGTTTCAGATCGGAATATGCAACGTTTTCAAAATGTGTGTACGCCGGAGGTCTGTACATCTTCACACAGCTCTGCAAGATGCTGTTGCTGGCCACATTCTTCCCCGACACGGACAGCAGCCATGTCACGGGCGAATATAATGTTTTCTTGGTAAGCAAGTGCCATGCCATAATACTGAAAATGTTAATTCAAAACTCAGGCTTTTACATCTTTATTAGATGATCTATACAGCGTCAGGAGGCAATCTTTGCCTACACTTAACAGGACACTGTATTAGTGCCTGGGACATTGTTCAGATGGAATAGGTTTGCCCAGCTGCGGGTTTCCTCACACTGTTTTCTTTCGCGTTAAAGCACTTAAGTAATATACTTTTCAACCAAAAAGTCCATTGATGCACAACCGGATTAGATCCCACAACCTTCGGAACGAAAGTTGAAGTACCTTTCCACTTGGCCAACACGGCTTATTATTTTTTAATACTTACATTGTTTCCCTAACTAGTCTCAAAAATATGTGGATTAATCTTGTGTACTCACACTCAAAAGTTAGGAAGAGATTTGATAAGAGAATGGTGTCTAACCACAACATTTTACATGATTTCAGGAAATCTTAAAAGCGACAGTGGACCTGGCTGATTTACTTGGCTTGTACTTTGCA
Source organism: Xanthorhoe spadicearia (assembly GCA_947086425.1). Lineage (NCBI taxonomy): Eukaryota > Metazoa > Arthropoda > Insecta > Lepidoptera > Geometridae > Xanthorhoe > Xanthorhoe spadicearia. Next base: position 176,574 of record OX352201.1, read on the forward strand.
CTGAACTCGGTGCCGGGCAAGGGGCATGCCAAGATCCTAACATCGGCTATCGGATGGGCCAGTGCAGAGGTAGGTGCTAATATACAATGTGTTGTAAAAACAATCTATTAGGTATTAGTTTAGTTTCTGTAAATAAATATTGAATTTTTTTATCCATTAGGCCTAAGGCTGAGAGGCCAGGGGTTAGAAAATCAGGTCTAATATAAACATAATGCTTAGCCTGTATACCAAACAGAATGGCAGAATGAAAGGCTTGCCTACTCCCAGCTGTGAGATACTAGGCTGTGGATGATGATGATATTGAAGCCACTTGTAGAGTTTACCTCTACCATGCTTCAAAGGAACCATAACTACATTTAAGTAGAATAGAATAGATTTTTTGTATTTTTGCAACTGCAATACCAGCTCATCACAATGAAAAAACCAATAAAATAAAAAAAAAACTCCAAAAATAAATTGTTACAATAAAGGGCTAACTCAAAAGATAAGTCATTATCTGTTGTTGAGTTAGCCCTTTATGTTAAGACATAAAGCTTTACATTTGAAAACATCAATATGAACATTGTAACACTAAAAATGTATTAATTCCAGGTGGTAGTAACTCGTGGAGTATTGCTGTGGGTGGGAGCTCGTGGCTCCGAGTTCGACTGGCTGTACGTGCGCTCGTGCGCCGAATCCAATGTCGCCCTCCTTCAACACATCTCCACAGCCGCGCTGGTCTGGCTGTGGACCAGATCGGACTTGCCTCGCAAACACACCCCCATCGTCATCACCATGCTGGCGCTATCACCGTACCGAGCTCTCATAGAGGAAGCTATCGGCAGTATCTTCTCGCTCAGTGCGTGGGCGCTGTTGGCGTTACGAGCGCTTCACGCGTCGGCTGTTGGTTTGACTTCCCTAGCCATGTATGCAGTGTTGTCTCAACAGATAGGTAGTTTTTAAGTAGGTAAAATATAAATTATGTTTAAATGGTTTGAGAATATTGTGCGAACTTTTATTAAATTATTATCAGTACATAATTTATTGTTTATTTGTTTGCTGAAGTGTAGTATACTTCATTGAAATTTAGAACAAAGTTTAAGTAACAAAAAGGAAATGTTTTTTTTACTGAATAGGAGGCACAGAACATAATACTCTAAACTTTAGAGGATTATGTTCTGATGAGTCAAAGAGATAGGAGGTGTCCCGAATTTGAATCCTAATGTGACACCATTATTGTGTTTAGGCATGCCTCTAACGGGCCTTTGCTGGGACTAGTATTTTGTAATACTATCTAAAGTACTATTTAGTATTTTATAATAATTGTACGAACCGTAGCGAAACTTAATTAAATTGGAGAAAAAAAATAATTGTAAAATATGTCAGTATCAATTTCAACTTTTCACTGTGTCACTGTTGAGTGTCGAATTATCCAAATGTCACTGTCATATCAGTTAGCCATCACATCAGCCGTCAGTCAGCCATTACTCCTTCGTAGGTTCGTTTGCTTGCATTTCATTTGTCGTGCGTGTCGTAAACTCGTAAATATGGCGAATTAATTTACCACCAAAAGAACAGTTAATCCGCGTTGATTTTGCTAAAAGCGTAGACGTGCGACTATTGCTGTTTACATAATATTTAGTTTAACTGTTGTGTGCTGTTCTGTGTCGTGAAGTGGTTTACGAGCTTTTACAACAAGTGTTTTTGTTATGACGCGATTTACTTAATTTCACAAAGCGCCTCGGCAATGTTTTCGGCACTTGTGCTGATTTATTTTATTCAGTCAGTGAGTGCGGAGGAGCCATTCAATGCGTCTGACACAATACCAAGATGTAGCGATTTTTTGGGCACTCGAATGACTTTTACTCCTGTGAAGGGGTATCTAGGGCGATATACTGCAGAGCTATGCACTGAGAGGAACGAGATTCGCACGGAATGGAACCTCCATCTGCGCTATTTCAATACGCCGTATGACTGTAATGCTGAGAGTAAGAACACAGTTGTTGGAACGGGGCACTCTACTTACATCCACTGGATCAGTAGCAGTCACAACTGCACAGACAAGCAATCTGTAAGTAATTAGAGCAATATTTATTCTATATGCTAAGCTTCTATGGTTTAGGTGCTGGGCAAGCCTACTCCATCTCAACAATGTACTAGGCACTACAGTGTAGTTAAGTCTAGTCTAGGCTAAGATTGCCTCCTGACGCGGGATAGATCATAGTAAAGATGTAAAGGCCTGAGTTTTTTTTATTCTATCCATTTATTTACCTTGTCTACATTATAACCAGTATTCTACATAGTTTATTATAAATATCTCTATTCCAGGTTTGTATGTCAGCGCTGTTTGACTTGATCTTCGGAACATGTTACTACATGAGCAGCAATTTCAATAATTACAATACTGACTTCTACTTCAATGTCACTAATAATTATACCAAGAAGCTTTTTGATAGAATCCATGTGGCTGTTGATCCAATAATTCAAGAGTAAGTATTTATGGACGACCTAGGACATGGCCTGTGGTCGCGCGTGGCGTCGTGAGTCACGAACAGTGGAAGAAGGGAAGGGAGGCCTTTGCCCTGCAGGGGGACAATTGTGGCTGAAAAATAAGACTAAATAAATAAATAAATAATTAAATAAATAAGACTGATTGGCTGAATAATAATAATAAGTATTTATGTCTTGATAAATAATTAATATTTAGTTTTAATGATTAAACAAGCAACATTATAGTACAAAGGAACAACAAAGGATCTGATTATAGATCTTTAGTGTTATGAACATAAATGGAAAATAAAAAGAATAGAATAACTTTAACCTTTAAATGCAGCTTTTTGCCAAATCTTAAAGTATGTATGATTTTCAGTGACTATGTGTCGGTGACCTGGCACACTGGGTTCCCTCTATCAGAGTACAGTGTGAACATTTGCAATGTCACAGACCTGGTAAGTCACACTAATATTATAAGTTTGTATGTAAGTCTGAATGTTTGTTATCCCTTCATGCTCAAACAGTTAAATACAGATATGATCAGATTTGGATCAATTTGAATACAGAGATAGACATCTTTAATTTTAAACTATTAGCACGTCCTGGCTTTGCACGGGTGTACTAATCGACTGCCGCTTTTTTGATAATCTCCCAAAGAATCTAACATTTTTTAATTATAAAAGGTATTACATCCTGTAGTTAATCAATATAATAATAAAATTTCATTCAAATCTGCTGCGCTATTGTATAACAAACATTCAAATATGCTAACTTACGAACTTTCACATCCAAAATAATATTACAGTTATGGACATGGTCAGTCTTTAATATGGCTTTGTACATTTTATTATACCTACTATTAATGTAACTTTTATGCTCATGGTCTCTTTCTAATATGACACTAAAATAGTGACTAATGGCGCCTATGTTTTAATCCTGGATATAGTCTATCCTGGTATAAATCGCGCCACGTAAAAAGAACGATGAGGGGAACGGGAGGGTTATGTGAGCGCACGGGTCACTCGCTCACGAACCAATAGCACGCGCTACATCAATGTGTGAAGACCTTAAAATCGCCTACTGCTCAGCTTTTCCTCTCAGCGTGCTTTTTACGTGGCGCGACCTATACCAATCCTGGTTATCTTTGTTTTAGAACAACTGTGATGAAGTAAAGAACTGTACGACAGTGAACAAGACGTCTGTCAAGTGTTATTTGAACCCGCTACCCGGGACCTACAAGATGTCCTTAAAGCACGATGCACCGTGGACGTCCGGGATATTCTACAACAAGCAGACATTTATATACAACCTCAGTGAGTTTATTTTATTTTATTTGGGACATGCAGAACAATAATACAATCAAAAACATAGATAATCCTACCTTTTATCAAGCATAGAGTATAGGACCTTACCCCCTTATGCATATTCGATCAGTAAAGAGGCAAACATAAATAAATACTTAACAATACTTTCAATAATGTGTTTAAATGGCGAAAGTTGAAAAGGGAAAGAAGAAATAGGCACAATGTATTACCTTTTACAAACCAATAAAAAATGCAGAATTATGGCCAGGTTCCAAACAGGTTGCTAAGTCGCTTAGATTACGAGTTGCAAAACTGGTGGCAGGCGACACTGACCCGAGCGATCCGTAGATGGCATAGTAATCGCTAATAATGTACTGGGTGTAAACAAACTCACGCCTTTACATCTTTACTATACTATATTTCTTGAAACGAGCTTATAGGAAGAAAAATAAGCGCACGTGATTGGTCGTCGAAAATAATTTTCTTTCTCGTGATTGGCTAGATTTGACAACTGACAATTGATTTGACAATCTAGCCAATCACGAGAAAGACAATTATTTTCGACGACCAATTACGTGTGTTTATTTTTCTTCCTATTAGCTCATTTCAATAAATGAAATAAAGATGATTTATACTGCGTCAGGGTATCTTTTTTATATCATAGTTTGAAACAGGCAGTAGAATCACCTAGCTTTAAGTTGCTTAGCTTGGGACCATATGACGATGTGGGGAATGTCCAAGGAATTTAATACCTATTTTATTTTTAACTTCAAAGAGTGGACTGTTTACACCCAGTAAATATGATCTCGATATATTTCTAGTGGGCTCGAAAAAGCAATGAGGTTTCTTACAGATGCTAAAGTTAGCTTAACGATGCTCGCAAATAAACAGAAACTGTTTAGACTGACCTTTAATGATCTTGTTTACTGACCAAAATTACGCGAAATAATGCGGTCATGGTAAAGATAACAATGTATTAACAACTAGTAACACGTCCCGGCTTTGCACGGGTGTACTAATGAATCTACCGGGATAAAATAAAGCCTATAACCACCCGGACAGTCCATTCTACACACCCGTGAAAGAATTTTTTAAATCTGTCCAGTAGTTTCGGAGATTACCTCCGTCAAGCAAACAAACAAACAAATTTTACCTCTTTATAATATTAGTATAGATTAAACACCATTTGCAGTAGCGTTCAGGGTAAGGGCATAAGACTTCTAAGAGGTCCTCTAAAAAGTTCACCAAACCTACTGCAATGTAAGCAAAATAGACACATTAAGTAAATGAAACTATACTTCATTTCTTGAATCGAGCTAATAGGAACAAAAATAAACGCACGTGATTGGTCGTCTATAATAATTGTATTTCTCGTAATTGGCTAGATTGTCAAATCAATTGTCAATTGTCAAATATAGCCAATCCAATGAATTTCGACGACCAATCACGTGAGATTATTTTACTTCCTATTAGCTCGATTCAAGAAATAAAGTATAGATACATTGCAGTAGCGCTTGTGAAATCATTCGAACGCAACTGATTTACAATCGCATGAAGGAAATAACTACCGATTTCATTAGACAATTAATCACTACGCGTTTTTCAGTTTTTTGTTTGTTTAAAGTAAATACTTTAGCTACTTTTGATATGATTCAACTTTATCTGTAAATATTTGTATAACGACTTTAAAATACTGATGACTGACGAACGACTTTAACGACTATAACGACTTTAAAATACTGATACTGACTTTAAAATATGAATACATATATCAATGAATGGTTGTATTTGCCTCCAGCCCGCAGCGACCCCTCCACCGCTAAGCCGTCAGTGTCGGGCAGCGTGTGGGGCGCGTGGGCGTGGCTCGGCGCGGGATCCTGTGCGGGGCTGCTACTGCTGGGGGGCGCCGCCCTCGCCCTGCATCGCGCGCTCGCACACGCCAGGAGACAGAAGGAGGTGCTCAGACGATGGCTCGTCTATGAGTGAGTGGTTAAAGCTGGAGATGGAGATAGGAGGAGAGAAAGTAGAACCTCAGGAGGCAGAAGGTGTCTGGTGTATAAGTAAGTAGAGTAGTAAGAGGTAGGAGGTGCTCAGACGATGGCTGGTCTATGAGTAAGTGGTTTTGAACTGGTAGAGATAGAGATAGGAGGAGAGAAAGACACATATATTTCAGGAGAAACTCTCAAAGTAGAAGGAGGGTCGCTCGTCTATGAGTAAGTGGTAAGTACTCACAAGGAAGTAGAAGGGAGCTCTTATTAAGAATAAGTGGTTTAAACTGACGAAGACGTAGGAGAGACACATTTATTTCAGGGGAAACTCACATGGAAGAAGGAGGAGGAGGGAGACCGTTGTATGAGTAAGTGGTTTTAACCTATTCCCTGCCTTAGTCCCGTTTCTATCTCCGAAGAAGGCCGTGGCGTAGCAAGTTTCTTCTGTTTTTCGTAGGAATTGAAAGTGTTAAACTGGCGGAGACGTAGTAAAGAGGAGATAAAGACACATTTATTTCAGTGGACACTCGCAAGGAAAGAGGAGGGGGTGACTCTTGTATAACACTGGAGACGAACGAAGAAATACAGTATCTTACAGTATTGTATCCTTATATTGTGCACAATCTATCAATCAAGGAGGACTGTGTTCGCAGTCTTTTTTAAATGACGTAATTTTTATTTTGAACCTCAAGTATGATTATACTATGTTTCTCACGAAGATTCGATAAAAATAACATCCAGTCTCTAGCATAATGTTAATCTAAACAAAATAACATACGAAATTCATAAGAAGTTGGTGTTACGCGTGAAACTCGCACATGTCGCTAATAATACAAAACAGATCGTACTGTTTACGCGAACCCACACGCCGGAAACCATTGCCTTGCTAATTCAAACATTCACTCAAATACTTTACAAATTATATTACAATAGTATCTCGGAGTTCGTCTGGATATCGCATAGAATTTTAACGGATTTCAAAAAAGAAGTACCTATACTTTATTTCTTGACGCGAGCTAATAGGAAGAAAATAAACGCACTTGATTGGGCGTCGAAAATAATTGTCTATTCTCGTAATGGCTAGATTTGACAATTGACTATTGATGTGACAATCTAGTGAATCACGAGAAAGCCAATTATTGAAAGAAAAAAAAGAAAGAAAAAAAATGTGTGTAAGGCGTCAAGGATCACTTAAAAATTTACAGTCTTATAAGCTAGGTGATTCTATTGCCTGTTCCAACACAACTCCCTACACTAGACTAGAGTGACTAGCTAGATTGTTGTGTCAAATGGTTATCAAACGAATACTTAGCAATAACAGATCTTAATGTGGTCTTACTTATACTTACTTACTTATGACCTTGAATTCTAAAACAAGGAAGTTGTTTTACATCATAATAATAATATCACAGTTTAGAAAAAGAACAAAATTTAGTCCATGTTTTTGATCTATTTTATTTATTTACAAATCTAATAAGGTATGTGTATTTAGTATAGTCTATCCACACTCACAAATCTTTTGATAATTGTTCGCGGTCTCGTGAGACAAAATACTGTCAAGAAATGAGAAACAGTCACAAATTGCGCGTAAAGTCATCTTTATTCTGTGGCAAAACCCCTAAGGATATGCGAATGGAATCCACACTCCAGGCTGTTTTTTTACGGTTTCGCGCGCGTTCAGTGTAGGAGTATTTATACGCTATGAGAATATAGCTTTTATAAACAAGTTCAACCAAAAAACTGGCATTACGAGCTTGTTTGTATCATACAGAACGTGTTCAAAATCGCGATGCACATTGTATAATATACAATGATAGTTATCTTATCGATGCTTTACTACAATTGGCGTATTATCATTTTATCAAAATAGATTTGTAATCTCAACATATTTAAAAACAGGTGTGATATTATCACGATCTTGACCTTAGCAAATTGACCAGATTGCGCAATGGAGGTCACTCCGAGCATACGTTGTAGATGCTTCTTAATTCAAATGACTTAGTTAATAAAATAAGAGGACCCATCGATATTTTTAACGATAAATGTTGATAGAAATATATAATTAATTTGGCTAAGGGAGGGCTTTAATGTTTCTTGCCCCGCCTCTGCAGTGCTTTAGGAATTTGAAGCACCATTACCGGGGATTGTCTAACTTATATCTATCAAATTGTTGCCAATCAAAAATAACAGTAATTAACAAAAATCAGGTAGGTATATAAGTTACTAACTTCCGATAATTTTTTTAATAAAATCTGACCGCTATTTACGCGGATTACCTACTGTTATTTTTGATTCGCAACAATTTAATACAAGTTAGACAATCGGGGAGCAGGTGTTCTCAAAGGACTAAGAACGCGTTAGAAATATGTCCTTAGACGTGATCAGTGGCTTATACAATCATGAATTATGCTTAATAATACTCTGTATGAGAAGTTAATCTGTTTGTTTTCCTCGTAGAGTCGATAACGGTAACAATAGGCGACGCGACTCGATAATATTCAGTTTTTGAACCGAATGACCCTCGGCTTGTCATTCACATCTCACAGAACGAGATATAGTTACATCTTTAAATATATCACTAAAAGTACATTAACTGACTTTAACGTCCTTTTGTTCCAAACGAGATTGGTCGTAGAAACACCTAGCCTATAAATAAGTATAAATTGATTAATTATAATGGGTAACTGGTTACAATTATACTTTGTATAGTTATATTAGTTTAGTTTCAGTAAATAAAAAATATTTAAACAAATAAAAATACAAATAATTTATTAATGGAACTATAAATGTAGGTAAGTACACAATATTATACACAAACAAAAGCATTATATATTATGGGTTTAAATCTCTCACAATCATTACATAAACATTTCTGACGGTGCATATCCAGTGCCTTTTATCAAATTCCAAAGCGGTACCAAAATACTCTCCAGATCAATTCATGCTAAAATTAGCCCCGCTATGTGGAAGACCAAGTCGCTTTTTGCCACTTAGCTGAGCAATACGTTTTGTTTATTTTATAACCATATACTCGCTAGTAGCATCTTTCTTCTGTGCTAGTAGCTTTGCTGGTTACCTTTCAAATAACCTAATGCTGAATCAGGCTACCTATATCTATTCAAAGTTTCATCCAAATTGGTCCACTGAGTGGTTGGATGCTAAAATTTATTGTTATATCTTCTTTATATCATTATTTATGTGACTTTTGTGACTTTTATGAGAGAAAATAAATAAATAAGAAATTCATTGAATGTAAAGATAATATTGTGTCAGTAGAAATTACATTAAAAACAGATAATGTGTGAAATATAGCTGGTATCACAAGTCCATTATCCATTTGTGACGTAGAATTTGCGTAGTTTCCGACTGCGATCGTAAACAATCCGTAGTTTACGATTATCCGTAGATTCTGAAACAATCTGACATTAAAAACCTTAAATATTTCTGACTGTAATGTAAAATTTAATAAATTTAGAATATTAGATTTATAGCCGGTTATCGAATGCAGATCATCTCCAAACTAAACAATGATCAAATCAAGTCAAAAAAATAATACCTTAACATCTATTAGATGATTTGTACAGCGTCGTCAGAAGGCAATCTTTGCCTACACTTAACGGGACATTGTATTGCCTAGGATATTGTTGAGATGGAATAGGCTTGCCCAGCACCTAAACCACCCTCTCAGATTAGCTGTACAAGTGTTTTTAATAATAATTGAAGAGACTGCAAATTTGAGGCCATCTTATTGTTATTATCATAGTTAATCAATATAATTTAATTAACTATTTAAACGCTAACCTTTGCCATTTCGCCGCAATATCTCTAATATTGTTTACTTGGGTTTTCTCGGTTATACGTACCAATCAGAGTCGACTCTCGAAACTAATCTATTTTTAACCGACTTATTAAAAGAAGGGAGTTCTATGTTTCATTCACTAATAATTAGAGATGTAGAAGGGAAGGTGGGCGGGCTTTTTTGTTGAAAGTGCAGAAAATTGCTCTCTCCACAAAATTAAAGTCAAAAAGTATTTTCATAAAAGATTTCATTAAAATTTGGCGAGACACTTATTATTTTTAATAACAATATACATAATAACAATACAAATTCAAAAAGTACTCTATGTAACAGGACAATGGCAATCGGCGTACCGGCTAGTTTTAAATATATAATTTTAATAGAGGAGTTATCATGTTTCTATGTTTTTTATAAAATATCAAACTATCAATTGCGGAAAAACTTATTTTTTTCTTTAATTAGGTATTTTAAAAAATAATTGAAACTAAACTAATAACTCGTTTGGAATTCATAATTGATTATGTACCAACTTGAAACAACAAACGAATATGAATATTATTTTTGTATTCAATTTTTTCCTTAATTTCTCTTACAACTGTGTTCGGGTTAAACTTTTTTTTTTTTAACTTATAGGTACCTACTTACTAAATATTTAAAACAAATCCCCAAATGATAACTGATGCCAATAAGGTTATCCATCATTAGGTACTACTCGTATTATGAGTCACTTCTGCGAAATAAGATTGTTTTGTGTATTTCCTATTTTTTGAAAATTATTAAAAAAAATCAATAATAGTTTTTTTTGTTTTTTCCATGCTTATCAGGAGATTACAGGGTTGGTATTAACTTATAATAATAACACAAGCATTGAGTTACTTAGCTTGGGACTAGATGACGCTCTGTGGACTGTCCAAGGATATTTATTTATTATTAAATTGCTTATCTTAGGACTAGATGACGCTGAGTAAAATGTCCAAGGATATAAATATATTTATGAATGTATGTGTTCCAGTAACGGCTCGGCTCCTGCCCCTACCGTCAAGCCATGCCGCCATGTTCTCCTGTTGTACGCTCGCGAGTGTGCGCTCGCCGGTAAAGCGATTGAAGCGCTTAAAGCAGCCTTGCAACATGTTATAGATGGACAGGTAATTATATGATCACGACTGTGTTCTTAACGTGTGATATATTTTTAGTTTTGGTATTTTTTTATCCGTTGAAGATACTAAGGGGGTAGTCAATGTCTACCGTCTAAAATTTCTAAATACATTTTGGTTTAAACCCACATCGTGGCCTTCATTTAAATTCAAATTCTTTATTTACCTACAGTGTAGGCGTAGGGTAGTAGGTCCTACACAAATAACTACAACATCACAGATCGCTTTCAAATCATCACTTATAGTAGATAAATAATAAAAGTACTTCCACATAAATAAACAATCAATTGGCTTATTCTACATTCTACTAATCCCCGTTGGAAATCCCCGTCAACGGGGATAAGTGAACTTTTTGTTCTCTTTTCCCCGTTGACGGCATCGCGAGCTCGTAACAGAAAAGTTCATTAATCCCCATCACGTTAAAATCATTTTCAAGTCTTTACGTCTGTTTATTCTCCACCGTCCTCACTAATATCACTAAATCTTGTCTATATAATTCCAGGTATACGACATATTCTCCCCGTCGGTGATGGCTCTGTGCGCGGGCGCGCCCGCCGAGTGGGTGCGCGCCGTGTTACAGCGGAGCGACGTCGCCGTGCTGATACTGCAGTCGCCCGCGCTACACTGTCTGTATACCACGCATGTGGCTGATACTGACGCCGGGGTTCAATGTGAGTACAGACCGGGGTGAATGTCAGTACTTTCTAGACAAGGGGGTAAATGTGAGTACTGTGTATACAGGCGGGGGTGAATGTGAGTACTGAGTCTGTAGATGGGGGTAAATGTGAGTACTTTGTCTAGAAACAAGAATTACATGTGAGTACTGCTACTGCTGCATCTATAAACAGAGGCAAATGTCAGTACATAATACGTCAATAGACAGGGCATATAATTGGGCTTTTGAAAAAAAAAAATTATGTATTTTCTTTATAAATTTTAAAGCTAAATTATTAATTTTATTGATATGTAACGTGAAAACCGAAAAAAAATAATTTTTCATTTAATTATAAGCGATTAAAAATTGATAAAATTCAATAAAAAATCACGTGACTGCGAACGCACCACAATTGGCCACCATACTTGTGACGTCATAATGTTATAGCAATTTGATTACAGTGCAGCGTTTACAGCTATTATACGTAACTTGTCAAAAACATTGTAAATTTATTATTAAAAAAACGATTTGTTAAAGTTAATTTCGTTCAGCAATGTGTGATACAGGATTTATTAAAGCTAATTCTATTCCGATAATATTCCTGATGTTGACATAGGTATTTATGTTTTTTGAAAAATGACCTTCCGTTTAATTCTGCCGAAGTTCGAGGTGCCAAGGCATCAAGGTAAGTCTGTTAAAAAATGTTACAAATCACAATACATATTAAAGTATTAATTTTTTATTGAATATTATTAACTATTAAATTAATTTTAAAGCATCACATGAAAGTTACGGTGACAAAGCCATAGGGTATGTTTAACTTCGCAACCATAGGTAACAGTTTATCGTGACATCGACTTATTTTTGATTTTAATAAAAGACCGCGGGGCGCAGCTAGTAACTAATAACAATATGATTATGAAATACTAGCTGCGCCCCGTGGTTTCACCCGCGTTAGTCCCGTTCCCGTGGGAATACCGGGATAAAAAGCAGCCTATGTGTTAATCCAGGGTATCACCTATCTACATACCAAATTTCAACCAAATCGGTCCAGCCGTTTTTGCGTGAAAGAATAACAAACATACCTACATTCTCACAAACTTTCACATTTATAATATTACTAGCTGCGCCCCGCGGTTTCACCCGCGTAAGTCCCGTTCCCGCGGGAATATCGGGATAAACAGTAGCCTATGTGTTAATCCAGGGTATCACCTATCTGCATACCAAATTTCAACCAAATCGGTCTAGCCGTTTTTGCGTGAAAGAATAACAAACATACATACATACATTCTCACAAACTTTCACATTTATAATATTAGTAGGAAGTAGGATAGTAGGATTAGGAAGGAAAGTAGGAATAGGAAAGTAGGAAGGAAGTAGGATAGGATAGTAGGAAGTAGGATAGGAAGTTGGATAGTAGGAAGTAGGATAGTAGGATTTACATTAAAGTGGTCTTTACAACAAAAAAAGTTTGATTTTGTTTTAGGATTATCACGAAGCACTGCTTGAAACCATTTTTTTCGACGTTTCTCGTTTAAAATCATATTTTCAAGAGTTGTCTTTGTAGTATTTGTACACAATGGTATATAACAAGAGCGGTATCTTTTGAGATTTGTCATTTTTTTATATATTTTTGAGTATTTAACAATGACAGAATGAATATATTAAAGCTCAAAGCACTGTACTTATTATCTCTGTATACTACTATGAGTAAAATTAACATTATGACGTCACAATGCGCTCGGATTTGTTCGGGAGTTGTCGGCGTGTTTTCGGTACTGGATTCAAAAGTTAATTTTTATTTTGATATAACTTTTTAATTATTGAGAAAAATAAAAAAATAAAAATTGTTTTGTAAGAAAACTTATATATGATCTTTCCATTTTTCTAATAAAAAAAAATAATTCAAAAGCCCAATTATGAGTATTGTGGCTATTAATGTGCCACTGCAAGACAAAGGCCTCCCTCTTTCCACTGATCCCGGCTTTGTGGTTGATGTCTAGCCCCCATCCCTCATGAATATTACTTATTTATTTATGTTTAATGTATTATTTATTTATTTATTACATATGTCTAGTGGTGTCCCCCCTGCTCGGTCGTCGCGTGATCCCCCGCGTGCCTCAGTTCGGTGACGCGTTGCTTCAGTTCGCGTTGCGGATCACAACAGAGAATGTACGCACGAGGGAGAATTACAACAAGTACTATGTCGCTACGTGAGTATATACTTACCATTTTATCTAGAAGCTTCGGATAAATCTGAAAGAAAATGTCTACCGCTTCCTGGGATACAGTCGTGATAATATTTCATTTCATTATTTCATTAATAATACAAAAATATTAGTAAGGAGGTGTCAGGTAATTCCAAAAGTCACAGGCTATTCTGAAAATAAAAATTGACATTGGTTACCAGTGACTTACATGTCACGACTATGCCTTTCCATCAGAGCTATGCTACTTACTACTTTTTATTTATTTTATTTAGGTTGACCTGCCGACTTATTCACCAAATAACCATGTCTTAACGCGGCACGTCGCGGCGTGGTTATTTTGAAAAATATTATGGATATCAGAAAACAAACGCTAGATAACGTGCAATCTCTTACCGCGTCATGTTTTAAATGTCGAGAATCGAGCAGTTGTTCTCAGCCGGGCCTTCGCCCACTACGCCACAAAAGTGCCAATAGTTAACCTAAAAACATTATCTCGTTCCAGTATATCAGATCTCCCCACGGAGTCCCTCCCCTCCCTCGTCCCCTACCGCCGCTACCTCCTCCCCGCCGCCACCCCGCTCCTCCTGGGAGACATCTCCTCATCACGGCACGAGGTGGAACAGACCCTGACCCTGGTGGAGGCCTTCACGACGGCACTGAACGAGTTCACAGACTACGCGAGAGAGAACAAGGAGTACCTGATGGATGAACTTATGGTTATTGACACGTAAATGGTAAACTTTTGTATGATTCATTATTTTTGAAAATTTCACTTTTAATTGAAACATTGTCGTTATCTATACTTACTTCATTTCCTGAAGCGAGCTAACAGGAAGAAAAATAAGCGCACGTGATTGGTCGTCGAAAATAATTCGATTGGCTAGATTTGACAATCTAGCCAATCACGAGAAAAATAATTATTTTCGACGACCTATCACGTGTGTTTATTTTTCTTCCTATTAGCTCGTTTCAATAAATGAAGTATAAATCGATAATATTTTTACGTGAGCAATTTCCCGTTGTAGTAATATGATTTTGAATGTTGTCTATGACAAAACACGCGGCGTAAACTTTTCTTACAGTGATTAGCTTTCTTAGCTAGTATCGGTCACCCATCCGATTATATTCGAATGTTATCTACATGGGACAAAACACGCATCGGCGTAACTTACGTCATAGCCACTATCGGTCACCCATCCGATTGTAAAAGATCGTCGCAAAAAACGCGCTGTACATAGCCCCTTTAACGTTAAGTTATAATGTCACCTTTATATAAGTGACGAGTTACTCTTAAAAACCAGTGCCACTTATAATTAAGTTAAATCATGTGATTGTTTGACAAAAATCGTGATTAGTACAGTACACCCGTGCGAAGCCGGGACGTGCTACTATACTTCATTTTTTGAAACGAGCTAATAGGAAGTAAAATAAACGCACGTGATTGGTTGTCGAAAATAATTGTTTATTCTCGGATTGGCTAGATTTGACAATTGACAATTGATTTGACACTAGCCAATCACGAGATACACAATTATTTTCGACAACCAATGACGTGAGTTTATTTTTTCTCCCTATTAGTTCGCTTCAAGAAATGAAGTATAGTATCTTACAAATTATTTGGATGGTTTGTTAATTAACAAAATTGTTATTATTTGGTAATAGGCTAGTTGACTTATTTTTAAAGTGGGTCTTAAATAATTGATAATTGTTCTATTAGACCAAAATAAACATTATTATGTTTTTTGGAACCATGCAAACAGCGAAATTTGATTTTAAAGTTTAACTTTTCTTAACCATCCAAAAACGCTGTCAGCCATATTAGTCAATAGACTATCTGTGATGTGACGTCATACGTATCGTAAATAATCATTTGACATTTTAGAAATGTATGAAAATGACAAAGTGACATTGGTTTGTTTACATCACATCCGGGAGTTTAATGACATCACATCCGGCTATAATGGCCGACAGCGTTTTCAGCTTTCGAAATTAAAAATATAAACAACAATTTTGCAATTGAAAATATGCAACCATCTTGAACTTTAATTAACTGAAATCGATATAGTGTGGTTTCGTAAGTCAAAAACCGCAGGAAATACCAACTTATTGTGTTAAATTTGTTATGAGTCAAGTAGCCTATTTAGTTAGTTACACTAGTGTATGTATATATATATTGAAGCGACAGTGTTTTGAGCTTATCTACTTATGATATTAGAATACGTTAAGGAAGTTATGATCCGTATATTTAAGATTTTCAAAACTGAGATTACATCCATACAATGTGACAACAATTTTAATTCCTAAAAATGGCCGCATTTTTTCATTTGGGATATTTTTATCGTAAGATTTTCTTATGGTCCTACTCAAATACTTTTTTCCTGCACCTACTTTTTCTTAAAATGAAAGAGTTAACATTTATAACGAATTTTCAAATTTTTTGTGCATTTATTAAACTAAGAAAGCCAGCCAAGTTGCTGATTTCATAAAAAAAACATCAATTTATCAGTTTTCAATCATTCATCAATCATTGGTTTAGCAAGCAAAAATTAGCATCGCTAAAATAAGTTTTTAAGCTATTGCATAGCTTTTATCGCGGGCCTTGAGCGTGGGGACCGAATCCAGAAATTCCGTAACGAAAAAACCTAACGCTGTCACTTTAGTTCAGCAACTCGCCTCTAGGTGGCATGCAATAGCTTTACAGCGGCAGTCCCCGAGTGCCACACGTCTTTTTTTTAAATTAGGTAAGTACTTACTTAAAAAATATAATATACGCTACGTTGCACAATATTTTTGAGAGTGGCTAATTCGTTCATGATATAGGTACTTATATCAAACCGGTATAAACTGGATTATAATTGGATTAAAAACAATTTTAAGACCCATTATTAAGAGAATTTAAGTACAGTCAAAACAATCCCATCTAAAATTATTATTATTGTTATGTTTGTAAAGTTTTTTATTATTGTAAATATTAGGTATCTCTAAAATAAGTTTAAGTTTACTATAAGTAGTGTCTATAATTAGGTATATATCTATACTTCATTTCTTGAAGCGAGCTAATAGGAAGAAAAATAATCGCACGTGATTGGTCGTCAAAAATCATTGGATTGGCTAGATTTGACAATTGACAGTTGATTTGTCAATCTAGCCAATCACGAGAAATACAATTATTATCGACGACCAATCACGTGTGTTTATTTTTGTTCATATTAGCTCGATTCAAGAAATGAAGTATAGTTTGTTTGTGTTTTGAAATAAAAAATAATATAGTCAAATGAAAAGTACATTTGAAATCCAAAGAATCAGTATAAAGCCGTACCTTTCTTGTGTAATGGTTTAGTATATAATATATATTTTATTTATTTATTATATAAATGTATATATTTTTATGAGCCTTTACTACTTATAAGACCTCAATAGATATTTAAGATTTACTATTATAATAGGGGTTGTGAGTTTAATCTAAGAGTTTAATTAATCTATACTTCTATATTTATATTAATGTTCTAAAGAGGCAATGTTCGTTTGTTTGTTTAACGGAGGTAATCTCCGAAACTACTCAGCCGATTTCAAAAATTCTTTCACCGATGTGTAGAATGGACTGTCGGGATGGTTATAGGCTGTATTTTATTTCGGTAGTTTCATTAGTACACCCGTGCAAAGCCGGGACGTGCTGTTAGTTAAAGATATAATTCGTTTTTGTCACTTGTTTGAGACTAGTGGCGAATCCCACTTCGGTCGTTTAGTTTCATATTGCACTAGCGACCCTAACGCTTTGAACTCGAAACTCAAAATACTTTAATTAAAATAACTTAAGTACAGTAATAAAATAAACAGAATAAAATTAAATTTAATGCCGCGTTTATTTATAATCCGACATTCTGTAATATATTAATTGTTATTACTTATTATAATTATTTAGCGTAACTTTCCGTTTTTGTATGCATATTATAAAAAAGTCAAGTTGTAAAGTCAATCCTGACAGTTAAAAGTCAATTTTCAAATATACATACTGTGCCTTAGTCAGTCTTAAAATACCTACATTTCTGTTATAATTGTACATATTAGCTGTAATTTCAAAATGTAGTAACTAGCAACTGATTCTGTATAGTTGTGTTAAT
Source organism: Xanthorhoe spadicearia (assembly GCA_947086425.1). Taxonomy (NCBI): domain Eukaryota; kingdom Metazoa; phylum Arthropoda; class Insecta; order Lepidoptera; family Geometridae; genus Xanthorhoe; species Xanthorhoe spadicearia. Next base: position 194,277 of record OX352201.1, read on the forward strand.
TTCTAAGATTTAAAATAGAGTGCTCTCTGTTAAATATTAAATTTTGTTACAACAATATTTTCATCTGTTCAACCCTTCCTTATCCCGGATATTTTGAATTTGGCGCGTGTGTGCGAGCGAGACGGATGCTCTTCGGGAACGCTCGGGCGTGTTCGGGAACATTCGGGCCGACACGAGCGCAGGTAACAGACATGGCGTCGCTATTCATTATGGCAACCGATGTAAATTACATGCACGAAAGAATAGTATGGATGTGCTCTGATGTTGAACAAAGGAACTTTCTGTTAATTTTTTTTTTGCTTTACTTTAAATCTTCGCTGCGGAAATAGGATTGCAATTATCGAATTCAAAGGTAGTGCTTGTTTTCTTTTTTTAATAGTAGTCGTATTACCAGAAACATGATTTAACAAGAAATTCTGATGGTTAAACCATATTTAGTAAGACAGATTCTCGCACATTTAGTAACGATAGATACTGCAGTTCCCTCGATAGTCTAAACATGAAGGAATTAAAAAATATGAATGCATTTGAGAATGTGCAATGCAAGTGGCTTATCCATGCTATGTTTACGTACGCAACTTTTTTATCAGCGATTTATTATCAGCCCACTATTATATAACCTGAACCTGCGTCGATATCTCCGTCCCGCTCGCACCCGCGGCCGCGGCGCGTCCCCAGCTGAGACGAGCCCCCAACCGAGCGAGACGCAAGACGTGCATTAAATTTCGATCCTATTCTGTAACGTTTCGTCCAATCGCGTCCGATCTTTGCGTGTTCCGGTTCTTTGTCATCAATGGGTCGCCGGGCGAGTCCATTTCGAGTGTATTTCGAGAGCGATTTACCGGACATCTACGCTTATCAGTCGAGAGCGGACCGCGTACGGGCCTAGCCAGGGTTCAGAGCCACATCCAGGTCCAAGAACCAGCTCTCCCGGGACGGTAGTTAGCGCGATAGACCTCAAGCCCTCTCGGTATCAATGAACGCTGCCCACTTCAGCTGACTGCGTCGTACGCAAGGCTACCTACTCCACAAGCAGTAGTAGTCCGGCTCTCGAAGGCGACGGTCGCGCGCGGATCGCGGAAGTGATACGCGGATATGTCAGGGAGATCGTAGAATGGTCCCGGAAGGTTCCCCGTAGGGCGCAGCGCGGGGATCGGTCTGAGTCGCGTCGGCGGAGGCCAGCGAGGAGGCCAGCGAGGCCCGCTCGGTCGCACGGCACGCGGCCCGCGGAGGCCCATAGCTCCCGACGAGAGCCCGATAATGCTCAAATTCCTGACGCACAAGCTGCGGACGCATTCCTTGAATGAGGAGAACGTCTCCGAGAAGGTGGGTGCGGGCGCGAGCCGGCGGGCGGCGCCGCGAAGGTCACGCAGACACATGAAAATGGCCGCCGCCGCTCTCGCGAACAAAGAGTTCCTCCTCGCTCGTCGCTCGCGCTGACCCGCGCCCTCTGTTGCAGGTCGAGGAGCGCGACTCCGGCACCGAGTCCGACGACGAGCCCTGCCCCGGGCCGGAGCCGGGGCTCCCCCTGCCCGGACGCGGCGGCGCGCCCGAAGGCCGAGGTGAGTCCAGCGAGCCGGCCGGTCTAGCGTTTCACATTTTCTCCTTAATGACACCCTCTCGAGAAACCGAGCGGCCGATGGCTCGCCTCGAACGTTTTACGCCAATTTGATAGAAAACGATGCAGACTGCACGCTCGTGTACCTACCTATGTTGATAGTGTGTTATTAGAATCCAATTAGCATACTGACCGAGCTGGTGTATTGTTTGTTTTGTGTCCGAGAAACGCCCAGAAAAAGTGTTCCCGGTCGCGCCGGTTACGGTTCGTCTTCCGCGTTTGAGTGATGGCTTCGCCCGTTTTCCGATTTGCCTTTTCTTTGTTAATTTTCTCCGCGACCTTGACGAGCGACCTTCGGAGCTACGGGCCATCATAATCTGTCATATTCATTTTTACTACGAAGCCTAGTACCATTAACGGTCGTATTATAGTTGTAATACGAGCGGGCGTATTGTGCCGGCTTCGTGCGAAAGGTGTGGGTTTACGTGGAAACTGCTCTGTTTGGAAATCCATTTCCGAACGTGGCACATCGTTAGCTCCGCCACGTCGCCGGGTACTGTTGAAACTTTACCTCCTAAGGATTAAGACTTAAGTTCCTCTAAAACGTCAGGCAATCAAAGCAATTACCGTCTCTATTATGATGAAACACGAAAGTGCGAAATTTAACGTGTACGAACGCATTGTGTCACGCGCGATCTCACGTTTATGCACATGCTTTTGGCTGATAGCTCCATACAATACGCTCAATACGCGATTAAGTCCCGATAATATTTATAAATAAGCTCCATACAACTCAGATTTACCGATATCTAAGCTACAGGGTGTAGGTATGACATTGTACATATAAATCAGCAAAAGCTAATCAAATAGACATCTCTACATTTAGATGGTTCCGCCCGATATCGACGTTAACCACGAACAAATGAAATCATTTATTTTTCTTGCTCCAATATGAACCAAATGTAAACCAATCATGACGATATATAATTAATTGAATCGGTTTAAAATAGATGCGACAATTGGCGAAGATTTGTAATTATGTTTAGAATTAAGAGTAGTTTTGATAGGAAGCCAATTATTAATGTCTGATACATTAGAAGCAATTAGTTTGATACATCCGTATGTATCTCGAGCTGGCAAATTATAGGTAGGTACCATTGTTTAATTAAACATAATCTATTTACCTTTGTTATTATCAAAATTTAGAAGGGATTTACGACCAATCTAACGATTACTTACATAATTATTCATCCAACTATTCAATTACAGTAAAGCCTTTTCTTATCTTTAACCAAATTTGACATTACAATTTTTAAAACAAACTACCAATACTTAACCACAACTTTTTTTGATTTAAGTATACACAATTCTTGATTATTCCGGATTTGTTGGTTGGTTGGCCAGGTCAGGTAATGAGAGTGAATGAGGCGAAATAGGTGTGTCAGGATCGTAGCAAGTGGAGATCCGTGGTCTCTGCCTACCCCTATGGGTAAGAGAGTAAATTTTATGTACTTATGTATGTATGTTGTTGGTTTTACTCCCTTCAACATAGGTAAATTACTATTATTTGTCAAAACACAAAGCCCCAAGAAGCAATTCAATCCTAAGAGTGACAGATTGTTTACAAAATTGGCACGTCGAATTTGACTGACCCATTATTTAGTTGTTTATTTATACAGTTGCTGAGCTAAAGTTTAAGTTAAAGTTAAATAAGTTTCTATAAAATATTTGCTCATTCAGATGTAAGTAACAAGAGCTCCTCAAAAATCTTTGTTTATTCAAATTGAACTAAATACACTTCAACTAAATGTTTGCTCATTGAAGTGTAACTTCTACTAATATATAGGTTCTTTGTGGAAATTTAATTTCATCATCATCATCATATCAGCCCAGAACACCCACTGCTGGGTATAGGCCTCCTCTCTATTACGCCACTCAGTTCGGTCCGGTGCGATCCATTGCCACGTTTTCCCGGCGATGTGTTAAAGATGTCATCTGCCCATCGGGCTGGTGGTCTACCCCTTGGTCGTTGTGCATCTCTGGGCCACCATTCCGTAATAGCTGAAGTCCATCTTCCGTCTTTTCGAAAATTTAATTTACTGAATTATTATTAAGACTGTGTGCCTACGGCTAAGTCAAAATTGATTATTTTTTTTGACAGAGCTAACAACTTCCTCTGACTCTACCAAAATATTATCTTTTAATGGCTTGATCTTGATGATTTTAAAACTTGATCATCCATGCAATATAGACAGATAATGAGAGAGCATTTACAATGATGAGTATCTACCTACCTACCTAGATAGATAGATAATAACTTTATTCACTTACACATTACAGCACAGAGTATAAAAAAAAATAAATTAAAAATAAAACAAAACAGAACACTTACACACAAAATAGAAGAAAGCTAAAGAAATAAAAACTTAGTCAGGTGCTGACACATCTGATTCTGTGCTGCGGTGAGCCAAAAGTCCAGTCTCAGCTTATTGTGTGCAACCTACTACCTAGGTTGGTACCTAGGTTCTAGGTACCAACCTAGGTAATGACTGATTGTACCAACGCTAGTAGACCGCGCGGCGACGGACGGCTAATGTAATACCTCTCTAATGCAATTAACTGCACCGTACAACCATCTCCATGTAAACGGTCACTTACTAGTTTCCTAGATTACCACCGTCAAACAAACAAACAAACTTTACCCCTGTATAACATTAGTTTAGCCATTCAACGAGGTAACGCTGCCAGCCTTTTGGGCACCCTACCTGCGGTCGGTGACCTGAACTCTGTATTCTATCTTTAGGTAATACTAGGTTAGAATATTTAGAATACAGTGTTCATTATTATTAAATCCGTTTTTAAGTAGTGTAGGTATTTTATGTTTTTGTCTGTTTTTTTAATTTGATCCTTATTTCAGTAAAACTTTTTACATTACTATAGACAAATAAGTCAGAGTAGTAAACACGTTAAATTAAAACCTACATAATGTATTTATCAGCGAGCAGTCGTCACGCGGTCTGCCATTTGTCGGTTTATCATTATCACTTATTTACTGATTCGGCAATAATACATTGCTTAGCTAAAAGTAATACCCATTGTTCACCATCAAGTTAATTGATGGTTAAGCTACTGGTTAAAACGTTGACTTTACTACCCTGCTGAGAGGATAGTTTGGGTGCTGGGCAAGCCTATTCCATCTCAATGCCCGGATGCCCCAGGCACTACAGTGTCCCGTTAAGTGTAGGCAATATAAGAGTTTTTTTTAGTGTCACACTGGTTTGTCTGCTGGGTATGATAAAAACAAAATTTTAATTTAATGGTTTGATAGTTAAGAGTTGTTAAACAAGGAGAGTTTTGAGCTTGTAGTGTTTTAGTTAGCATAAATATTTTAAGAATACCAACTGAAAGCTAATACAAAAAATAGAGCTTGACTCTACATTTCTTGGCTAATAACGACTGGTTAAGTAAACCACTGATTACTAAGTTGGTGAACACCGGGCGGTCTAAATTACAAACTCACATACTACCTTACCTACTTAAACCAAGTATAGTTTAATGTCTACTTAGCGAACTTGGATAGTTGTTGAAACCATACAACTGGTGCTTAAATGTATGCATAGAGCTTACTATCTGATGAGTAAGCTGTAGTATGCAGTATGAGCTATGTTTATGTGAAACTTATAAGCCTTACATGGCTTTAAGCATTAAATTTTCAGAATTTTTATAACAGTAAGTAGGTAAAAGATGAAAAAAAAAATTATATGTAATCACTACTGTATCCCATAGAGCAGTAGACATTACTTTCAGATCTTTATGTAATTCTTTAAGATCATTTGAAGATGAATGGGGTAGTCAGAGGTATATACACATTTTTGCAGAAGTTAACTTTCCATTTGTGACATGACTGGTGTTGCCTACTTGCTAATACGAACTTCTTTATTAAGTAACCATTGATATAAGTCACCCAACTATAATTATATTGATTACATAATTATAATAATATGTATATCTACTATTGACGGGAAACGCTCATTATACAAGTATACAACCGACCGGATTCTGGTTCAGTGCAGATTAGAAATGTAAACAGAGGTATTAATTAAACTGACCGATTAAATGTTGCAACAACATAATAAATGATTTATCACGTCAACATGATTTTAAAATTAATTATTTATTTGCAGCTAATCAGTCGCCAAAACTTAAAACTATATCTACTAATTGAAGATGTTGCCGTTTCTTTCTTAAGGATTGAAATAAAAAGGATAGCATTATCTTTAGTTACATTAGTTTTAGCATATAAGACTGCATTTTTAAGGGATTCTTGAGGTCCTACAGAAAAAAATATTTTTTAGTTTTGGCGACATCTAATTCACCACTATACATACAAATACAAAAACATTTATTATCTCAATTCTTGACACTTTACAAAAATCATCTTAATCTATCTAATCTTAATCGGCTGAATAGTTTCTTAAATTACCTCCGTCAAACAAACAAACCAACATTGCCTTTAATATTAGTAGACATAGATTCGTATCGGATACCAAATTCTTGCGACAGGTCAACTAATGAATTAGAAAATATCGTAAAAATTAAAAAGAAAAAGCTTATTTCGCTCCAAGGACGTCTGGCAACCAACAATGAAGTGTCTAAGGTTTATATCGAGCGTTTATTCAATTGACGTGTTATTGACGGGTTTTCAAACAAATTTGTTTTAAAACTTCGTCTATGACTCCACTTCACCTTTAAAAAAACTTGTTGACTAAGATAGTTTCAAAAGAAAAAATACTTTTCAATTACTAGAGACTAAATAATCAGTACCTAAACATACATAAATGATATACGAGTACATTTGACTGACACATTGGACCTCCTCCTTTAACTGCCAATTTCAATAACCTTTCTATCTCCGATTTCGCTTACTGTCGGTAGATATTTGACACATTTTGTATGGAAGTAATGATAAATATCTATCCGCAGTAAGCAAAATCGGAGATAGAAAGGTTATTGAAATTGGCAGTAAGAGAAGACGAGTGTTATTCTACGATATAAAGCTAACTGTACAACCTAGCCTTGACTCACCCTTGGCTAGCAGGCGAGTGTTTGCTCAGGTGGCGCCCGGTGATATCACTAGTCAATGTGTGCTCAGTAGAGCAACAGAGCTGTGTTGTTTTTTATATGTAGCTTAGCTACTAGATGTGCCTATGCCAATGGTGTAAAGAGTCGTGTTGGAGCAGGCAATAGAATCCTCTAGTATAAGAACGTGACTTGTCAAAGTGGTAATACACAGATAACAACGTTGCTATGGCAAAAGTCTTACGGCCATCCCTAAGTTATAGGAACCGGCCGTTAGTACACAAGTCTTGTGTCACAAGAGTAGCTTGAACGTTAGTTCTACCATAACCACTTTCTAAGTAATATCTAAATTACTAGAATCTAGAGTTCTTATATCCTAGGCAACAATTTACGGCTGCGCTAAGCAATCATAGTTTGACGACCTCTGTAGCGCAGTGGGTGAAGACCCGTCTGACGCGGAGCGTGCGGGTTCGATCGCCGCGGGACAAATGTTCTGCAGACATTTGTTCCTGGACTTGCTATTTATCTATGTATTTAAGTATTAAAATTATCAGGCATGTGGTTACCATTAAGTTGCTTGTCTTGGGACTAGATGAGGCTGTGTCTAATGTCCAAAGATGTATTTTGTTTATACATTTGCAGCTTCGCTCTGCTACTAACCCGGTTAGCCTATGTGTTATTCCAGGTCATTAACTATATATTCCAAGTTTCAGCCAACTCCGCTCAGTAGTTTACGCGTAAAAGTAACAAACGCCCATACATCGCACTTCCGCATTTATAATATTGCGATAGGATTAGTAAGGTTTATTCATAGTACCTTCGGCTATTCTCTAGTTACATGTTATCAGGTGAAATGCGAGCCTACATACCTATATAATTAATTCGTGCAATTACCCGACCGCTAGGAAGGAAGGCCTACTCGGGTTGCGAACTTGCGATAGTGGAATTGTTGAATGGAGATTAGTTACACAAATTATGGCTGATAACGCATCTCAATTCACGAGCTTTCGTGCTGTTGGGTGTATTCAGGGCGACGTTTTGTGTCCTTTACTTTTCCTGGTCGATATCTGAAACTTGTATTTTACACTTACTTCTTCAAAGGATCTGTAATTGCCTAAAATTTGCAACAAAACTGGTGACCATCTTGGGAGTACCAGATATATATTTTTTGGAACTCTAATTTGGTATTTTCATTGCGATATGCCTGACTCCTACTGATATTGAAAATTGCAGACTTTTTACTTATAGTTGTTTTTGTTTGAAAGAGATTGCTTTTTAGCAATAAGACATCCCATTACACAAGAGTGTTCACTCTTATAAATGTTTTTTTATATATATTTTTATAATTTTTTGTTTTTAATTATAATATTTTTATAAATGTGCATGTTATTAGGTACTTCATACAATTGAGGACAAAATAAAGTCCTCGAGCCCTACCTGGTCATCTCCCCTTCGTTAGTTACCCAGGGGCTGAGGCTGCCCTTTATGTTTTCATTCCAATGCGTTGTTATGAACAGTCCATTCAACAGCACTGTTGTGCCTCGACCTTGGATCTCTGATACAAACCTCTATTGTTGCCCAAAAAACGTTCAGACAAAAGAGCTGGACATTGATGCGAGTCACTAAAGATTTATACTGGAAGGGTTCCGTCAACCGGAATAATTTTGTGCATTGAATTGTAATATTTTACGTTCGCCGTGTGGAGTAAATCAATGAATACCTTATGTTTGTTGTAGAAAAGTAAAACGGCATTTATAAAACAGCTAGGTGCGTACGTTGTGTGGCGATCTTTGCCGTATCTTCGCTAAAAAAACTAAACTTTTAGAAGAGGTTTGAATCGAATTCATTCTGAGAAGTGAACCGCCCACTGATCCGGCAAAAAAATAATTACGGAAACGTATAATGACCAATTTGACTCAACTTTGACATTGACATCGAAACGAGGTCATTTGCGCCTTCAAGAACACTTATCTAATTTACATGGGGTCAATGGCTCCTTGTTTTTGTTATTAGGAGATACGTCACTAATCATAATCACTATGTTTTATGTTCGGAATATTTGTGAGTTTTTCTGCACCGTGTGATAGATATATAAAACCCCTAGTATAAGAGTAGCTGTATTGCATTAACCTTACTTCTCCCATGCCTGCGAACGAGGCATAAATGTGCACATAAAAGTTACCCAATACAGCACCTTTCACCGACAATTCTTTAGTGGCAGTTTGCAAGAGAAAACAGTTATTTACATTAGTCGTAATCGTAAACCGATGATTTTCAAGCCCTTTTATCATTGGATAACTCTCTTGGACTTTTCCCTGACTTTTCGCTTACCTACACTGGGTAAATCCAAAATAGTTATGAAGCGTTCAGCATGTATGGAATGTTTTTCTTGTAAAATGTGGCCATGTACCATAAATAAAATGTGATACCTCTTACTACCCCTTTAGACAACTAAAAAAATGTCTCAAAGATCTGAAAAAAGTCACCGCATCATTGGAATACAGTTGTGATCATTTTTTTTTTAATTTTCCAATAATAACAAAATTGTTCTGTGAAATACGGAGTGTCGCCTCTATTTTTCTTTTAAACTGATTTTCCGTTGAATAAAACATATTTCCGAACTCGGCTATAATTGGCTGCGCGCCTCCCCTCACGAGGACTTGATGAGTGGACTCTGATCAGGGTTGACAGTCGTCTGCTCATCCAATACAGCCAGGGGAGGTGAAAATAAACTGGTATCTGCGACATTGAATGGGTACACTTCCGTGCAAAGATTTACTTTCGGAAAGTTTGGGGCGAGGATATTAAAGTACTATAGGTAAACTTTAGATTTTAAGAAATATATCAGACTAATTGTAACTAGAAATGGGTTACCCCTCCAAATATATAGTAATTTGAAACTGAACAAGATAATATGTAAACACCTACGCTTTATGAGATTATGTTATGTTATCATGGAAACTAATAAAATTCTACTAAGTAGAGTTCAAAAGTTGTTGATTCCGAAAAAACGTTACGGCTTTAAAAATAATAGCAACCCTATCGTCCCTGAATCGCGTTTTACAATCAATTGACAATCACTATGTGAATGGGCCCCCTGCCTGCGCCCGCGCATCCCATCATGTCGCGACTCACTGCACAAAAACTGCACCGTCCACCATTAACCAACTACTTTGCACAGCATTATAGGCCTAAAGAAAATACATGGAAGGCCTATGTTAGCTTGAAGCGGTGTAGTCGTGAAGTTTTTGCTCTATACACTCTCCTCAATCGACGTATTCTCGAAAGGAGTAACAGTATCTTTCCCGGCAGAGATTATAGTCGCCATAAGTCAGCAAGATGGATAGTTCCTGCAACAGTTTTTGTCACCACATTTCCATTGAATCAAATTCATTAAAGCAGCGTAGAACGTGGAATCGAAACAACAAAGAACAACGCTATATACACAACGTTTCTTATTTAAGGTATAAATGTCTGATACGGGTAACATAGAAACTGAAGTAGGTACTTACGTGCGACTGCACACCTTTACTTTGCATCTGAGACTAGCATCAATTTTATTTTTAGGACAATCCCGTACGACTGGTAATGCATGTTAAACAAGTTGAATACTTTAGTTAAAATTTAGACAACTTTGAAGTCCGCATACACGCTTGCTATCTGAAGAAATGTTTAGCATACAGTAACTTATTCAGACACAGATGCGATTAGAATTTTGAGTTTCCGAGAAAATGTAATCTGTAAAATGATATAGCTGGTGCTTTAGGGCGCAACTCGTTTCATCTTCGCATGATTCGCAATCAAAAACGAATTTGCAGAATGTGATGTAGGCATGTTGCTCGTTGGGTATTAGCGAGATGATGGAAAAAACCGGATATCAATCAGGTATTGCATTATCTCGTATGCTGGCGTGATTAGCTCTACGCTGTAGAGACGAGCCTGCGACACTCACAGATCCGGACACTATCGAAGTCTGTGATGATGATCACTAACTCTTTAAATTCAGCTGCTCTAACTTCTAAACACATAAAACGTAATTTTCATTTGGATTTGTAATTCCAAATAGATAGATTGATCGATTTTGGTTTCCCTAGAAAAACTTTACAAGTTAGGTATTGTGATTATTAAGTTAAAAATATAAAAATACAATTGTTATTTGGCCCATCACGGGCAAGTGAGCTGTAACGAGCGAGGGTCCGGCTACAGATCCACATTTGGCACGTCTCTACAGTCGTGTCGTGGGTAATGGGACAGACATTCCATTAGGCCGCTGGTTTGCGTTAGCTCGTCTAGCCTACGACCATTTCGCAATTAATCGACTACTAATGTTAATTTGCTACAGCTTACAATATTGTTCAAGTGTGTCTGAAAATGACTTTACTAATAGAAAAGTTAAATTGTCGGTCTTGGCTTTTAAAGTTGTTTAACCATGACAGAGGCCTTTAGGCGGCCTACAAACTTTGTCACCAGAATTGGTCACTTGCTCATACGGACGAACGAACCAATATAAATGTTTACTTAAAATCAAAGACAATTCAGAAATAATACCGTCACTAGGCACATATCTTAAAATGGTAACAATTCAGTGAATAGTTCGAACTCGTTAAACATTTACGATATCCCGATGCGGAATCGACCACTCAACTGTGTAATCTTGACTTCCCAAATCACTTGAGCTTAGTCAATGAAACATAACTTATTCATTTTGGATCGAAGTTCGCGGAACCCTTTACTTCGGAGCCCCTGCCAGAATAAACAATAGTATGTATGTGGGACGCCGCAGCTCCGCTCATGTCCTTGACATTGAAATTCCGCTTAAATAATAATGCTGTACCCTTACAGAATAATTGTAAACTCGACCCCTCTATTCAAGTCCTTGAAAGTCCTGTATGGCAGCTAGTATTCGTTTTGCACTGGACTTTGTTCCAAATATTCGTTGAACTAAATTAAATGCTTGCTGATGCAGAGGTCGTAGGATCAAAATTAAAGCCAGTTGCACCAAACAAGTCTTTGTTATATTTGTGCTACTAGTTTCGGACAAACCCTTTCTGGTTTCTGTGTTTCTCTAGCGCTGCTAACTTTATCGAATGCTCCAGTGAATACGAGTTTGTCCGTGCCCTTTTTGGCTGTGTTTTCGGCACTGCAGTGCAGGGTTCGGGTCGAGGTTAAAACACAATGCCCGTCGGCTGACAGTGCTCATTGTCCCACGTAAACAGTTACAACAACACGTATGTTACAAAAACATAATGCGCTATTTAGAAACATTGCCTTGCTAGTTCCTGCTTCTAAATTCTCTTATTAGTAAGTAGATCTATATAAATATAGTAGATCGTAAACAAGGTTTCATAAAAGTAATAGTCTTACGGTTGTTGTGAGCGATCGCAACAAATATAGCTAGGTTTTTATCTAGGAGAAAGGTTTGTTGGGTTAGCTAGGAGTTTGATTACTACTAAGACTTTTACATCTTTTTAGTTGGGTCTTAGTATAGAAAAGCTTTGTTTATCTCTATTCACCTTGACGACTCTTGGGATGTGTTTTTCTGCCAAAACCAATTTATTTTTACCTGAATTATTCCTAAACAATTCACATGTTATGTACCTAAATGTATCTTGCATTATTATTGTACATCTGTAGTTGGTCATTCTTAAGTTGTTATTTGTTATTTGTTTGTGAAATATCACGCCACACATAAAGTCACTCCCATTGATTACTTAACGAAGATGCTACGCAGATATTATCTGACTATTCAAAAGAAACTTGCAGATGAGCACTTTTATCATTTGAAGTTATCAGGTCAGGGCTCTATCGACAAATAATGAAATAACGACTCAGTGGAACTATTTAAATCCCTCTATCATTTGCTCTATTTAGATAAACCGATAAAAAATATACCTATATAAACTAGTAGTTCGCCTCGAACGAGATCTCGCTCGCCGGTGGTTGTGTATGTATATTCGTTTTTATCTGTGTTTGAAAGAATTTACTTCAGAGGTCTACTAAAAAATATTGAGGATCTAATGAGAACTAAGTACCTAAAGCCGATTATAGTATAGCGATTTTGAGTGTGCATTATTTACAATACAGGTTTTGATTAAAAACTCTTTGAATTTAGAGTCAAACCTTAGGCTCTAAACCTATTTTATATTTAGTATGTCATGTTGGTTTGATCCTGTCATGGCACTACTTTCGATGACAAATGTGTTGCCCGCGGTTATTTCAAACATTTGTCAAAAATCATTTTGCATTAATTTACTTATATTTCTATAAAAAATACTTGATGGTATATGTAAGAGCATAAGTTTTAACGAGGGTGTTTCGACTTAAAACATTTTGGTATTTTGTTCGTTGTGAAGTAGCAGTAACATTGGTTCAAGGAAACTATTTAGTAAGTTGAATTCTTTTTCCATTAAAACGTCGTCAGGTTCGTCAAAAAGAGTTAGGAGTTAGAAACACCAACCAAAATAACAAAGAAGAAGAAGAACGATTTTCTGAGCTGCGATTTCACCAAAACTTATAGAAATGGGAGCTCAGGATATAGCAGTCATGTTTTTTTTACATTTATCGAAGTTATTCAAAAACTTTACATCTTAGAATAAAAAGTAAAACCATTTTGGAATGTATAAACAAAGCCCTTTCATATGACACCCCACTCAATGTATTTGAACAACTTTTATTTTTTTTCATCCCCTTCGGAACCAAATATCTTTACAACCCCTTGACCGATTCAGCTCATTAGGTTACTGGCTTACCGGCTTACCACTACCTATGTACCTACCAAGTTTCATGAAGATTGGATTAACGATTCGACAGTTATGCCGGAACATACAAACAAACAAATGAACACAACATACAAAGCAAAATTACCCCACTTGCCACTAAGATCTTCGTTCGCTTCGCTCACTCGATCGATTATATCAATTCAGAGTACGTTTCCTTTCGTCTACATTTTTATTTTAGTTTATGAAATTTTACTTTATGTCTATTGCATTTCAGGCATATGAATTTTATGTGCTTGAAGTTCAGTCATACTTGCAGAGCATAACATATTACAATGAAGTTCAAAGTATCCTAGTTTTAATTGGGTAAAGTCACGGATGGTAGCTTACCCATGTTTTATGCATACGGTCCTTTCCGCCCAATATAAACTACGTAATTCACAAATAAAACAAAATATTTACAAAAGCATTTTAGTTATTAGGACATTATAAGATTCGCCAATATTTGCTCTACAATTATAGGCACCACTTGAGATTAAACAGCAAATATAGATAACATGCATTGTATTTTAGACTTGGACATTATTTGTTAATTGAATAGGATTTGCTGACTTTTAAAGTCTTTTATATCTACAGACTTCTCGAAACATCTCTGGCACGTGTAAGAAATCATATGTGCATTTGTAGGACCACATGGTTTTGTTTAATGACATAGAACGTTTTCAAACATGTTGTGTGTTAGCTTTGGCACTTATCAATATGGTGTTCGCACATTTACACTGACTTTCTCAGTTAACTAGAAAGTCCGTTCCATTGCCACTCCCATCTTAAGGACTCTCAGCTACCTTCAAGTGACAATTTTCTTTGTACTCTGTTATATACATTTGTGAGTATAAATCTCCAAGATATTTTCATAGGGTACCTATTTACAGTATGTCATTTCTTATGTGTACAAAATTCAAGAATGAATAATACCTTTGCAGACGCTTCCCCCGTCAAAGTATCTTGGCAAGAGTTGTGCTATTTTCTATTAGAGAAAATGGTTACATAGATGTAAATAGCAGCGTTGTAACCTCTTATCATGCGCCGTGTGACACGCGGAAAGACATTAACCAAATGAATACAATAAAAAATGGACTTGGAAATGGCAAGCCGCGTGCGCATCGCTCGGCCCATTCTCGAGATTATGCCTTCCCTGGCCAATCGGTGCTCAGTATCCGACACCCTCCCCTCCCCCTGCACCCCCGCGGAATCAGCTGTAATCGACGCGTAATCACAACACAACCTACACGACTGATAACCACGTTGTGGACATTTGCTCGGTGAGAATTTATTTGCACAATATTTCTTTACACCATTATTCATTGACTTTCCTTCTGTGTTCTCTAAAACTGGATAGTATTGCGTAAATGAAACATCTTCAAGATGAATCGGTCTACCTACATCTTCAGCATCTGTCGTTGGATACGCTATTTTCGTGACCTACAGTAATGTCGTGTGGTGTTATTATTAATTTATTCCACGTTAGATTAGATTACTTATAGGTACAACAAAATGATACTACTTTTCCTATTTACTTTTATTTTCTGTATAAAATAGATACTTAGTTATTTTAAAGTTCGAACAATAGAAATAATAAGTAAAAATAAAGTAGTGGCTTTTCGAGAGATATCATGTTTTTTGGATGTATATAACTAAGAAATTAAGTTCTATAATAAATGTGTTGATTACATACCATCCATAATTTCTTAAAACAAACGCTATAATAAATTATAATAAAACGTAATCATAAATTCTTAATTTCCTTTGATGGCCAAAGATCGTAAAGACATTAAAAGCTGTTTACAACTCCATCTTTATTGTTTTCATCAAGCGAAGTTCTATGATTCTCAACAACATCAACAAAATGTTTCCATCGAGCGTTGCTTTCGCCCAAGTTACTGTATCGACATTATATTTAA
Source organism: Xanthorhoe spadicearia (assembly GCA_947086425.1). Taxonomy (NCBI): domain Eukaryota; kingdom Metazoa; phylum Arthropoda; class Insecta; order Lepidoptera; family Geometridae; genus Xanthorhoe; species Xanthorhoe spadicearia. The sequence continues at coordinate 209,591 of OX352201.1, forward strand.
CGGCCGCTGATTGACGTCTCGGAAGATATTTCACAGTCGCAGGAAATCAAGATTGATAGCGTCTGATATTGGACCGTTTACCTCATCGCTTTCATGGCAGATATCGATTGGGTACCTACCTACCTACTATCTCAAATCTTCACTTCGGTAGTCGGGATGCTCGAACGGCACATTGCCTGTTGGCGACCGAAACACTAATTTATTGCAAGTTTGTCAGGCATTTATTAAAACTATCAAGTAATTAATTTGAAATTGCGTTGGTAGAAAACAAAAATTTGTCTTATTTATGCCTCATAAATAAATGATAACTGAGCTGCAAATTAGGAATTGTTTTTAGATTCGTGAGAATCATTTTCGGTTGGATGTTTTATAGCTTTCTAGAATCTTCTTGGACTTTATTATTAATGATGTTTTTAAGTCGAATGAGGCAAATAACATCCTAGCCTATTGCAACATAATTAAAATATTTCGCAGCACATATTTTGTTAGTGCAGTTGTAATAAGCAGCGATAATAATGTTTCCCTGTATTGTTATGCCACATGTGCCAAGAAATGGCCTAGTTACGACAATTTAATCCTTATTTAGTTGAATGTTTGCGCAATCGTATTTTTGATGCCAGATGTGCTATGAATTTTATATTTTATTCATCTATCTGCTTCTCACTTATTAAAATATTCTTCGCTTGAGAAACTTAATCAAAATCATGTTATTTGTTTTTTTGCTTACTATTTTCCTAACTTTTCTTCTATAGGCTACATGTCGATCATGAGCTAATGCGTTTACAAACATCGTGCATATTTATCTAGTTCATATCATGTTCGTTTTTCCGTTGGCGTGTCGCTGCTTGATTCTTAGAAGGCAATTATCCGGTTAACAGTACGTTTTTTACCGGCAGCCATTTTGCAGATATTCCCAATGAATTGCGATTGTGTTGCGATAATTTGCTGTTTCCGTCAACATTTCTCCACACTTGTTCTCCACGTTATATGACACTGGTTTTCGATTGCTCTATGGCTGATGTTTTTCTGGTGGTCACAGATTGCATTGCAGTGTTTGTACAAGTTATGTCAGGACCGGTCGTGGTTGGTTTTTGCTCGGATATCGTTTTTACGACGCGACGCCACTTGAGGTAATGAGCAACTCAACACGCGCCCGGGGGGATTCGTATCTGCCAAACGAACCCGCGTCATTACTTTGAGTATCGAGATTTCGTGTTTTGACTACCGGGGAATCCTTGCACTCCTTTTCAATAAACTCAAGTGCATTTCGGTTTACTTCCACTTGCATTACGGATGAATCCAAATCTTTTCAGTATATTTTGTTCAGCCCTTGCTGGTTCTCTCATATTTGCACTATCATATTTTATTTTTAAATTCACGTACAAATTTTGATCAATTAGGTACTTCTTACTCTATCGCTTACCTGTACGCTTACAACACGAACGCGAACTATTAACTTTATGGACTAAGTAGGACTTTATCATGAAATAGATTGCAGATCTGTGATTCAGAAGAGGCCTGAGCCGCTGATTGATCGTCCACGGCAAGATTGATCAGTTTACAATCACATTAATTATCCAAAGGGCCTGTAGCTATGGCCCTGCTAAGCGATCTCAGCTTGGCATGCTTGTGAGTCGTGGAAACTTGTATCAACTGATACTACAGCTAATCTAATTATAATTTAAAGCTGTTGAAATTTCTAGAAAGTTACTATTACGAGATTAAGTTATAGGTATAGTATACCACGTGTAGTATTTGATATAGGTCTATAGATAACACTTATCTCACTACGTTTACAATACTTATCAGTTATTTGATGATAATATTTTCTTTGTTTTTGTTTTAACTTATTACAACCTATTCTGCTGACTAACTTTTCAACTCTTATACTGCTTATAGAATTTCATAAAGTTGTATGCTTCGCCTCTATAGAAGAGTGATTCAGTTTTGATCTACCAAACTGGATCATAAAATCAATCACCCTAAAATTTGAAACGTGTTTTATATTTATGCCGGATGAAAGCTGCTAGACTAATAGATCAGTGACCTGAAACATATTCTATACTAGCTTACTCACGTGGCGTTACCTGTGTAGTGATGGTATATAATAATGTTATCATAAACTATTTATAGTCAAAGTTTCAGCCAAATCTGTTCAGTAGTTTTTGTATAAGAACTTATTACAAACATTCATGCATAAGTACAAATATTTTCGCATTTATAATATTAGAGACAATTCATGTATGGATATAAGTGAGGGAATCCGCAAACGAAAGCATGTTAAGTACGAATGCAAGCTGAAGGTAGCGGTGGCGTGATGATGCGTGCTAAGAGCCTGTCCAGAAAGAGCGATTTACGCGCGTGTCAACTCGCGCGTAAGCACTCGCGCGTACTCGAGATACTAGAGCTACATACATCCCGTCCAGATGCCCTCGCGCGTACTACGCGCGTATTACGCGCGAGGGCATCTGGACGGGATGTATGTAGCTCTAGTATCTCGAGTACGCGCGAGTGCTTACGCGCGAGTTGACACGCGCGTAAATCGCTCTTTCTGGACAGGCTCTAAGACTTCATTTGTAATTGAATTATTGTATCGCCTCGTTTATGCACTTCATTTGTTAATGCTCTTGCGATACCATATATCTGATAAGAATTAACTTATATTGGGCAATAAATCCTACTGATATTATAAACATGGAAGTTGTTGTGTTTGTTGCTCTTTCACGCAAAAACTAGGAAAAGGATTGGGCTGTAACTTGGAATATACATAGTTTATGATCTGAAGTAACACATAGGCTACTTGTTTTCTAGGTAGGTATCATAACGAAGCTGCGGGTGTATAAGCTATTATGCAATATTACTTTTCGTTGAACAAAATTCCGTCAGGTTGATAAGTTTCAAAAGTTTTATCCTACTACCAAACCAAGAACTAATATCGTCCTTATACTACCAATCATGCTCTCTTGACGTGTGTTATTATTCGAGTTATTCTGACCCATTTACGACCTGACTAGTCGTTCGTTCGTTCATTCGTTTGTATGAGCAAGTGGTCAACTCTGGTGACGGAGCTTCTAGGTCGCCTAAAGGCCTCCGGCATGGCTTAACGACTTTAAAAGCCGGTACCGACAATTTAACGTGCCCTCCGAAGCACCGAACCTGACTAGTCGACTAACATTTAAAAGTCACAAAACGTAAATCCAAAAAGTAGAGACAAACAATTCCTAGTTATTGCGAAACCCTATGATTTATCTAATTTGTGCGGACAAACTACCGGTAAAAGTCAGTATTGCTTGAACAAATTACGTTGAGCTCCTCAAACGATGATATCGTGCCGTAGAATCGGCCACGTCGCTTGTAATAAGCGCACGCGCAGTTGTGAAATCAAGCTTGTACTATTACTTGCACTATTCTTTATTCTGTGATGCGAGTAGATGTTTCATTAGACTTAATAGATTGAGGGCCTGTAGGGAGGTAGCGTTAGAACTGGCAAGCTACCTAGCTTATAAGACTGTATATTTTTAAGTGATCTTTGAGGTCCTACAGAAATAAACACACTTTTCTTTCTTTCTTTCTGTGGTAGGTATCATTAGACTTGATACATTGAAGTTAGGCGTTTTGAGCGGTTATAGTTTGGAACTTTGAATGGTAACTGCAAGTGCCTTTAAAACTTTAGACATTCACCATTAAATAACTTACGTATACTGCACTAAACCAACCTTTAAATTTAATGCTACAAAAAATATTTAAAAATAGGTACTTAAGTATATAATTCTTAGTTACACATGGCTGTTGAAAGTGAAAAAGAAGTCAATTCAAAATAATTTATTATTATTTTTATTACACGATTTTACAAAACATCCAGTAAAAGTATTTTCAATTAAAGTTTTTACAACCTTTTAAGCTATTGCATAGCTTCTATCGCGGGCCTTGAGCGTGGAGACCAAATCCAGAAATTCCGTAACGAAAAAACCTAACGCTTGTCTTTAGTTCAGCAACTCGCCTCTAGGTGGCATGCAATAGCTTTACAGCGGCAGTCCCCGAGTGCCACACGTCTTTTTTTTCTCTATGAATCTTAATACTAACAAAGACAAGCCAAACGATCGAACGAGCACAAAACAACAGTTACGGGAACGCCCTACAGCAGCTGTAGATCAGCTGTGCGGTCATTGACCCCGCTGTCGTGACCGATAACACCGAACCAAAGATTAGCGTGATAACTCCAAGATACCGGGAGCTAGCTATGTCTTTACTAATTTTATACAGTTATAAAACATATTATGTACACAACATATACGGGTATTTATCGCAATTAGGTACCATTTAATTTTATCCGGACATTTCAACTGGATTGCACCAGCCGTGGTCGCGGGCAGACAGAGTCTGTAATTAAATATATGTTTTATCATGTGTTCTGATCGCAAAAGTTTAAAAAAGACAATTTTATACAGTGTCCAGTGTCTTTTGGGAGAAGGATTTTTGATGTTGTAAATGCGAATTTGGGTATTGGGAGCTGCGTAAGGTAATAAGGCCACTATGCACACTTTTTTGTATTTCCTATTATGGCCTTAGGACCTACAACATACCTAATTGACCTACATTTTTTTATCAGAAAATGATTCAATTAATGAATGAAATGTATGAAGTACTTTATTGCACACTTATAGAAAATAACTTATGATCTACAAATCTGTAGTTATTGTACTTGTATAATGGGCGGTCTTATTGCTAAAAAGCGATCTCTTCCAGACAACTTTATGATGGAATGAAATCGATGTGATAGTAGGAGTGACAAGGGCGCACAGAAAGTATAAAATAAACACAAAACTAATACACAATCATGCTATGTATATTTATTATGTGTAGATATCTTATCTGACGTACCAAAATATATTGTGCAAGTACCTAAATGATACCGGGTTCTCAGAAAATAGCAGCGATTTCTTGATAGAGTTATGTTTAATGAAGTGCATCTATAAATCTAAATAGACCTATTTATCAACTACTAAGTTGTAAGTGGAGCTACTTACATTGTATATAATAGTAGTTAACATCGAGTACATTCTGTAGCATGTGCTGTTGTTTCCAAATAGATATGTTATATTCTATTCTAGACATTATATTAATACAACGGGAAAATCACGTAAAATATCCGCGACCTGCGTCCCGCGCCGAGCGATACACCGCCCGCAGTGTGCGACGTGCCCGCGAGTAGTGATCACACTCATACCCAGATGAAGATTCTCCGGAAGAATCGAAACATTGTCGGTATCTAAATTGACAATATTTTACGTGAGTAATTTTCCCGTTGTATTAATATAATGTCTAGTACAACTCACGATAGTTTTGAAAGTATTATATTCTACTGCTACTTAGAGCTTTTTCCCGTCTGAATTAATTTAGAGATAAGTCATTATAGTCAACATTTTTCGCCTAAAAATATCAAATGCTGTTCACTAACGGCCTGTTTCAGTATTCTGTCCATGTAAACCACTATTTCCATGGAAATACAAAATAGAAAAAGTCGCCGCCGCCAGTAATGGAAATAATGGGAGAAACAGTCCCAGTATTTCTATCAATAGAAATACCTAATGGAAATAGTGGGATACATCCATTTTGTCTGTGGTTGGATATCTTCGTTTAGTTGAAGTAGAATCACACTCGGAGGGTAAAAAACAAACCCCGTTATAGTAACATGTTGGTTAACTCCAACATTATGGTCATATGATTATTCGTTAATTTAAGTATGTACATTTATGTATGTATGTATGCTACAGTGGAAGGGTTCGTAAACACTTTTATTCATTTCCAATACACATTCATCATGTTCATATTCAATTTTCCATTAATCAGAGTCACATCCATAGAAATAATTGTAAAGCTTCGGTTTTGCGAGCTTTTGGTTTCATTCAATTTGGATTAATTACAAATATACCGAAACACACATTACTTACAATAAAAAAATCTGTTCTATGAAAAAATACTCTAGGTATATTTTAGCAAATACAAAAGAGACTGTTATCCAAACACTTATTTTACTATAATTCGTTCGTTCGTATGAGCAAGTGGTTAACTCTGGTGACTGAGTTTTTAGGCCGCCTAAAGGCCTCCGTCATAGTTTGACTATTTAACTATAAATCTATGGTTTTAATGACTCATATCATTCTAATATTATAAATCTGTCATCATGTCAAAACGAGTAAGCCGATTTGGATGTGAATTTGAAAAGATATAGATCGCGCTTTCAAATAGTATAATGGTTATTTTAGTACCGAGCGAGCGAATCATATGAAAACCAGTAGCAATTTACAACATCAAGCCAAATTCAACATGATGCCGTGTAACTTTATAGGCATGAAGGCCCAAAATGGCGCGACCGTTGAAAAACCCCGAAACCTGCAAAAAACCAGTACCATCGACCGCTCGTAAAAGTAATTGAAATAATTTGAGCGGATGATGGCTGCGCTGCGACATTATGTTTCAATATTCATTTAGATAATAACACATTAGGTCTGATTGCTGTGCACGGGTCACGTCACTTAGCTTGCGAGTCAGGAACTCTTCCTACTTTCTACAATAGTACCTACCAGTTTGATGAGATAGAGACTAACATAGACGATATTTTAAGCCACCTCTAAACCAAGTGGTAATGAGAGAGTAAGGCGAAAGAGGTATGTCAGGATCGTAGCAAATGGTGATCCGTGGTCTCTGCCTACCCCCATGGGAAAGAGGCGTGATTTTATGTATGTATGTATGTAAACCAAGTGGCCTAACGACTTTAAACGCCTGGACAGACATTTAATACAATATAACTGTATAAAATGTACATTAGGTACTCGAACGCACGAACAAGCATACATGCTCGTTCGTTCGTTCGTTCTATTACCTACATGCTACACGGCTAGGTAAGCACCCTGCTTAACAGGTTGCCATGACAACCCCTGAAGGCAGCCCTGGGTGCCACAGCTCCCATTACTGCATTAATAATACCCGACATAATAACAGCTACTAAACATGTAGAGCTATACAATTAAAATAAATAAATATCTTTGGACATTTTATAATTATAATAGTTACAGGACATTTTATAATTATAGTAGAAGCATCCGCCAGTGTTATAAGCATATGTGTTATTCCAGGTCAAAAACTGTGTATATTCCAAGTTTCAGTCAAATAATTGGGTAGTTTTGGCGTAATAGGACAACAAATACACATACCTACTATACAAACATTCCTGTAGTAGCAAATAGGATTAAGTAGCATTCGCACCTTGGCATTTAGAATAAGTACTACACTGACCAAAGTTTGAGTAAAATAATGCCAATCGTAGTACCTACTGTGAAATGTTTCAAAACTAATAAGCATATTTGAAGAATTTTGAACAACTATTATAGAGATTTTTTAATTGTACATATTACAAGTATGAACTGTTTACTATTGGGCAGATATAGAGAAATCCACCATTGCAACAACTTGGACAGTTTCTAAAACACTTGTCATAATCATTACGAAAGAAACATGGTGGATAAATGCTTGTATTATAACTTGCACTTATAATAAATAACTCAGTTTATTTAAATGTTAGCTTGTAAGCCAATTAAAGCAGGATACTGGATAACAAACCGAGTCTAGGTAAACAAACTTATCATAAATAGAAACCTGTTTCGTTACCGACAGTAATGTGTAGGCCAACCCCCTTATGCATATTCGACCAGTAAACCTGTATTAGCTAAAACGCATATTAAATCTGTTGCTATCTCTTTTCGTTGACATATGGGTGACAAGAAAAAAACATTCTTTAAACCTGTATTAAATTGTCAAGTTTTTATGAATAAGACCCTTGGCAAAATTAAACAAAATATTAAACAGACTTCAATTTTGTAAGGAGAGAGCCATTTACTGTTACCCGAGGTACATTTCTGTTGAAAACTCCGATGATCATCATCAGATTCTCATCAGATCCTATTTTTTTAAAGGATGCTCGACGACTTTTAAAACATGACGCGGTAAGAGATTGCACTAGCGTGTCACGTCAAGACATGGAGCATTATTTGGAGTATAAGTGGCTGTCTCTTGATCTTTTTACAAAGGGCAGATTGCTAGTAGTCTTATTGCATATTATTCCGTGTCACAAAGCAAGTTCAAAGATCCCCAGTCTCCAAGGCTCTATTGACTACTCTACTATACTTCATTTATTGAAACGAGCTAATAGGAAGAGAAATAAACACACGTGATTGGTCGTCGAAAATAATTATCTTTCTCGTGATTGGCTAGATTGTCAAATCAACTGTCAATTGTCAAATCTAGCCAATCCAATTTTTTTTGGAGACCAATCACGTGTGTTTATTTCTCTTCCTATTAGCTCGTTTCAATAAATGAAGTATACAACACTAGCTCACTTGTTCAGTTCTACAAAGCACCTTTCCTTTTATATCAGACTTTGCGGTTTCTAAGAAATTGCAGGCAGTTAGATAGATTTCACAAAGTTCACAGTACTGTACTTCAAAAGAAATCATTGTATATCAAATACATCATCTATTTCATGCTATTTCCAAGAGGTTTATATTGTTGTGGTGGTTTATTGTCATTTATGTATCGCACTCAATCTGCTCATAAAATATTACTGAAAGACAATTTCGTTTTTCGCTGTGTTTTATCGACTTTTGCGTCAACATATCCTTTTAATCCATACAAAAATAAATGTTTTATATATATATATTCTTCCTGGCCGTTTTCGGCTACAGAGACATTGGCTTAGTTGTTAGTTATTGTTGGCTTGGGTGTTTAGCCCGCATATGGCTGATATACCTTATTTTTGCTCCAAAGGATCGATTGCATGGAACGCATGTTAGGGTGCCATTCACATAATGATAGTTAATATTAGAAGGCGGTCTATTTTTGAGTGAAAAAAATGGTCTATATTCAAAGGTATAAAGAACTTATGCAAATCCTCAATTTCTCATTTAGCACCGCTATCAGATAGGACCGCGAGCGCGCAGCTAGCAGCTAGGTGCAGTAGGTATTGCGCGGCCGTTCACCTCTGAACCGAAACCAGGTCGAGAAGGTTACTCCCCCCACCTCACCCCCCCGGCACGACGCACGCTTGCATGAGAGAAAAAATTGCCGATAATCTCGCTAGCAAAATTATGGTAAATCTGTGCAAACGAGGAAAAATACAGCTCCGAGCGTCCAGGGATTTACTTTTGTGAGATTGAGCCAATATTTTTAAATAGAAAGTGTTGGAGAATTTCCTTTCAAACCCACTGCCCAATGTATCAGTTTTCCAATGTGTCCGTTATGTGCAGAATTATTTTAGGTCATGACAATGATACCCAACACTAACCTTTTTGTGACAGTTTTATGCACTATTTTAATTACAAATAATATTATTTGGTCGTTTAAGAGTCAGCTATTGTCTGAATAAAATCTCCTAGTATATATTTACAATCTTTTCAAATGTCGTGTGTTTGGTTTGGACTCATATGAATCATCGAACACATCACATTGCAAAAGCATGTTATAAATGATATTTCTCATAAAACACAGTTAATGCTACTTGTTGCTAGCCCAGAACTGTCTATTTTCTGGACAAAGGCCTCCCCTAGAGATAATTCTTTACTCAATAAAATATAAAATATAACCTAATTCAAGTAATATCAGAAGAGGCAATTTATATACAAAAGATACTTCCAAAACTCAACCGAAATAACCTCCGAACTCCGAATGAAATTGTGATCCTCCTCACATTGAAAGGTCTATTTAATATTGAAGCGAAACTAGAAGTGTATTCGTGTAATGAGCCTTCTTGAGAACGGAGTTGTCTCGAGCCGGCACTTAGATATTCATTCCTCGTTCCAAGAAATTCAACAGCTCGAGGCATTTTCACGGACTTCTACAATCGCAGGAGTGATTAACAAACAAATTGGCTCCCCGCCGTTGTTAGAAATTAATCAAGCAATGAATACTGAGGGCGAAACTGGGCTTCATTCATTTGTAATGATTTAGCTTTGGATTAGGCAAATCCCTGAAGTTTGGACGATTACGATAAGGGCCGAGTGATATTGAGTCGTGTTGGCTGAGTAGGATGATGCCTCGACTTTCGATCTGAATGTCTTGCGTTCGAACCCTACGGCGCCGGTTTTTTATTACTTTGTCATCAAAACTGTCATAAGCTAACCCGCAGCCACCTGATGATCTAAATAGTATAAAACTTAAGTAGAAGATACGACAACGGAAACGAAGAAGACTACTGTTCTGTTGACTCTGTAATGTGGAATGATTTCAGTAAGATGATGACGAGAGACGATACACTCTGCATTCAACATTTATAATGGACAGTATTCTATTGTAAGTGTGAAGCATCATGTGAGCGTATTAGCCCTAATCCCTCAGATAATGCTATGCTAATACGTTGCACTCGAAGGGACCAGAACTGGGGCAATCCGTTTCTCATTGCATTCGTGCTCTCTGCATTTTCATTGATTGCAAGTATTTAATTATTCAATTAAACAACCTAGAAATTCTAATTACTTTTATCTATGCCATCAATTTCATTTGTTTTCGGTTGAGATAACTTTATAATCGTCATTAAATAATTCGATTGTATTATCATTAACTGTTATTCTAGATTGAGTTCTATTGTTGTCGTTTCGAATTTAATACGTTATAAATTCTTACTTGTTATGTTCTAAGTAGGGTTTAATTATATCTTGCATCTATAGTCTCATAAAAACAAACTAGACTCCCCATTGTCTTACATGTTGTGATAAATTTACATGACTGGCGGAATTTGACTTTAATTTCTTTCGTAACGATCTCTATCTGGTTTACAAGGTCGATGGCCTTTGTTCATTCGTAATCTATCTCTATGAGCTGTGCTGGCCTAGTGGGGTCTCTTGACTTTTGATTTGTAAGTTATGGTTTTAAATCCTGGTTAGGCATCAATATAATTTCCTCCGAAAATTATGTGTGGTATGTAAAGTTCCAAAATTAGATAGCGCGTCATTATCAGAACCCTAAACTAAAATTATGATTGTTAAGGATTGAAAGAGTGGGAGAATATGTTCACAATGCGGTCCCTTCTCACTCTTAATTATTATTACCAACTCGAAATTTATTGTATGATAATATTAATGAACCTTAGTAGAATTATTCACATTCGACTCACAGCCGTCTCTAAAGTTTCCCTCACTAAACATGCAAATCAATTATCCAGCAAATCAATGTAATTACAATTGTTCAAATAGTAGTATTCGTGTAGGCCGTAGGGCCCCGGCCGGCGTGCGTGCTGTCTAATGTTTAATTGAAGCCATCGAGCACTTGCGTGTTTCATTAGTCGCTAGTGATGCACGCTGCCTCCTCTGTTGCTGCCTTTCACTTTGGCGCCTCAATAATCTTACCAACATGATCACCGACAGCTGAAACACGTTGATATCTTTATTTTACATCGTTGTGCTTATTGTCGTCTTTGCTGAAGCGAGCTGTCATATGATACATGAATAGAAACGCCTGTGAACAGAGAAATATAAGTTTGAATGCGCAACTGTCAATGCATCGGTAGCTTCGCACATCACTATCACCTATTTATACATAGCGTGCGCGTCGACTGTTAGCCAAACTCGGGCCACTGCAGCATTCATTGTATGCAATACAACACTTTTTTTACTCTAATATTTTCCATTACGTTTCATTCTAATTAAAAGAGCTATTGTGAAAATTCCCACTCTCACAGAGCGGAGAAAAAAATATATCATTATGTGTTAATTTTTGTTATTCAAGATTCAATTACTGAGTCGGCGAAATAAGTCTTAACGGGTTCTAACATTCTTGCAATTCGTCTGCAGCAGACTTTCAATTAAGTATTTAAGTACGGCTTCATTTGCGACTCTTTCTATTTAGTTGTGGAATAAAGCTGCCAGCGTCGCTGTGCTCTACAAGAGTTTCGAAATGCGACTCCGTATTTTACTGAATAGCTTAATATTATTCATTGCCAAATCATAATTGAGTTCGTTATTGAAAGCCGGCGTACTGTAAATGCGGGTTACATACGAGTACAATGTGTATGGCTGTCATAAAGTGGTATAATTTGGAGCACAATGTAACATATCCATCTCTGTTTCAGGTGAATACTGCTCGGACGTTGTCATGAAGTGGAATGACGTCACAGACATCAGTAAGTGCCCTCTTATCTTTTTGTACTTTAAATTGCACTCGTTTTCATAATATTATGGTTACGTTTCCTGCTTCAAGAGAGTTTTAGTGTTTTATGACTTTACGAGTTTAAATCACCGTCTTTTGTTTTTCTCTTGCTATTTATTCTGTGGCTATTGCAAGAGTTAACTGGTTATCTTTTTCTTAAACTGTTAATATTTTTCATCATTAGACGATGACACTCAGTGACAAGGTCAACTAAGCGTAGTGTATAGTGTTTGTAAGAGTGTAAGCCGATACATTCCAGCCCTTAATGCTATCATAGACATATTCCACAGACAAGACACGTGTAACACGTCGGCTTCATAGCTCTATGTATAATGTCCTTTTGTTCAACGGAAACAAAACGGGTGGAAACAACGTCTGAGGTGTTAAAGTGTGTCTAAGTACCATGACGTCATTGCAGACAATACTGTCTTCAAAGAATCTGACTCCTGAGTAGCACTTAAAGCTTCTGATCTTGTCTTACTGGATAACATTCTGAAAACAATGTTTAATTAAAATCATGTAGTTCGATACCAATTCGAAGCAACAAGGTCAGATCAACACCTTTTATTACGCAATATTTGACTAGTGTACGTACAATAATCAACTAAAACTTCACTTTATGTTTTATAATTTTTTCAAATAAATCTAGGGAGGGAGGACGGCCTTTGCCCTGCAGTGGGACAATATGGGCAAAAAAAATAATTAATCTAGGCCCCAAGCTGTATTTTATTTATACCGCGCTGGCATTCTATTCAAATAATATAAATATAATCCAACTCCTGTGTGTGTTTGTCTCATAAACATCGAATTATCCTTAAACCCAAAGCTAAACGTTAAATGATATCATTACAATAATTATAATTATATTATTTGGATAATTAACCGTTCGTGTCCCACTGCTGGGCAAAGGACTCTCCCCATTCCGATCGTCGCGATCTTGTGCTAGAGTCTCCCAGTCGGCTGTAAAATTGTCAAGTTCGTCTCGCCACCTTATTTGATAAAAATCATATCAATTAGCCAAGCTTTAGTTGAAATTCCGGAGCACACAGCTGCACAAACCATCAGAGCCGGCGAATCCATAGTTTTGGCACGGCGCGGCCGGCCCACGCTATACTACGCGCGTACTACCGACCGACGTTGTGTGTGCCACGCATTTTTAAATACTCTGCAAATAATTCTTGTTTGATCGCAAATCTGTTATATTTTGTTTGGTTCAGAGCTATTTTGAAGCTTTGCTTGTGTTATGTTATAACTTTTATGTGCGAATCATTCTCGCAGACATCAAACATGTCTATATAAGCCAGTCTCAATTTAATAACCTATCTTTGTTTTTTTACTGTAGGTAGATATTTGACATTATATACAAAATGTTAAATGTCTGTCTACCGACAGAAAGCAACACCAGTCACCACAGATAGATAGGTTATTGAGACTGGCAGTAAATATTCCGACAAAAACTCCGATCACATAGAAGCACGTTCTATTTGCTTAGCGGCCTTCACTATAATACAAGTTGTTGTGTACGTCGAGTGTACGACCAGTTCCGCGTGGGCCACGCGTGGGCGTGGGCACGAACTTGCAAGGCTGGAAAAAAAACTTCAACTAATTAAGTGCTTGTTGTATGTAACCATCGTTTTCGGCTCAGCTGCTGACAAGAAGCCTTTTCCATTTAAAAACAACGTCCCAGTTGCTAGCTACAGTGTTACAGTGACTCTGTATATAATAATCTAGTAAAAGTCCAAGTTTTTAATGATTATCATAGATTTGCTCCGCTAAACAGACGTTGTGTAGCTGGTTAGTGTCGACTGTGGTATCGACTGTGCTAAGCTACCTGCATTTCTTTGATTCCACAAATCCCCTGACGTGTCTTTGAGGAGTTACCTCGGGCCTCTAGAGCTCTCATTCTTTATACTCTGAGCACTTAGGTCGCTTTGTTGTCCATGTTTGATAACACGATTGTCTTGACATTGTTTCAAGTATCACTTCGCATTTCCAATTTCATTCGAAAGAAATCCTTGTGATAATAATATGACTTTGATTGAAGTGTTTAGGTTCGCAGAAATCAAGGTTTGATCGCCGTGATATCCGTGTAAGATCATGGTGTACAGCCAAAACGTTGACAGTCATTAACGGTAGTATTCGACCTTTGTATCGTGATGAATCGCATGCTCAATATATTTTCAATTTCATTAGAGACCGGGGTCTTGGCAGGGCGTGCAGGAAGACGGTATATATTCTCGTGGTCGTACAACTATGTGGATGGTCGTATGCGTAGTATATCGGTTGTAGCGCGGTCATTCATTCGGAAATAATACGAGCGTCCCGCGCCCGTCGCCAAAACGTTGCTCCGACCTGCCAACTTAGCACTTTTCACTGCGTCTAGCCAAATATCTTACACTTGTTTAAATATAGACGAAAATGAGGCTATATTTTATACTCAGCTTGCAGTTTTAATGTACATAAGGAACTGAGTCACGCTTATGTTTGTCCAATAAAATGTTTTCACTATCAGTAAAGTAAAATAAAGAACAGCTCTTATAGATATTATGGAAAACCATTTTGACTGTTGCCAGTACTTGCTAGCTTTTAATTTGAAGCAAGTCAGTTATAATGCTGACTACACGGTACCATGTTCATGTAAATCAGTTTAAACCACAGAGTTTAGTACTATCTACTCGTACCTCCTATGTTGATGTAATATATATAGTTTATGAAGCACACAGCGCTGTGCATAACCGCCGCGTCGATGGCTCGCTGATAAATTGCAGATGGAAGCAGACTGACAGTCGCCCTTGCGATCCCTCATACAAAGTATAGGTATACATCCACTGCTTTACGAGAACATTCTAGGAGAGATGCATTTGCATTTGTTGAATATAAAAAAAAACTTGCATTATAAAAGCATATTATTCGAGTAATTATACTCGTATAATCGATTTAGATACAGACGAGTATAGACTAACCGGGATGAGTGATATGCGTATGATGATACGCATACATAACATACCTATCTAAATGACGATTCTCCGGATGAATCGAAACATTGTTGATATTTAAATCGATGCTATTTTTAGTTCCAGAGTAGTTATTATAATGTCAAGACTCAAGGACAGCTCACAAAAGTTTTCAAAGTCATAAAGCAGTGCTGGAGTAGTCAACGAAGCAATTAATTGTAATAATGAGACTACAGTTTTAAAATATCGTGTTTTGTTTTAACTAAGTTAAAGCTAGGCAAGTTTATGCTGGTCTATTCATCAACTAGCTCTATTTATGTGTGTGCTGACGTTATAATGTTGACAGAGCAGACATTTCAATAGGGGCAATCAATTTGATTCATGGAATGAAGTAAACAATTTCGTTCAATTCAATACTTGCATAATAAGTTCATAATACCGACGAAGCTAATGAACGTTTCAATAGAGATACGGATGTCATACATTTGAATAAGAGCAAAACAGTCACAAACGACATTATGATTAAGAGTTATTATTGTACCTATAGTAACTTTAATAATACAGAAACGGATCAAATTACATTTGATATTCATCATCATTGCCTGATGCATCTATTACTTACTGATAATTTAGATAGACAATATAAAGACGATGATTTATAGAAGTTGTATAAAGCGTCAGGAGATAATCTTAACTTAAACTTCCTACACTCAACGGGACACTTTAAAAAACATTTGATAATAATACTATTTAAAATCTAGAGACGGTACTAAATCCACGAACGCCGAGAGTAAAGTGCTGAACTGTAGTTTATCCTTCGGAGATTAACAAGGAGGATGGAGAAATTATCATAATCGATGCGGCAAGTATCGATAATCATAGTGGAGCGGGTGCGAGGCACGACCGCGCTAAACCGAGAACGACACAGTATACTAATGAGCGCATACCGAAGCCAGGTCCCAACTCTGCTTCACTCTAATAAACTACTGCTAGTTATAAAATATGCACTATACTATGTTGTAATAGAGGCTATCAAATTCGAAGCAACCAACCAATTCAACGCTAATTTAACGAATGATATCTCAAAAGTGACAGAGGCCTAAAACAACACATTAAAACCATGTTTCAAATTATGCTAACCGCTTTGCAATAATAATTACATACAATGTTGTGTAAAGATCAACCTTTGAAGATACGAGTATCAAAGCTTCAAGTGACTTTGTTGGTTGCTTCGTGACGAAAATCTGTACCAAATGGTGTTAATGTTTCTAGAAATAGGAAACTTATGGAGCTAAATGGTAACCTTTGTTTTTGCTCTTTGTTTTGAATTAATCGTTGATATTTCTAAACTGACTCGGATGACATCTACTTAAATAAGTTAGAGAAGTTTTTGAACACACATCTATAAGCTGCTTCTCACCTACACCCAGGTAAACATCTATTCTATCTACAACACTACATACATAGTACGCCATATTCCTATCTAATTGTTCGCGTAATTAGCCCGTGCGGTCGCGCCTTGCGGTTACCACTCGATTTTACACTCTCTCACTTGCTTTACAGAATAACATGTACCACATGTGCTGTAGACATAGCATCATATTATGGCTGTCTAACAAGTTATCACACATGTCCAGACATTTGCTTGCCCGCAACGTTATTTATGGTTAAGACATTTATGTTCTCAACGATTTGTCATTTCATACATTTTAATGACCATCTTGTCCATCCTAGGTACTTAAATACAGTCTTATGTAAATTCTTAGTTATTTAAATGTTCATCTGACTCACATTTAAAGAGATTTAATAATGATTTTGAAGAGTAAGCGTCGCACCTAAGAATCAAGACTTGTTTTGTTACTGTTTCTCTGAGTTTTCTGTACACCAAATTAGATAATGGGTCTTATAATTGATATAGTCAATGGTATTATACTTATTATACTCAGCCCACCATCTTAGCGAGAATGCAAACAGTTATCGTAATGATAAAATCGCCACATTATGATCATAATACCGAGCTTTCAGAAAGGGACACTAATTATATCAAGATATTCAAAGCGCACAACCTTGAGAATCTCGAATACCTGATTCCACGTCGCTGGTATTACAGCTTGTAACAATTATTTCGATACATATCTAATTAATCCATATTTAGCGCAGCTGTGCAGCAGTCGCCGTAGCTGCTATTAATAATGTAAATGAGGTTTCTACTCGACTAGCTCTAGAAGCGTTTTCCAGAATCGAAGGCCTTTGCATAGATGAACTCGATGATCCTGATTTACATTCGCCAAGTCTCCTTTCCAACTACTTATCCAAGCTTGATAAT
The DNA here is from genome assembly GCA_947086425.1 of Xanthorhoe spadicearia. Classification (NCBI taxonomy): domain Eukaryota; kingdom Metazoa; phylum Arthropoda; class Insecta; order Lepidoptera; family Geometridae; genus Xanthorhoe; species Xanthorhoe spadicearia. Next base: position 227,066 of record OX352201.1, read on the forward strand.
ATTAAGTTCTTCTAAAGCGTTTTTCATGTTTATCCGAGCGCGTCGCGGCCATGTTGCGCCCGCGCCGAATTGCAGATTACATCACTGCGCAAAAAATCGCGTGCGCGTGCAGGTGGGGGGAGGGGGGAGAGCCTCGGGTGTGGTGCGAGGGGGGCAGGGCTGACCTTGGCCTTGCTCGAGCTGCGGCGGCCAAGGTGAGCTCAGCTCCACCGTAATTACACATGCGCCCACCAGTCTGCCGACACACGCTTATTATGTGGCCAGCGTGACTGTAACCGACGTAAGAATCGAACTACCGATTCTGGAATCAAGTACCCCGGTGCTGCCCACGCGCCCTGACCCTCCTCGATCCACGGAATTGGAAACGCAAACACAGCACTTTTGACACCTTTCGAACGCATTTGGTTGGTTAACGCCGCAGTTATCTCTGAAACAGGTTTATTATAATCAAGTCGTTTATGCCTTTGAAAAGCTTATTTTCACTTTGAATGCCGAACCCATAAGTGCAGCGAGGCAGGAAGCCAAACCTGCCCAACTTGAAGTAGACGCTCAAAAACAAGAGATTTACAAAACGAGTTAAACAAGATGAGAGCTAACTTTGGCAATGATCAGCTTCAATTTGACTTTAAATTGCGGCTTCAGAAACCTTACTAATTACGTATAATATAGAGACGATATAAACCGAGAATCATAAAAAACAAAACCTGTTGTAAGCCATAGTATTCACAATACGTGAAGTGTGACCCGACTCGAGTTTTGAACATGTAAAAAACATGAAAGGTACAATGAACACATTATTTAGATATATATAGGTAAAGCAAGTTCCGTAATTTAATAATATTCCTAGCTAAGAAAACAATGACTGCAAAAATCAATGTTGAACATTTGAAAATACCTATTATAGATTCCAGCACGAACAATGCTTTATACAGAAATGTTTATCAAAAGCGGAGAATTACTAAAACTATAGCACAAGAAATGCTCGTGTAGTTGTAGTTGTAGGCAAATTCGTTTGCGATTGTCGGAGTGGTCGGTCGTGGCAAATTGGCCGCGCTCCAACCTTGAACGTGTGTGCCTAAATCACAATAATAACAGCATTGAGCCGTTTCAGCCTTTTGTACAACGGCATTTTGTATGCTATCGACGAGGTTCAAGGATTGTCCACCGAACTATGTTGGCCAACTATTGTATTCAAATGATCGATCGCTATCGTCTCAATACGAGTACATGCTAGTTATTCGTATTTATCTCAATTTAAATAGTTTGTTATGACTATGACGACGGAGCGAAATGCTAATTGTATTTCAGCTAAAGTCTGACCGTCTCGAGTATTTGGTTTCGCATTTTCTCGAAGAGATATTGGATTTAGGAACCTCAACGGTCTGATCTCTCATTTATATTCAGATTGTTTTATTGAATTAAATGTAAACACATTCGTTTCGTATGTCGAGCACGTGCGAATTGTTATGGTCGGAACACATTTACATATTCTAAACATCTTATTAGATTTCTCAACTTACTGCGAGTGCCTTCGAAATAAGTATCGTATATCAAGAGATAGGTTACTCTGCATTTTGAAATGTCATTTCGTGCGACCTTTTAGCTGTAACCGTGGAAAGAGATTTATTAGTTTTGCTTGAGTTCGAAGCTAGAACGAACGGTGATTCACTTTGATGTTTACCTTGAACTTGACCGCCTGCATCGGTCTTAATGTTATCTTTATTTTTATTACGATGACACAGTGACGGTGTTTATTTGCTGAACTTCATTATTTTAATAATGCTATTGATATACAGTATAATCTCACTAATCCGGCACTTCAATAGATCGGCACGTCCAATAATCCGGCACCCTCAGCCCACGCCTCACTCACTCCTCTATACCTGTACGCTTCGGTCGCTGCGTCGTCGACTAGCAGTTTTACCTCAAAACTTATCACGTGCACGTGCTTACGTATTTTTTTTTCAAGTGAGAATAGTTTATAGTTAAAAATGTTTTAAAAAATGCTTTTTTTATTAATGACCTATGACTTTTTCACTATAATCCAGTAATCCGAACATTCCAATAATCCGGCACCCTCCGGTTTTTAATAGTGCCGGATTAGTGAGATTACACTGTAATAGCATTGCCTGTTTCATTGCAAGTTTTCAATCACGTATTCAAAATGTTACAAAGATTTGTAGCATTTGAGTCTTGATGGATATTTATTAGTTGGGACCTGTCTGTACTTGTCTGAAGTTGTGCGTGTGGTGTACGAACAATACTCCAATACTTACATCCTTACATAGTTAGGTATATTACATGCTAACAGTTTGAATACGGCATACGACTGGCACTCTTGCCCACGCGCAACGCTCTACCAAACCTCCGTGTTTCAGCTCGCTTAGCTCCTAACTCGACGTACTAGAGGTGAAACTTGAGCAGTCTGTTGTAAATAAGCTCCACTCAGACGTGTTCTCGGACACATTTGCATTGGAACGGGTGACCATTACGAATTTTACCGCAGGATCAGATTTACAATGTAACTCGAGTCGAGAGTCGAGACTCGAGACTTAATATTCCTCCTGCAAATGCTTACGTTACTTCTTTATTTTAAGGAGTGGCACTTAAATATCGATACCTACCATTGCGAATGAGATTGTTATTGCCAATATCGTAGAGATTTTATTGAAGTTTACCTATTTATAAGTCGAACCTTACATGATTCTATTTGCAATATTGTTGCGAAATAAAGTAAAGAGATCCGAAACGACTCACATCACGTTTCCCGTGCGTGATTCGAAACTTTAAAGGTTTGCTGTCATTACAATAATTATACAAAAACTCGGGACAAATGCGCGGTAATTAAAACCTTCGTATATGAAATTCAAACAACGCAGCCGAATGTAGCACTCGATGCGGCCGTGATTACTGAAGACATTACGCGTGTGACTCGCATGCCTGATGTGCCAGGAGCGGACTCAGTCTCCGCGACCTCGCAAATTATGGACATCGCCCAGCGGTTTGACGTTTCGTGACTTGCTCGCGTCAACGGCGCATTGAATCTTGATCTGAACCCTAGCCACGATACAGCGCACCGTCTTGCTAGATGTGCCGCGGGAATCCCGACCTTGTTCCTCAACTTTAAGAGTGGATGGAGAACCGCCAGGAGCAAACCCGTTTGGAGATGCAAGATAACATCGGAGCGAGAGCGGTGCGTCAGGCGAGTCAAGTCGAGGCCTTTCAATTATTCACGAGAGGAGCACTATTGTAGGACATGTTGTATGTTTGTTGCCCTCTCGATGTGTACCGAGCCTTATCTTTTGTGCTGCTCCCGGACCTGACAGGTATTGACACACGTTCAATTCGGAATTTCTCGGTAATGCCTCCGTTTATGCGAAACGGAGCTTTGGGCCGACAACCTTTGTGAGCTCTCATCAAACAACAATGTGCCAACCAAATTTAATGTGTCTTTTGCATAATACTGTTGCAGCATAAAATGTATATGGATGGAGCTTATATAGTCAAAGTGATCATTACATTGTACATTGTATATGTTTGTAGATAGAGGAGTGTTGCGAGCGAATGTAACCGCGGTGGTCGACGTCTATTTCAATTTGTCCCACCCCGGATGGAAATAATCCCAGGGTAACGATTTTTATCGTTATTTTTAAATGTACCCACCTCCGGCGGGCGGGTCTGCCCGTGTGAGAGTGGAATTAGATTTCACACAAATGTGTTTATTTGTTTATTGCTTCGATGGCTTCCGAAGCACATTCCGATTGGATTTCAATTTAACTTTGTTACAATGATTTTATATACCTGACATGCTTTTGTCCTCTCTTTGGTTAAGTTTTTCAAAATACCACTCGAAATTAGCTTTACGTAGAATTACTGTCGATTCATTTTTTTGAAGTTGGTAGTTTACAGAAAATTTTAACTTTATTTATTTATATTGAATGAATCCATTCCATTGCCTGATCTTACACGATGTTCTCTTACAGAAATAAAGTAAAAATATTATAATTTGCTTCATGTCCAGCCTTACATAAGACACGTGAGTCTCTGTCGTTTTGTTGTTTCGCCGTGTTTGTATTCTTTGAGAACCCGTCCGAACGCGAATATCTTGCAATGTTTTGGTCTTGAAACAGCTTTTTGATTTTTAATCTTGATTAAATTATGATATAGATTTCAGAACAACATGTTTATACATCTCATGAAACTCAACAATTCATGAAAATGGAACTTTGTCGGTTAGTTATTATTAATTTGATCAATAACAAGAGTCTTAGGTTAGATTTTGACGACAAAACTCAGTCACCTAAACAATTTTACTTTACCTAGGGTCCCTTTTATCAGACAGATTTTCTGAGCGAGTAAACATCAACTGACCTGAATTTTATGATGTTCTTTAGAATATTCCAGGTAAAACGAGTTACAAATAAATATAATACAACTGGTTTTTCGAATAAATATTACTCGTATATTTATATTGCAGATAATTATTATGTAGGTAGTTTATTTCATAATAAACTAAATAAGTATAATTATCCTTGTTAGCCTATCTTCATTAGTTTTTAATTAGGTGCATTGTTCACCATATGACAAGGTGATACTGGCTAATTAGGACAAGGACATAATTAGCAGAATCTGATGTTTTACGAGTATGTATGGTAAAATGCTTATAACTTTTTGATCGACTTTACTGTATATTTTAGAACTATTTATACACAGGTTTTTATCGCGTTGATTACCTTTTTTATATCCCGACGTTTCGACTATGTTACAATAGTTCTAAAATATGAATTGTGATCGCGAAAGTTTAAGAAAAAAAGACTTTGCTGTACTTCTTACTTGTACTTCACTTCATGTACTCGTATTGATTGTGTGATAAATGCAATAGTTGTAGATAAAAAGACCGAAGTCACATTGTTGATCTCAACCAAAAGGTTGTCAAGACTTAACGCAATTCTTAAGTCAAACAGACTCTTAAAAACAACCATAAGTTAATCATAATCCACCGCCTGGTTTCATCGACTTTTGGATGGACATCCCTTTCTTTATTTATACCTTTCTTCACAGTCTAGTTCCCAGTCCAAATGATACCTCCAAATACGATTGTTCAGTAGCTCATAAATTACTAATAGTAATCGAGTAACAAAGCATAAGCAAGCGAGCACTCGTGCTGATTGTTTTAGATGATCATAGATGGACGGCAAGGTCAGAACAAGCCTTAAGCTAAGCTTGTATGAAGACAGTAACTGGACTGAAACTCCGCGGTCTTTGCCTGCCCTTAGGGGAAAGAGGCCAGATTTTGTATTTAAGTCGTTTAGACGTATTCGTATCGGCCTTTCTAGCTATTTACTTGAGTGTCGGACTTACCAATATGATGCATGATGTGCATGTGTAGGCAAATGATGATATTATAGTGAAGACGATTAAAGGATTTGTAGTAATACAATGATTTTCTCCCTAGGTATGGGTGGCGAGGCATGCGCGTGCGCACCCGCGCCGCAGCGGCTGCTGCCGGAGCCGGAGCCCGACCATCTGTACGACCATCATTCCTCCGAGGAAGAACTCGAGGTAACTAACTACCACCTACTGAATGGTTTGCATGAACTGTGTTACTATCATACTTAACAATCAGTAATTTGATCACAGCTCTAATTTCTATTGCAACATCAGCAATGAAGCGAAACAGTTAAAAACAAAATAAAACGACGAGTTAATTAAAAGAGCTATCCAAAAGGATTGTTCAATTTGCTATCGCGCCGCAATTACTGTTTTAATTCGTTCTGTTTAATCTGGCTAGTCTAGATTCGCATCTAAGCCTCACGCACAGGCAACAGTACCACCTAGCACCGTATATTAAATCATGAGTCATGACTTCGCATAGGCATCATTAAAATCAGAATTGGAAAACTTACATGGTCCATGTTTTGGTCCAAACGGCATTCAATTGATTAAATATTGGGCCAAGAGTATCAACAAAATGCATATTTGATTGTGATGAAAATAAATAACGCCTCTAAATCTTTAATATAATGATTTAAACAGTATCCGGAGGCAATGTTTGCTTGTACTTGTACTCAACGGGAAAGTGGACGGAAGTGTCTGGGATATTGTTGTTCACAAAAAAACTGGTTGTAATTGTGAGTCAGTAATGTAAGTACTGTGCAAGTTAAGTTACCTTTGTATATTACTATATATTAATATATAGTAGTGTAGGTATTTTTTGTTTGTTTCTGATATAAAACTTTGTTTGAATAAATAAATAATTAATATTGGTAACTTATATTCTAAGTTACTTGTACATTTTCGTGTCTTAACATCTTTGAATACGGACTTCTTATTAATCTTAGTTTTGACTACGCCTAACTGTTTATAATTACAGTAAGTACGTATTTCCTCTTATGAAGATTAAGTGAAGAGAGACGAATTGCCCTAATTTCTTTAGAAGCCATTCAACTATATAGAGCTAAAGTGCCGCCTCAATTACTTAAATGTCAATATGCGACTAAAATACGTCGTAAATCTAGGATACGTGAACATCAAAGGAGTCAAGTATTTCTTTACTTATTTAGAGAGAGATTACGCGCTTACTTATTCACAAAACGCTGCCTTTTGAAACTTATTGGTGTTTCGTTTGTTTATTAATTTCCTTTAAACATGCTTGCCATATCGAGCATGGCAGCCATGACAGTAAACAAAGACACGTCATTTATAAATTCGTTTTGATAAATTCTAAACAGAAACGCTTTTAGAAAAGCAACATGGTTTAATATCTATTAGCCTACATAATGTAGTCCAACCTTTGGGGTGGCGGGCCGGAGGGCTGGTGCAATCAGACATATTAAACTGTTCTTACTTTATGAATTTTTGATTCCTGAATTTTCCTGACGTTGCATAGTGTACCAGAATATCTAAATATGAATAATTATCATTCGTGCGACCCCGTTAAGTGTAAATATTTTAAAATGTTGAGATAATGCCTGAATGTCACTCCGGGTTCTAGAAATACAAACGAGTGTGTTGTCTGTTGGGTCTAGACTCTAGAACTGGATTGCATATACACAGAGATATATGTCACTCTAATATCAAAAAATAACCATTAGATTCAAGTTAGATTACAATCTAATCTAATAAGATTAAATCCGCGAGACTCAAATCCATCCATCTCTACACTGCCTGATGGTACATCTGTCACTGTCATAGTCAGTGTTTTTTAGGTGGTTGTAAAAAACCTAACAACCTACTGTCTATTCATTTGGATTCTGTTACAGTCAAGGTGGATAGTTATGTCCCAGATGACAAATTTCCGACAGTTTACAATGTCGAGGCTTTATCATGATCATTGTCATCATCCTACCATTATCTCACGCTAAGTGTCGTTTCGGCATTACATATTTTCTCTACCACTCTTCTCTATCTATGTGAATAAGTGAATTTAGAGTTGACGAGTAACTCGAGTTAAGTAGGTCGTCCGCCTGCTCGATGGGTCGACGACATTGTCAAAACAGCAGGTCGCACATGGGTCAGACTGGCGCAGGATAGGGAGGGTTGGCACAAGCGAAGAGAGGCCTATGCCCAGCAGTGGGATGAGACGGGCTGCACGTGATGATGATGATGAGTAACTCTGAGTTTCACATACAGTCCATCCACCGGCCTTCCTATACTTGTATACCCATCCACATTCTCTATGCTTTAATTTCTTTACTACGATGATATTATTATACGTACCGTTTAGGCGAGTAAAGTTGCAGGCTAATACTAGTGAAGCATACTGGGCGGAGAGGGCTGCGAATAGAAATGTAGCATTACCGAAGGAACTTACGTGGTACTTAGGGCAACGCAGGGCAGGATTAAGGGCCTAGTGATAGTAGATAATTAGCTGACAGGCAATTAAATTGAGGAGTATTTTTAAAAGAAAAGAAAGAAAGATATTTATTTCCGATCACCACTATGAACTAATACAATAACAATTAAGTAAATCAAATAAGATGAGTCTGTGTGGTTTTTTGAGATGTTCGTTACGATAATGAAGAATCCTTTCAGTCATCTCCATTTATCCCGCAGAAGTTCGACATTTGTGTATGTGCAGTCTTTTGTACTTAATTCAACGTAAATTAACAAAGAAATAATTCATAATTATCATTTTTATCAAGCGATCGGAGAGTATAGTGTGTTAGTATCCAACAGAGGGGCTAAAATGATGATTGTTTTTTAATGTAACATAAATTAGTAGCCAAAATCTGGAATGACATCAGAAGTTCAGAACATACATTAACAAGCTATGAGTTGAGTGCAACTCAAGTTGACTCAACTTCACCATCATCATGTAAAGATGATTCAAAACACATATTTTGATGAACCGTGTATTTAATCCAGCCCTGTCCTGGTGGGAATAGTAAAGACGGAAGGACGGACAATTTCAGGCTATCGAGAATAGCTGATGTCGTAATTGGCCACCACCCGCCACCATACGCCTCCAATTGCAGTAATCCCCCCTACCCCCTCGTACCCTGCCCTATTACCTTTGTCTTTATGCCCGTTTCTTTTGCTACGTCTAATCATCTTTTTAATTTGCAAGTTTCTGTAATAATCGTGTTCAGAAAATAGGTTAATGGAGGTATCGCTCAGGGCACTTTTCGCGGACTTAGCTTGTTTTTTAGCTTTGTTTCGTCCTTTTTTAAAACATTTTATACGTGTTTTAATGATCCAAAAATAAAGTTCTTAAATATTACAACTATTTCAAGTAAACGTTTACTATTTTACTTCACGTAAAATCATTTTCAGAGACAGATTGAGGTAGATTCTCCATTGTCTGAACTTTTGTTCTATCCAGTACAGAGTAGTGTACAAACAAGAGGACTTCCTATTGTGGTTGAAGAGGCTGCAAAGTGAACCCTCTATCCTAGACTACTCTACATTTTACACTGCCAGGGGCATGTATATCAAACTGACAGCATAATTATTATGTTAGAACACAATAGGTACACTACATACTATAGAAAACGGTTCTATAGAATTGATTTTGGCAGCTAAAACTGTTCAGTATGTTAGAATTGCATCACGATAGAATCTAACAAAGCCCCGTCTCTGGATCTTGTAATTTACACTAGAAGTTTCTCTAACCGTTTGTGCAAGTTAGCTTAAACTAAACAAGCTTATTTACCCTACTGTGTCTAACTTGTCTGTGGTCTCGCCGTGTCTATAGCGTTCACTGCGACACTATCACAGTTGATACATTGCAGTGAATCATGTTTTGTATTTCTTTTACTTTCCTCAAAACTATTTTGCTTTTCTTTTTATTATATTTTAATCCTTTTTCAATTTCATTTATATTCGAAATTCTTCTTACATTTCTGGCGTTTATTCTCAGATTGAAAATGATTGAAATCTACGCTCGCTTATTGTCTTTTAATGTTAGTTGCTACTCATGTCGCTTCGTTAGTTAGGTTTAGATTTGATGATCCCTAATCACTACATAGGTACATATAAAACAAAATCACTTTCCGTCCGTTTTTTAGATCTTACAACTATGCATCGTGTTATGCAGTTTCCTTTAATATGAGGAGGTTCTATAATAATTTATACAATAATAGTGAAAACATCTCTGAAGCCTGCAGCAGATTGTTAAACTATTAATTGTATGCCATCATCTAAGTGAGTCTGTCTGTCTGTACATCACACTGCGCTGTGTCGACAGTATAATGAGTGCATCGCTTAAGCTCGCTTGCTCCGACCCCTGCTTCAGACTAGTTGAGACTTAGATATGCAGTTGATTAAATGTAGTGCTATAGTAATTAGTCTACATGACTTCACCTAAACCATGTACCAACAGATTGCCCATGTTGCAATCAGTTAAAATTAAAATTGATGGTAAGGTAAATCATGATAAAATGGTCATGGTAGATAGAGTTGGAGTAGTGTCCAAAAGCCTTTAAAGATATCATGTCTAGTTTTCCTCTGACTAAAACTAGACAAAAAAATCTAGGAATTTTAGAGCTCTCAATATAGATGTTTATTTTCCAAAACTATAGTCTATTGAAAGATATAGAGAATATTATATATATATAATATATAGAGGAAACCAGTTAGTTTTCTAGCAGCGTCGATGGGCTTGCAACCTGTCACGTATGAAAAGTTAACTTCTGCAAAAAGTGGGCATGTACCGAATATAATATTTGGACATACCTCTGACTACCCCATTAGACATCTTCAAAGGATCTAAAGAATTACATAAAGATATCTAAGAAATGTCTAACGCTACCTAGGATACAGTCGTGATCATATTTCATTTTTTTTTTATAGTCTATTGGCGAAATTCAAACATTTGACTTTAAGATCAAAAGTCGAGCCCTTGCCCCACTCAACCACGACAGCCACAAACTTTTTCATACGAGTCATGAATTACTAAAGAGACCTTGCTGGAAAAATATTTTTTTCACGCTACACCAAAATTTTCATTTGGCGTGTTGATCAAAGCATCGCCTGAACTAAGGGATTTTCCCGTGCATTAAGATTTCATTCCGTAATGTAGCGAAACAAAAAGGTTGTAAACACTTTTTTCGTAGCTTTTTGGAATGCTTTCTGCAGGTACTCCAAGTCGCCAGCCGGTGGCAGTAGACAGCATTGCTCTCCAGCATACAGATCCGAAACCAGGGCTTCCCTGACCGGGACAGAAATTCCTCTTAAAATTATAAATATTTAGCATTTAAGATGCTGAAGTCTTATATAATAAATCATTCCGAACGATGATTCTGGTACAGAGTTTTTTTAATAGCCTTTGTTTTCTTTGGATATGCCAAAACAGTTGTTGATAATCTACAATCTACTAATCGATCAGTAAATTTACAGTAAAAATATGGTTTGGATATCGAAATCAATTCAGTGACTCATTATCCGTGTCTTGTTTTTCGTCAGAGGCACAATGTGTCTTCTTCTTTACTTCTGTAATCTCAAAACTCCCTCTCTTACTTTAGTTTGAAAAGTTGTTTTTAATTTAAAGAGAAGAGGGTCTAGCCCCGTATCTCCGGCCTAACTCAGGCCCTGTCCTCACATTCTTCTTGAGTTGTCGGCTCGTCGCCGTCTCACTCGCTTTCCACCAAAAAGACAAAACAATCCGCGTTTTATTCATTTTTGCGTCTGCAGCCTGCATAACATTTGTTTATCTTTCGCCTGGCTTCAAATTACAAATTCTTTTGTCTCCGCTCTTTTTTAATTGCAAAAAGGAAACGGAAATAGCTTTCTAGCGAAGGAAAAATGTCGTGTGATAGCATTTAAGTGTGGTTACATGTTCATTGTTCACAAGTCTCATATTATTATCTTATTTTCCAGCGGTTTTTTTAATTTTTTTTGATGATAAGGAAAGTTGACTGAATTGAAATATTTGAACACTCACGCTGAAACCGCAAAAATATGAATTAAAAGTTTGACAATGTATATCTACACTACACACTTCGTCCCTGAGTTATATTTTTTCAGTTGTTTTGCAACCTAAATTTTGGACGATTGTTATTCAAATGTATTCTTACAAAATATCCGTGGATAAGCAAAATTATTATCCATATTCGACATGGAAAATGGGATATGATTTTGTAAACCAAAACCAGCCAAAACTGAAATGTAAATGATCGTTTTCGAGGCGTCGAAGTGAAACCTGTCGGGTGCCCAGACTGCCTAGCTCAGAGCTGACAGGTCGGTGGCGTAGGTCTGTTCCGTTAAATTAGTTTCCAACCGAGAATATTGTAAAACCTGCTTTTCAACATTTTACAAAGTCTACTCGAAATAAAAATAAATTATTGCAAGCAGTTTTCTTAATTATCAGTGATAGGAAAAATGTTTTATTTTTGATTCGGAAAATCACACACATAATCTTCAGTCGTCCACAGTTCCCAAGTGGTATCTGTCAGTAATCGCTCTAAACCGAATAGCCTTGAGATGGTACGGATACGGACTTCCAGACATCCGATCCCTCGACCAGATTGCGCGTCCCCGCTCAAAAACTATCCACTAATCCTATCGCCGGCCTTGAAACCCTCGCCCCTTTAAGCCTCCAAATTGAAGTGATCCCTTCGAAAGTGCCATTCACCATGCAAACCGTTTGAACCGAAATCGATGGAATTTCCCTAACATTCAGAAATTCATGCTTCGTTTTACTTTCGGAAAGAAACGTCCGAATTGAGATTTATCCAAATTTGTAAGCAATTTACGAGCATGACCTGTATAAATTAGGAAGTAATGCCCTGTCTTGAAGGCTTTGTTGGGTTTATAAGCTGTACAAGATAGTAAGTCTGAATGAGTCTACGAAGGAGTCTATAGAGGCCGAGGTTTTGTTCTGGCGGCCTCATCCATAATAAACGAGTGGCCGGCCTGCCATTACGCTCGTAGGGTGTTTTTTGGTGCAAACGACTCTCAGCCGCATTCAGAGATGCCAATGGAAAGGGAGGGATGGTCAGGGCTTAAGGAAGTCGGTTGTTTCACTAAAAAGTCGGATAACAGAAATGTTAGGCATAGCATTATTTATTTTCTTATCTGATATGAAAGACAATTTGCTGATATCTATATAACTTATTATTTTTGCTTGTCATATTTTATCAGCCTTTTCCAAATCTTCCTTGTCATATTTACTTGTTCTATCTATTTTGTAAATCTTTTATTTATTTTTCAATTCACCACTTCAATACAGCAATAAACGTTGATGAACACTACAGTTTGTGTTTTTAATCTTTTGATCAGTCATCATAATACTACGAAATTGACTGACTATTTTGGAAACTTCCCGACACAGCATTTCAGCCCACGGGCTTAGTAAGGTGCGCTGAGGACAGAGTTGATCCCTATATCAATAAATATTCTGCTTCTGTTTTTATTCAGAGTGCACTCAGATTAGAGTCTCAAGTCTCGAAATTAGAATTACGCTTGACTATGAACTGTATACGAGCCTTAGAAAGTAGGTACTTCTCTAGTTTCGGGGCAAAGAAAGTTTTGAATCAGGCATCTGACTTCAGGGCCAGCCCTATCTGCAATTAAACTTTGAAATATTCAACGTCTCTTAACATTTGTTCTCCCGTCTTGACTTCCCTTTGCGTTTCCTTGAGTCGCAGCTTCAGCAACAGTATCATTTTCTCCTGTTCGCAACTACAGCGTTTAATGCACTCAGGACTCAGAACTGTTAGAGAGTGCAATTTTATTATGTCTAATATGTGTATTCGTATCATACGTTAGATATATCGTTAGAGCCAGTCAGCATATGGTTCGGTCACCCTGTAGCAAACACTTTAGCGGGATGAATGCATGCGATGTATCGATACTGACGTCGTAAACGTTGACAAGCAGCGTGACTGATCGTCTACACTGACAATGACTAAACCCTTATCTATATTGAGTTACTGCATCTAACTTTGTACTGTATTGTGTCTCCTATATTGAAACATCTGCAATGCCGATAAAAACATGTGCTTAATCTATAACTTTAATAATTCAACGCAGTCTACTAAATCATAAAAAAGCTACGCTCCAAAAGTCCAAACCGTATTTGTTTCACAGCTTAGAGGAAATATGAGTGCAATTACCTGACTCTTGACAGTCTTGATAGTTATTGATTTTACACATTCATAAGTAGGAGGCTATGTAGCCTTATAAAAATTGTATCGATAAAATGAAATTGAAACATGAACATGCCAATAGCTAAGCGAAGCCAGCGGTAACAACATGTCCTAGGAGCTGTACTGACTGTTTCTTGCCTACGAGAATAGAATGCGGCATCGAATGCACGGCTGCGTAGAGTTCACGAGGTGACATTCAGGAAATGCACGCCGTTATGGCTGCTCTAGGCTCGTCTTTATAGAATTGCAAGCTCTTAAAGTCTCCCACTTAAGCATTCTTACTATGATTAAAACAGTTTCAGGAAGATGCTAGAACAATAAAATGTTTACTCCTCGCGATTTTATCGACGAGTTAGTCTCTAACTCTTGTCGATTAAAAGTTATGATGCGAAACGGGATTGTGCTGTAATGTTAAGTAAAGACCGAGTTGAACAAAGAACTCTCATTTGGTATCTAGCTTTTCTTATTTATAACCACCACTTTGGCGTGACATGTGGGTTGAAGATATTTTAAATAGTCTTTAGCCTTTTCGAGAAAGACCAAATAGAACTTCATCACAGCGCGCTGAGCGCGCACAGATTTAGGCATAGTACCATAACATTCCATTGTGTGACTTTGTGTGGCATCTGAATTTAGTTTTTGAAGTGTTTTATCATGTACATTTTCTCAAACAACTTAGTGTACCTAGTATCATATTATGGGTCTGAGACGATTCAAAAGGAACCATGTAACCATTATACCTAGGTCTAACAAAACTCATAGCGTAGCCCATATGTACAGTCGCATCATCATACGTCATCCATCAGGTGATCAACGGCGCGCCAAGCGGGCCCGGCGGCGCGTGCGAGTCGCGGCGACGCGGCGCTTCCTCCCCGCCGCCCTCCGCCCCCGAGAAGCGCAAGTGGCCAGCTAACAACTACGACCGGGATCGGGAGGCCAGGCCACCCTCCTCCGACGATGATGATACTAAGGTATGCCGATGACGACACCATATCATTCTTCATCAGATCTGGAACACTGGACATAAGGATTCTTATCTGATCCTTCTGGCCAATGCTGGCAGCTGGTAAATGCTAGTGAGTTTCCGCCTGTTCTATTTGGATGTGCCTGTTCCTACCCTAATATTTCTTGATACCCCTTTTACAGCTTATGAAAACGGTGATTTGAAAAATGTGACCGGTGTCTTAATAGAGCTCCTTCTCTGATGTAGTCTTAACTTAATACTGTGTCTGTTGCGTTTTCTTTTATTTCGACGACTATGATGACAACTCAACTGTCTGAACGCTGAAGCTTCCAGTTCGTAACCTCGTGCCGTCTCATAATCCTGGTGACTGCCATCGCATCTGCGACGCAGTGCCAATTCTGACGACACCGTAGATAGTGTCAGTAAAACTGTCAACCAGAGTACTGAATGAAATTTCATTTTTCGCAGAGCAGACCCCCAGAGCTGATTGTCCCTTAAGATTAAGGTCTACAGGTTCTTCTAGATCCCCTGAGTTGATGGATTCCTTATGGTATTCCAGGTGGAGACTCCGGTGCGGTTCCGCACGTCTCCCCCGCTGGAGGCGCTGAAGCCGCGGCGCGGGGTGGCGGGGGCAGGGGCTGTAGGGACGGGGGGGGCGGGGGCGGGGGGTGCCTGCGCGCCCCCCTCCCCGCGCCGCCGCCGCGCCCCCCTCGCGGCCCCCCGGCGACATCGCCCTGCGCTTGATTTTGATAAGATGCAGCAGGTAATAGCTTTCTTCCTTTTATGGTCTTTTACAGGTCTTAAGATTTAGGTCTTCTACAGGTCCTTCTACAATTTATCAGATACCTTGCATAATTTTTGTTACATTATATTATGTGGTTCGTGCGTGTGAGTTTGAGTGTAGACGCAAACTCCATCTCAAAATATCTTCTTATTACATCTTATTACAAACCACTGAGAAAAGTCACGTTCTTAAAACTAGGGAATTCTATTGCCTGTTAAATAAAATCTTTATAGGAGTCTGTTTCGCTTTCGGGACACAATCCTACACTATTTATCAAACCATCATTACTTTTTTCTTGGTCTCCCCAAGTTTTCACACCACTTTGCCCATCCTGTACCCACCTTCCAGCCAAGCGCTATGCTCTTTTCTAGGCGTTTACTATAGAGCTATTCCCTAGAGTCCACAAAAAGGGAGCAAGTGTCAGGGTTACTAGCTGATGAGTGTCATGCCCGAGGCCAGGGTTCCCTCGAGCGGGGTCACTGACCTCCCGCCCAGCATCACGCGTATAATTTAATTAGTTACGTTACGCAATACCAATTACTTGTTTACCTGTCGCTTGAGAGGTTTCCTGATGAAACATCCCAATTTTGCTCTTAATTGGAAAATCTTATTCCAAAGTAGGACATGACTACATAGGTAGGTAGGTACACATATTATATTTTCTATTTCAGTTCTGCATAACATATATTGGACCTGTACCTACCTACTCTGAAGCTCAACTCACACCGAGATGGAAGGAAAGCGGCGCGCTATTCTATAAATCACTAGCTTTTGCCCACGGCTTCCATCCATACTATACATATAATAAAACTGTATGTATAGATAGATAGATATAGATAAATAGTTCGCGGTTTCCCAAGTTTCTTTCCCGGTATATCGGGATAAAAAGTAGCCTATCTCACTCTCTATCCCTTCAACTATCACCACACAAAAAATCCCGTCAATCCGTCGTCGCCCCGTTTTGCCGTGAAAGACGGACAAACAGACACACACACACACTTTCGCTTTTATATTAGTATGGAAGTATGGATTTTAAACTTTATCTTCAAACAGTTTAATTTAAGCTTCAATTTTAGCTCCTATTTAAATTGAAAATGAGCTTTCTACACCCACTTATTTTTTTTTTAATCTGTGAAATGTAAACCAAAGAAAGGTTGAGTCTAGTATACCACGCTTCATTACCACAGTTATCGCCGTCTCGCGCTAACGCGGCGCGAGTGAGCGAGACAGCGCATGACCCTTGACCGTTTGACTTGTTGCTCTTATAAGATTTGCGAAGATTACTTTCTTAGAAAATGCTTTGTTGCTTTTCTTTAGTTTATTTTAGTCTTCCATCCGTAGAATGAAGTAAATACCTACTTCACGACTGTATAACGTAGTAAATATGGAATATTATAGAAAGGTATTGTATGAGATCGTTATGTCCATGACCTTTGTTTCATGGGATTGTTAAAAGATCATTTGGGGCTTATTGTTACTTGTCGCTAAATCAGGGTTTGTCGCCACCATTACGACTAAACTGTCAAATATGACAGAAAAACATGACAGCTTTTCCGTTATAGTTACATAGCTTTGTCGGTTAACATGGTTTTACTGTCGTATTTGTAATTTTTTTCACAATCTACTGTCATATTTGACAGATGCGTGATCAATGTGATCACGTTTCACTCTTGTGACTAAAAACTAAATATGTAAGTACCTACCTACTAATTATGGTGACTTTATCATTAGGGTATCGTCTTCAATACCCTAAAGATATTAAGAGTCTACTTGTTTCGTTGCGTATCATTAGACTAAGTTATTTATTATCCATGGTAATAACCATGGTGCAACACATGGTGCATAATGCGTGCACATGAGTGCAGGTTCCCACACCGCTCACGTGGCGCTCACGTGGGGGACCGCGGGGTCGAATACTATGCCATATCTTATCCTTTGTGTAAATTTGATAGTTTTAAAATTTAGGTAGGTACTTAGTATTGCTTTAGTTGAAGAAAATATTTTTGGTCATAGATTTTTCGTATCAAAAAACATATGCGTAGGTATTACTTTAGGGGGTTTGAAACGGTGCAGGAAAACAATGCGAGGAAACCCGTGGCTTACTGCCAATTTCAATAACCTTTCTATCTCCGATTTTGCTTACTGCGGATGGATATTTGACATTACTTCCATACAAAATATGTCAAATATCTACCGACAGTAGGCAAAATCGGAGATAGAAAGGTTATTGAAATTGGCTGTTAGTCAGCCTCACTCGTATTGAGCATTGCCTTTCCTGTGGATGTGGCTAAGCTAAAAGGATGGTGAAGTACGTGCTGGGCAAGCCTCTACAATTTCGGCATGTCACACACACTAGAGTGTTCCGTTATGTGTAGACAAAATATTGCCTCCTGACGCTGTATACCTATATCATCTAGGAAATATATAAAGGCCTAGGCTGAGTATGAGTACATAGTACCTTAATTTTGCTAGGCATATTAAGTTTAACACCCAAGTACCTATTTAAGTATCTCGTATTCGTTTTTCTCGTCCAGAAATATAGTTATTTCCTTGTAAGTAGCGAAGTAATTGCAAACAGCTGGTTAATAGCCGACCGTTACTTTAACTGGAAAGCTAGGATAGGTTTGAATGGACGTTTTCTGACGAATACGAGGCGCGATGTGTGGTCGATACTAAACTAGCTACACTACACCCCGCGTTGGATAGTTCCCGTTCCCGTGGAAATACCGGGATCAAAAGTAGCCGTTGTGTTAATGCAGGATATAAGCGATCCTGACGAGTAAGATATAAATCCAATATTTCAGATCAATCAGTTACATCAGACCAATCAATCGCTCACATTTCAGTCCAAACGGTTAACCATCGGTCGCTGAACGCCTATCAGAATTCTGATGACGTATGCATTTACCCCACAGAATACAACATTACACCTGCCGATATAGGTTATTGAGACTGGATTTAAGGCTACTGTGACTTTTGGTTGTCACAGTTCTGTCAGTGTCTGAAATATTTCAGTACTTAATGCGTGATAACAACTGTCAGATTTCAAGGTAAAAATGTTTTGAAATAAGAAGCCGTAGGTAAATGTGCCATTTGTCACAAATTACTCTGATTGTGTCGTGAAGCGAGCGATTTTGTTTTGCGACAAGTTTGACACTACCTACCCCTGCTGATATGCGACTGTGAACTACACACACCTGCCGATGGTTCACTCGTTACTCAGTCACGCATTAATTGCAAGGTTTTTGCGTATGACAGGTGTTTACTAAACTTGTTAAAACTTCAGACTTGTCCCTGAAGTACCTACCTACAACTCTCAGATCATAGAGTGAAAGTAAGAAAGAAAAATGTACCTATTTACATATTTCTGTAGGACCTCAAAAACCACTTAAAAATGCATTTTTCGGTTAAATTTACTACAGACTCTGAGACTTGTACCTGAAGTACAAGTCTCAGATCATCATGAAAGCAAGAAAGAAAAAGATATATCTGTAGGACCTCAAAGATCACTTCAAATGTACAGTCGTACAAGCTAGGTGACTCTATTGCTTGTTTCAATGCATCTCCCATCGACCAACATAAGCCAAACCACATAAAGTTTGTGTTTGTTTGTGCAATGTTGCCTGGGTCTAACTAAGGATATGTTCAGTTGTTTTCTGATGCACTTGTCCTGCCCCCATGTCACTGCTCGTGAACAACACGTTTCGCCTTTTAAATTAGCAATTACAGTGAACCTCAATTACCACTTTAAAGTGGTGGTTTTTATGATTTTTTTACTGCTGCTAACAATGGCGTTGTAGTATGTAGGTAGGTACACCGGTACTGTACCAATGTACCTACCTAATATTCTAAAATGTCAAATATGACATATCTCATAGTTTTCTTTTGGTTTTGATATTTGACGGTTCATGTGTGACGGAGACCGTTTTCGATTCGCGACAAGTTAGGCAATAGCCCTGTTAGTTAATAACACGGCACCCTAAGTTACGTAACATAATTCCGGGTGCTCTATCAACGTACCTTGTGATAATGTTATCAGTCATCAGGGTCGATGACCTGGTGCCGGCTGCACGCTGCAGCCTTCCTTAATGTTTGATTTCAAGTGTTTGTTTTAATTTAATACACCTTTAAGTTTGTTTAAGTAGCTGTTATCCATACAATATGTACATTATCAACCCGTGTCAACCCACTGTTGGGTGTAGCCTCCTACATCCTTTGCCAGTCTTTTCAATACCTACTTACCTACAAGTAATAGGTAGGTACATATCTAGAGGGGAAAATAATGTTGCCAGTAAAATATGGCATCAAAGATTCGTCTAACCTCAAAATGATGTCTTGACCACTGGTCGACAGACGCCAACTTAAAATTTAAAAAATTTTAGATAAAATCTAAAATTTATTCTCTAAAATTTATAGTTCTTTTCCAGGTCACAATTTAACACATATAACAAGTTTCTCCCGAATCGGTCCTCTGAATAAGATTTCATTCAGCACAAAGTTTTAGGATTGTTTTAGTACGTATTATTTGATCAGTAGGCGATATATAAAACTGACGGTAGGTACACCCGCCTCAATGATCCCATTGATATACTTGCGTGAATGGCCGCCACACCAGCGTCACTCCTTATACGGATGGAATCCCACTCCTGTTTTTGCCGTCTCCACGATGTGAATCATTTCATATTTCTCGAGAGAACCATGTGAAACTTTTAAGCTATTGCATAGCTTCTATCGCGGGCCTTAGCGTGGAGACCGAATCCAGAAATTCCGTAACGAAAATAACCTAACGCTTGTCTCTTTAGTTCAGCAACTCGCCTCTAGGTGGCATGCAATAGCTTTACCGCGGCAGTCCCCGAGTGCCACACGACTTTTTTATTATTTGATGTCTTTGATGGATTTCCAACGAACAGTGCTGGATTAGCCTTAAGCAATTTAAGCAAATACTTAGGGCATGAATTACTCCAACGTTTTGGTAGAATGTGTTTTGGAAGTTTGATGAAGAAGTTGATGTCTTTTTACTGTGTAATTTCATAGCTTTAAGTATCTACCGTAACATTTTAAGACGAATGTGAGTAGCCAAGCCACACAAACCCTAGTGGTTTAAAGGGTGCAATATAAAAACAAACAATGTAACTTCTTGTTTAAAGTTAAATAAATTAAAAAAAAAAAAAGTAAGCAAGGTTCGGGCTTGCATACAATCTGATTATACCCGAGTTAAGTCAAAGATAGGTTGAATCCTCTTCCCCGACCGTGACCCGCTCAAATCGAGTTTACCCATCGAACCTATTTCCTTTAAATCTCATTGTTACGTGAGGGATACGTGTTTGCAAATCTGATAAAAAACTGACGACACTGGCCAAGACAAAAATGTTTTCATCAACTTTTTATTTATTTTTTTCCGCTACGCTAGTCCCTTCTTAGTATCGCACAAATTATAACGTACTTAGATACCCATTGCATTAACATAGCATAGTTAACATAAATTATAAGTAAAACAGTCGTTACTGATTTGCTTATAATTTACTAGTAGCACGTCCTGGCTTCGCACGGGTGTACTAATGAAGCTACAGGGATAAAATATAGTCTATAACCTCTCAGACAGTCCATTCTACACACCCGTAAAAGAATTTTTGAAATCAGTCCTGTAGTTTCGGAGATTACCTCCGTCAAACAAACAAACAAACTTTACTTCTTTATAATATTTGTATAGATAAATTGAGTTGAGTTATTGAGACTGGACGTTAGACATGTTTTCTTGTACCGGTACCTACACACACCAGAAATTCGGAACACCGGTGTTATACACTCATCATACAATTTTTGATTCGCAACAATTGGATACAAGATAGACCATCCCGATGTTGTTAACGCGCTAACGTGTTGTTGTCGTCTCCAGCTGAAGGTGGGCGGCGGCGTGCGGTCGTGGCGCGCGGTGGGCGGCGCGGGCGGGGAGCTCTCTGTCTTCTGCTGGTGAGCGCCAGGTAACTACACCAGCTATCAGCATCACTAGCTGCCACGCGTTAACACTTTGACTTTTCTATAAGTATCAAACGTTTGCTGCAAAAGAGGGCAGCACAACCTGTAAGTGTAACCTGTAACCTGTAACCTGTATGTGGCTCTGGTGTCTCGAGAGCGCGCGAGTGCTTGCGCGCGGGTTGACACGCGCGTAAATCGCGCTTTCTGGACAGGCTCTTAGAGTTAAGTTTTTTGCTGTAAAATAAATAAATAAATAAAGTAAGTGTTGACTATAAATGTCATGATTCAACAATCAATCGTCTAGTCATTGGTCCTTCGAACCGATCTTATACGGCTCGAAGGACCAAACAATGTAATTATTGAGACTCCTATGCTTAACAATCTTCTATCTCTTTCCAGAAGGTGTTGTCCCTGCGCCTCGTGTGTTGCCGTCGCCGCGTCGTCCCCGCTGCGTCGCCGAGTCCGCGTGACGTCACGCGCGTCTCATGTGACGTCACGCACGCGTCACGTGACGTCACGGAGTGCATCTCCCGGGACCGTGAAAAGTACAAACTGTAACCTGCGGGCCGAGGCGCGCGAAACCAAAATTTTCGAAGTTTTTACCGATTTTGAGTACCGTTCGCGATTCGCTACCGGGATTATATAGATTTGATATGAGGTTTCGGGGTTTTGTATCGGAAGGTTTTGAGGCCATCCCGCGCTCGGGCCGATATAGCGTAACGTTTAACTAGTGTTTGACTGTCGTAACACGAACCACCCCAATTACTGAGCTCCGTGTATGAAACAAGCTTCTTAGATGTTCGTTGTATGTCGAGTCGCGCCGGGCGCGGGCTTGTCTATCATTTGATCTCGAGTGGCGCCGCGCGCCGCCTGCTCCCGCCCACTCTGTCCTAGCCAAGCTTCATTACATTCATTCATATCCATTCATTATCAACTATTGTGGCTTTACGAAGCACAGACGACGATTACCTTCTCTTAAGAGGGTACTTAGATATGTTAATAATTTTACGAGCATCAATAGCTTAAAGTTGAATATTAGCGTGGACAGACGCAAGAGCGGCCTCGGAGACAGTTGGCGCCGTCACGACTCCTTCTAGATTAACGTATGATTTACCATTTTGAAGTGTCAATTGTTACGACGGCGGGAACGCGCCCTTACCCTCACTGAGCCCTATTCTATTAATATATAGGACCTTATTCTGAGAAAGACCTTTGATGTTAAGTATTTCGTATCAAATACACTGTTCTTTACAACTTAAGCACAGTCTTTCAGAATCTGGCCCTTAGAACTTAAGATTGTCAATTTCAAAGCTGGCCTGTAATTTGTCCCAGAATGACATATGGGCTCCGAATGTTGGCGGGTTCCATGCGAGTCCCTAAAGATACGTTGCAGTAGATACGCTCGTCAAGTAACGTAACTGCGATGTAACGTTAGCTTTTGAGACTCGCATGAATGAAGGTAGCGCCAGAATCACAAACATACAAAAAATCAATGCACAAGTGTCAGAGTTAACGCTATGTCAGTGTCATCTTTTTTGTTTATCTTAGACGTTCGAGATATATAATCTGTGTGAATGACGTGTGGTTTTGGCGCGACTTCACGCGTTGTCGCTCGTACATAAGTGTCGGTTGTACTATAGTATGTTTATGTTGTAGTGTTTATAGCGGGGCTAAAACGTTTATTTTATCGTGTATTGTGTTAAAGTTACATATTAAAAGTGGTGCGAGTGAAGTGGAAAAAAAAATTAAGAAGACATTTAACAAATTTTCAAATTAATACGATAAAAAGTACTAAGACTTTTTTAAAATTTGCTTGATAATTGTATGTACATAGGGTTAAGTGCGTAGTTTAAGTGCAGACTAGATGTAGTAGGTATAACAAATTGTACGGCGCCGAAGCACCGTCTTTAACGTGTTATTTTTTATATTATTGATTATTTCGTTACGAACTGTTATCCACCAAACACTGCGAGCCTCCTGCAATATCAACCAACAAAAACCTCAAAGCAAGAATATCTGTCCTTCTTTCCTAGGACAACAAAAGAATCCGACAAGGTTCTGAAACGACCAATCAGGCTTCTGTTTCGTTGCCTGACAGTACCAACAAACAGTTACCAATATCGCCATAATCACCAATCACGAACTGTGTCTGTGTGTTTGTTTTAGATTTTTCGCTATTTTTATTCACGCTTTGACACGTTTTTATACCTACATTATTTTATATATTGTAAGGAAGCTTGGTGATCGAAACCTGCGAGGTTTCAAGAGACGAGGTTTTAGTTGGATAGTGTTGCTCTGAAGTTACTCTCAGTGATGTGCTGAGCGAGACATTTTTTCGATATCTGTGTTAGTTTAGCACATCACTACGAGACCATCAACCATAAAATACGTTCTGCTTTGTAAAACCAGTGTTCAACTTACAACCTGTGCGTGCATAGGTACCTATTGTATGCGAGAAATTAACATCTAAAAGTAATTGGTATGAGGTTCGCAGTTGCTTAATATCGAAGTGATATTTTAAAAGAATAATTTATATTATGTTTTATATATTGATTAACAAGCGTAATAAAGAGTGAGCATCGGCACATCTTACATTATTGTTTTATTATTCCCGTCTGTTTGTGATTTAGATTACCTACCTTCTTGAGCATTTAGCCCAATGCCTACCTACCTACTTTCTGTAGCCCTACCGATCCTACCATCAGTTTTCGAGTTGTACCTATAGGCAGTTAACTATCTTCGCTAACGAGTCAAGTATTTTAAATAAATAAATATCCTTGGACATTCCATTCCACACAGCGTCATCTAGTCCCAAGCTAAGCAACTTAATGCTTGTGTTATGGTAACCAGATGACTGATATAATACTTGGATACATTTTATTTTTTTTGTAAATACATACATATATTAGGTATAGATAGACGATAGAACACCCAGACGAAACAAATATCTGCAGAGCATACAAACATTTGTCCCGTGGCGGGGATCGAACCCGCAACCTCCGCAACTCAGCCGGGCTTTCGCCCAACTGCGCCACAGAGGTCGTCCATTAGTTAATGCAAGTTACCGGAGGCGGCGCTGCGCTATATTTTCATACATTCTGTGATACGTGACTCGGTATCGAGCATAGTATCAATACTACAGTAAACTGGTCAGTTTTTGCAATAAAAATATTATAAAACTTTGCTTTGTCTGTGGATCATATTTTTTTATCTTAATACCACAGACAATCAAGATTCTTGATTGATTGTCTCCAACTATTTCGGCATGATGGATGACGTATGATAGATATTTTTGTATTTTACAAAAAATCCTTATAATTTTCGGAGATATCTTAGAAACTAAAATATAAACTCTTCATTGTAATCATGGATTCTCTCATTGTACTGAGACGTCCGATCAAAAAACGTACTTCCAAACCTACGAAGACGCTAAAACATAGAAAGCTGACTACCCCTAAAGAAGCTAATCTTGAGACTAACTCCTCGCTCACTTGCTCAGACAATCAGGACTGCAGGGAAAAAATATCCTTTGTCAAACTCTACAATAACATCTGTGTGAACAAGGAGGTAGGCAGAAGAGCCAAATCCGCTTGTGATACGAAGGAATCGTTCGAGAAAGTGACAAGTCTCAGGAATACGCGGTCTAGAGAAAATCTTTCTACGGCGGTATTGAGCGGCAGTTTGTCTAAAGCGAAAAATATAACTCAAGCTAAAAAACAAGCAAAAATTGAAGTAGTATTGGAAATTGATTATCTATACAAAAACAAGACACGTCCTATTAAATAAATAAGTATTTGAAGCGAGAATTTTTAGAAAGTTTTATATTGTTTTTTGTTTTAATACTTTGTAGTTGAATTATTTTATTAGGTACTAGCTGCGCCCCGCGGTTTCACCCGCGTAGGTCCCGTTCCCGCGGGAATATTGCGATCGAATTTTTCTGACTTTTGAAGACAAATAAGGTATGTTGCGAGCGAAGCGAGCCGTAATTTTTAAGACAAATAAGTCATGGAAGGTTTGATTTTGCTCATTGTGCTGAAATAATAGGCTGACACTGGTGTTCACTTTAGAAAGTGAAGAAGGTATGGTGCGAGCGAAGCGAGCCGAAATTTTCAAGATGAAAAGGTATTGTGCGAGCGAAGCGAGCCAAAATTTTTAAGACAAATAAGTCATGGAAGGTTTGATTTTGCTCATTGTGCTGAAATAACAGGCTGACACTGGTGTTCACTTCAGAAAAGTGGAGAAGGTATGGTGCGAGCGAAGCGAGCCGAAATTTTTAAGACAAATAAGGCATGAAATGTTTGATTTTGCTCGTTGTGCTGAAATAAAAGGCTTACACTGGTGTTTACTACAGAAAAGTGAAGAAGGTATGGTGCGAGCGAAGCGAGCCGAAATTTTTAAGTTAAATTAGGCATAAAAGGTTTGATTTTGCTCGTTGTGCTGAAATAAAAGGCTGACACTGGTGTTCACTACATTAAATTGAAGAAGTAATCGTGCGAGCGAAGCTAGCCGAAATTTTCAAGATGAAAAGGTATTGTGCGAGCGAAGCGACCCGAAATTTTTAAGACAAATAAGTCATGGAAGGTTTGATTTTGCTCATTGTGCTGAAATAACAGGCTGACACTGGTGTTCACTTCAGAAAAGTGAAGAAGGTATGGTGCGAGCGAAGCGAGCCGAAATTTTTTAAACAAAATAAGTCATAGAAGGTTGACACTGATTTTCACTTTAGAAGATTACAAAAAAAAATTTTGTAGGTATTTTGTTTATTTCTCTCTGTAAAATAAAAAAAATGTTGACCAAATCTGCCGCTCTAGGCTCCAGCCTACTCAGCCTATTGGTAAATCTGCCCCTGCCTATTCAATTAAAATTACAGCAAATACAGCAATACAATACCTAATTTTAATATGCTAATCTTCATCAGCCATTGTGCTGCTGAAGCACATGCTGAAGGGTTGCCATATTTTCCTCTCCATTGTTAATGTCTATCTATGTCTTTAATGTGTATTTTTGGAAAATATTTTTTTTTTCTATTTCTATTCCTATTTCTATTCTAATTGTAAAACAATATCACGCTGCTGGTGTTATCCTATCTATCTATACTTACTATCTATATAGATAGATACTAATATTATAAAGAGTTAAAATTTGTTTGTTTGTTTGACGGAGGTAATCTCCGAAACTACCTACTTAAACCGATTTCAAAAATTCTTTCACGGGTGTGTAGAATAGACTGTCCGGGTGGTTATAGGCTATATTTTATCACGGTAGCTCCATAAGTACCTACCTACACCCGTACGAAGCCGGGACGTCACATAAAATGTACCTATATCGTTACCAAAAACAGAAAGATTAGGTAGGTACCTACCTACCTATGTATAATGAAGACAAAAACAAAGAAATGCTTGTAATTAACTACTAATTACAGACAAATTACGTTTTAGTTGTTTTATTGCATGGTTAACTTTATTATTATTAATAGATACCTACCAAAAAGAAAATCAAATACTAATCTACCTACGTAGGTAGGTAAGTAAAAATTCTTATAATCACAATATTCCATTAATAGATACCCTACACTGCGTTTTCAAAATTCACGTTAGGTACGAAAACGCACTCAGCGATGAGCGAACTTTCCCCCCCCCTCCCGCCCCGCCGCCCGCGCGGGCCAAACACGAAATTAATTTTGTTGCGCGTTATTTTGATTTTGCGATATCTCCTAAAGTATTTATTTGATTTGCATGCTGTAAAAGGATAAAATAATCTACATGAAATGCTCTTGCCAACGAACCTATTTAAAATGATAAGGGTTAATACTGTATGTTTGTAAATAGCTTTCCAAGTTAACGCTATAAAATTGATCATTTGTTTAGTATTAAAATGCATGTAGTATGCTATCCTTAAGAGATAGACATATGCTATCGCTGACTTTTTTGTAGACCTATATAAGATACACAATTCCACCATACATTATTTTGTTGTATCTTAAAGGGTTTAGGCAGCGTTTTCGTTTTAAGCTCCCAGACAACTTTTTTTTCCTACATTTTTTACCGGGATTCTTTACCGGGATTGTTTACCGGGATAAAAAGTAGCCTATGTGTTAATCCAGGGTGTCACCTACCTACATACCAAATTTCAACCAAATCGGTCCAGCCGTTTTTGCGTGAAAGAATAACAAACATACATACAGACATACATACATTCTCACAAACTTTCACATTTATAATATTAGTGGGACTTACTTACCTAATTTTGAAGTCATTTTTATAAATAAAAGCCCTTTAACATTTCATTTTTTTTACTTTTCAGGAACCTTGTCACAGTAAGATTGCTTTAAAATTATCACCGATTATTAGGTAAACTCACAGTTGGCACTAAAAATACCTGAGAATTTTTGACTACAATCAAGGATTTTTCTACACATCAATAACATTCAAAATTGATCTAAATAGACTTTACGACGATTATTCAACCACTAGTCTTTATAATAAAAATAATTAAAATTAAGAATGAGAACGATTATGGATTAGTCTTTTTCTGTGCCTTTATAGTGTACGTGTAGTAAGCGCGCACTCACAATATCCTACTTCCTATCCTACTTACTTACTAATAATATTATAAATGTGAAAGTTTGTGAGAATGTATGTATGTTTGTTATTTCATGCAAAAACGGCTGGACCGATTTGGTTGTTTGGTATGTAGATAGGTGATACCCTGGATTAACACATAGGCTACTTTTTATCCCGATATTCCCGCGGGAACGGGACTTACGCGGGTGAAACCGCGCATCTAGTAACTTTAAACAAGCTTAAAACGACCATGCAACTAGCCACGTGCGTCATGGGCAGTCAACGCGTTGAACGTCAGTTTCACGCGTTAGCACAGAAAAAGGTCTAAAATAGCCTTCTGTTTCCACTACAAATGGCAATGATCAAAACATTCATTTGCTTCTTAACCTGTAGTATAACGGTGGCATAGCTTTACTGGTCAAGTAACATGTTTAGCTTACATAACTAATAAAATGCACCAGATCATAAATAAAATTAACATCACAATTATTTCGAAACTCAAGATCTAACCCAATAATGCGATAACATAACTTAGGTCTCTTGAATTTATTTTTAAAATAAATATCAGTCAGTTCAACTTACAGCTACTTCTTGGTCGTGACGTTAAAATATTTGAGAAGCGTCCGAGCTTTCTTGTTCGACTTCGGCGTTCTTTCAGAGACCGAAGTCCTGCGTTGTGGTATTTCTTTAGGGCTCGTCGGGGCTGTACATTTCTCTGACAACTTCTCGACTGGTTTTTCACATTTCTCCTCAGCATGTTTCCACTTCTTCTCCCTCGATATCTGCGTGAGCCAGTTCGGTCGATCCTGTTTCTTCTTGCCCGGCGACATGAGTCTCAAATGCGGGGCTTCTCCGCTCATCACGAAATTAGGCAAGTCCTTAGTCGGCGTCCTGAACGCAATGATCCTACACTTGGATGCCTCCGGCGATCTGTACAGCTGATCGGAGAAATCAGACAAGCCTTTAGGAGAGAGAAGCTTGCAGTTCCTAGCTTCGTAGTTTTTCGTGGGCGTCATGA
The DNA here is from genome assembly GCA_947086425.1 of Xanthorhoe spadicearia. NCBI lineage: Eukaryota > Metazoa > Arthropoda > Insecta > Lepidoptera > Geometridae > Xanthorhoe > Xanthorhoe spadicearia. The sequence goes on from OX352201.1 coordinate 255,960, forward strand.
ATGAGGTGCCGGCTTTGGGGATGTAGCCCCACTCCTCGGTACATCTCGTGGGGCTGGACTCTATATGTCGCTTGATGCCGGCGGGTAATAGGGTCTCTTCTTGTATCGTGGAGAGGTTATCCAGCTTCAAGCGCTTAACCATCGATTCTGCCTCGTCGGTCTCTTTACTAGCGTTCATTAAGTCAGCGAGGCATCGCTTGGTTTTCCGTGCGGATGGGGCCTGTGATCGCACGCGTTTAGCGCTGTTGGAACTCGTTGTTGCTTTACGTTTCAGTGAGCTGGGAGTGCGGTCGAGCGTGCCCCATTGAGGTAGGCTAGCGAGGTCGGTCCTTGGAACGACCTCAGCCTGTCCTTTGCATTCGAAGTCACTATCTGGAAACTCTCTGCCGATCCGCCAAATCTTGTGCCTCGCGTCATCGCTGCAGGTGACTATCTTGGTGTCTCCTCGCTGGCACCAGGCGGCGCAGGTGACCTCGGCCCAGTGCCCCGTCAGCTTCACGACCGGCTCGGAGCACTTCACGTTCCATATGTAAGCGTTCTTATCGCTGCTGCCGCTCACTAGGTACATACAGTCGGGGCTGAGACTGGTCTTGATGTAGAAGGTGGTGTTCTCGTGACCTAGGTATCTCTGCTCGGGCGTCGCGCTGTACGTGGATATATTGAAGCAGTAGATGACATTGTCCATGCAACTGGCGTACAATCTCACTCTCGCGTCGTCCACGATCAGATTCGTGTAGCCGTTCTTCGTGGAGCTTCCGCAGTAAGGTATAGAATGCTTCGGCAACGGTTCCCGTTTGTAAACGCTGTAGTTCTTCCTCAGATCCCAGACTTTGATGTTACCATCGCATTCTCCGCACGAGAGTAGAGTCAGATCGTCCTGAAAGACTAGCCCGGTGATGCTGATCGCTCGGTGGTCTATCCTGGGTCTCTTTCCGTGGGATCCCGGAGTTTTAGGGGTGAAGCTGGAGTGGCAGTTCATGAGGCAGTTGTCCGGTTTGAGGACGATAGCCGGCTGGCCGGAGGCGCGGATGTCCCAGATCAATATGTGTCCGTCTCGAGCCCCCGTCGCGAACACGGATGGCTCGTTGGGGCGGAACACGGCTGTCTTGACGGATCTTGTGTGGTTGGAGAAGACTAGCACTTGCTTGGGTGTCCCCTCGTTGATGTCCCAGAGGCAGGCGGTGTGGTCTCCTGGAAATTAAAGCTCATATTAGGCACAAAGTTTATTCTTCGTTTTGTTTATCATAGTGTAGGGAGTAGCGTTGTAACAGGCAATAGCATCCTCTAGTTTTAAGAATGTGACTTTTCTAAGTGGTCTGGAATCAGATCTTATTGAATAAGTAGAGATATTTTGACTTTGATCAAGATTCTTGTTATGTTCAACAGTATACACAGGTCACATCCTGTGATCCAGAGTAGAAATAGAGTAAGTAAATGTTGTAGATCTACATTGCAATGCTTACATGGTATCAAGTGCTATTTCAACAAAAATAATCATAAATCAACACATTGGTAAGGAAACCTGACTCTCAGTCATCCACATATTGACCATTGACAGTGGATATGGATGGTAAAGCTAATAGGATGGTTAAGGTGCAGGCCATCTCACATTATGTTGCTTAGCTTGGGACAAGATGACGCTGTGTGGTATGTCCAAGTACTTGTATATTTATTATGTGAAGGCAAATATTTCTACCTGACACTGTAAATCATTTAGTGAAAGAGTGAAGATGTAAGTGAAATAAATAAATGTGCCGACCCCTCTTAGTGGGAGGGAGATGATGAGATGATGATGAGTTATTATCTTTAGTGAAATATCAATGATGTAAGTAAAAAGCAAGTTTTCTTTACCTGATACAGTAACAAAGTTCATGTTCCCCGGCATCCACGCCAGGTCGAACACGGCATTGTTGTGGCACTGGAAGCCGTCCAGCAGGCGAGCTGTCTTCACACTCGATGTATCCTGGACATATAGAGGTGTACATGTACAAATTATGTACTTCACTTCACTTCTTCATTACTTCTGTGACTAGTGATGTTACAACTGTGCCAGTGTCCGTTTCATGCTAGTTTCTAACATGATGTAGAAAGTCAAAACAATTATTTACTTGTCTATGGGTGGTATTACACTTATCAAATATCTTTGTCCAATGTACATTTGATCAAAGAAATTGGACGACTTCATCAAATGTCCAATACATTTGATGAAGTCGTCCAATTTCTTATTAATGTAATGTATTTATTAATTATCAAATATTGAACTGCAAACTTGGACAAAGATATTTGATAAGTGTAATACCACCCTAACCCACTTCTCTTTAGCAGTTACCAGCTAAGTAGGTTGTAACGTTAAAAACACACATTACAAATTCCTCAAATAAAAAGTAAAAAATCCTGTGTACTTATTAATCCATACTAATATTATAAACTAGCTGCGCCCCGCGGTTTCACCCGCGTAAGTCCCGTTCCCGTGGGAATATCGGGATTAAAAGTCTATGTGTTAATCCAGGGTATCACCTATTTACATACCAAATTTCAACCAAATCAGTTAGGCTGTTTTAGCGTGAAAGAACAACAAACATACATACATTCTCACAAACTTTCCCATTTATAATATTAGTAGGATAGGAAGTGGGAAGTAGGATTTCACAATCCATCCATCCAAGTGAAATCCTTCATGATGTCATATCTTACTTCATTATGAGAGATGATTATCTTGATAAATTATTACAACAGGTGGTGCTAAGGTGTATGCATTTGATGTAAATAAATCTTTGATAAGGTTTTCAAACTTCAGTACAGAAAACAGTAAGCATTAAAGGAGAAGTGTTTGGCGTTCAGAGAAGGAGGCATATGTCCAGCAATGGGTTTAAATAATCTGAGAATGATGAAGTAAGTAATTGTGTACTTACCTGTATAGCGAGCCGCCCATCTTCGTTCGCGAGTGCAAGGATGTGCTCGTGGCCGGCGGCCTCAGCGAAGCGACACGCGAAGATCGGTGGATCCTGCTCTAAAGGCACCGCGCCCGCCGCACTCTGCAGCCCGTAGAACGACTCCTCGCCGCTCACGACCAGCCTCTTCAGTATACTGTCGTAATTCAACCTGCAATCTGAAATAACCACCCTGTTGCACACTTCCTTGGATCCATGAGTAAATACGGTGTTTTATAACTTACAGATGCCGAGTTGGCGGTCGATGAGGCTCTGGATCCCGTTCATGTTGATAGCATAGCTTGGGAAAAACAAAAATCGGTTGTTAATTATTGAAATAGCTAGATTTTTTTAAGATTAGATTCCAGATTCCTAAAAATGGTATTTGTTTTCAATCAATGTCTGCTGTGCTTAATGAATGAATGATTGATTTGAATTGAATGAATAGGTTAGAAGAGGCGCGAAAAGATGACACTGACATTTCAACATCATTTTTTTTCTTTACACTGCTCATGGAACAATATTTTATTTCTTTAAATTTTTTATTTTCGTCAAATGTATGTTCACGTGAACTACAAAGGATTATTTTAACTCAGTTAAAGAGAAGAACAATTTTATTACAGCAGTTCGACTTTTTACGATCCCGGTCCAGCCAAGCCAGGCTAACTTTTTTTAACATTACACAATCTGTGGTATTCTTGCCATCGTCAGCGAAGCGATGTCGTTAGTTCATTTCATTCACTCTTTCTATCTTTCGCTTGATATTTTGATGTATTTATTTGGTGAGCCTACAATTTGCGAATTACTTGAAAAATCTAGATAATCTGGAACTATCCAACCTACATTCGTCATCCTCATCGTACTCCAGCATCTAAACATCCGGATTCGCCGACCGCACCTCGAAAAAATCAACCAATATCCCGCCAAGCAACGCCGACCCAGCGGCTCGGTTTTCCTGCTCGGTTCTCGCAGCGGAGGCTCCGCGGCGGGCTTCGAGGGATCCGAAAGTCCGGAAATCAGCTCAAGAAGTGAGTCGACCGAGAGAACGGCAGTATTTCGTCGGTATCGTTCCAGGATCTAATGTTGACATCCGCGTTTTCAGGTGCATGGAATGTGAGCACTCGGCGGTGAGACGTGATGTTTCCGGGGGGTCCCCGGGCCCGCGGCCCCTCGTCCGGCAGCTCGGCGGCCCGCGTGGCCCGTGCCGCCTGCGCTTGGGGCTCGGCGCTCGCCTGCCTCGCTCGCCTGCTGCTGCCTGTCTCCGCGCGAGCCCCGCCCGCCCCGCGCCGCCCCCGCATCCCCTCGCTCCCTTTATGAGCGAGATGGACGAGATATCCTACTGGATCCACACGAAGCGGGCTCCTTGCCTCCTGAACTACGACAATCCGATCAAGAAGCGCCCCGAGCCCCGCGGCGCCGAGGAGCCCCGCAGCGAGACGGAGGAGCCGCCGCGCTCCCCGAAGAAGAGGAAGAAGAGAAAGCTGTCTCTACTGGACGACGGGTCCGTCTCCACCGAGAGACGGCGGAACATCTACTTTGAGTCTCAGAAGAAGACCCGCCCGGAGGAGCGCCGGTCGGACACGTTGGGCTCCGATGTGGATTTCGATATAAAGAATACGTCCATCCGAGAGAAACGCAAGAAGACCAAGCTGCAGAAGAACAACCGGACCACTGTACATAAGAAGAACAAGGTGATCACCTCCACGCCCAAGACCGCCGTCAACCTGAGGAGGAGCCTCCGACACAACAAAGGTGTCAACCACCATTGGAACAGTTCCTATGAAATATTCAACACTAGCGTAACAAATGGTGCTCACCCTACAAATAATGTTAATTCTGCGAAGACCATTGAGAAGAATAATCAGTCGGAGATGCTCGCGGGTGGGGACCAGACTGTTGACAATAAACGGACCTCCAATATTAGAAATAAGTCAAAAACGCCCGCACAGAATGGACAATTCGACGATGTGAGCGATGTATCCGGCTTCACAGCCAACTATATCAGATCCACTAAGATTCAGTCGAACAAAACACCCAGAAAACCGAGGAGTAAACCAAACAGAAACCTGATGAAAGAGTCCGAGCCGCAGAATGAATCCAACATGGTGGTCACGGTCAACAAGGCCGTCAACACCGGCATCAACAACATCTTAAACTGCAGTACAGACTCATCACAGAATCTAATCAACCTAGTCACCAATAAGAACAATGATAAGTCGGACAAACTTGACAAAAGCACATCATTACTCAAGTTCATGGACACCAAACCCAAAGGCAAAGATGGTAAAGTTGATAGCCGGAGAAGCAAACCCAAACTCAACATCTCATTCCAGTCTCAGAGCAGCGGCACCTCTCGGTATCTAACAAGAAACAAAGCCGCTGCCACCAATATCGCTGAAGCGACAAGATCAGCCAAGAAAAAAGGAAACAAAAACTGCATAGAATTCAACAACTCTGATAAGAAAGAGAATCCCGAAGAGAAGACATCTAAAACTCGTAGCGGAAGGAATATTGGGCTGAGTGTCTTGCAGAGAGAAAACTCTGTTCTAGTTGTGAGCAATTCTACAGAGCCGGTCAGTTCAATGGTGAGCTTGAACGTAGCGAGCCCTAATCTTGCCCAGTCCAGTAAGAAAAAGCGTCCTGTGAGACAAGGGCGTAAGAAGGTGGGTGAAGTGCAATCACCGAGAATAGACTCCTTAAGAGATAGAAGCGGCTTCGCTGCCTGCTTCTCCGAGAGTGAGGACGACAGTGAGCCTTTGGTTCAGCGGAAGTATTTCTGTGCTTGATGTGAAGTGATATGTTGGATTTGTTGGTGTTATGTGTTGGATATTGTGATGTAACAGCAGGTCTGAAGTACAGTTTCCGGAACCGATAGACTATAATTAGATATTGAGACACTAGTTGCACTATGAATTCTAAATAGCCTGTTTCTGATTGGATAAATTAAAATAAGAATACATTGCTGAAATTTACAATAGTGCCCATACATTTTGCAATATAAAATGGCCCCCCTATTTAGCTGGAGAATTATGTAGAGGTAGAATAGCTAGGACAAAGCTTCACGACTAGAGGGTACTGTTTGTATAAATTTGATCAGTGCCTGTATGGAATTTTGCACTGTATTATATCTGCATACATTTATATTATACATTTTAGAAATTAGATTTAATTGTATATTTTACCAATTATCACAAATATTTTTTAGTTGTGCTGCGAAAACGCTCGTATTTTATTTAATTTTATAATTTTACAAAACAATTTTGTTATTCCATGAAACTGACGTGTTTTTCGATTTCTGAAGATAGACTGAAACCCCATGTGATATGCTATTGTAATCTTTCAATGCAGCAAGTTGCAAGTGTTTTGGTATGGATTATAGTGTTTTATTGGTTGAATGTTTGGTGTATGTGTACCTAATAAAAATATACTCTTGTAGATTCAAATTGAGAACAAAATTCGCTGCTGCGTACAACGCCATCTAGAAAGGTGTTTGGAACTAATATATCTTGCGAGTGCTTGCGATCAGTCTTTTTGACTTTACGCAATGAATTATTAAATGAAATTCTTTTTAACAATGAAACACTATTTCCATAAATAATTAAAAAGGTGTGCATGAAGAATTCTGCATGGTTTTTATTTGTAAAGTGCCATTGTATTGTATGAAAACGATTATGAATGAAATTAATTATTATCTGTAATTTTCTATATTATATCCACAGGTAGGTTAAATTTCATATAATGTTTGTATGGTAATGATTCGTGTTCTGTGTCCGTTTTCAATGTTAATTTAATTAATAGTAATAGTGAATTTGGTTATCAAAAAAATGTAATAAATAACTCCATTCTGTGGATAAAATGTTGAAAATCAATAATTTAATATAATGCTATTGATCCATGACTGCAATCGATTTTATCGAGTTTAACCTGAAGACGTGTTGAGTGTGGTGTTGAGCTGGTTTCGTTTATTTGTGTATATTTAAACATTTTATAGCTTTTATGTATGTTTAAAATTACATAGTAAAGGTATGATATTCGTCAGGTAAATTAGTTTTATTTTATAGCTATAGATACACTACTTAATACTACATTATATAAAACTTGCTTAGCAAGATACTCACCTATTACTTTATTTCTTAAAGCGAGCTAATAGGAATAAAAATAAACGGTCGTCGAAAATAATTGTATTTCTCGTGATTGGCTAGATTGTCATATCAATTGTCAAATGTAGCCAATCCAATTATTTTCGACGACCAATCACGTGTGTTTATTTTCCTTTCTATTAGCTCGCTTTAAGAAATGAAGTATATATAGCTAACTAGCAAGCAACCCACCAAGTAGGTAGATAGCTTGGTAGGTCGCGTTAGCTTGGTGATTGGTTAACTTCTGACTGCTAACAACTGACCGCTGACTGCTCAAAAATGCTTGCCGACAACTGACTTAACTTTCATTGTGTATGTGTGTATCTAAATATATAAAAGTAGTAGGTAGGTTGGTACTTATTGGTACTTACCTATATCCGTTACTGTGGGTAGGTAGGTACCTAAATATATCATCTGGAATTAATTTTGAGTTCTGCCTGTAACTTAAACACGTGTTTGTTCAGTATTTTTTATGCACCGGTCACAAGATTTTGAACAAAAGACACTCAATACAATGCGAAGTGTCAGAAAGTCACTCAAATTTATACTTGACTGATTTCGAAGTGATATACGGCAGATTACGGCAGTGGATCAAGTTGTGTTGACGTGGGTATAATGGACCAAGGTGTTGAAAGTGCATGGTTGAACGGTCTTCCTTCTTAGGTGAGAAATAATCAGATTATCAAGACGAACTCATATTTTTTTTTATTGAGCTTTGAAACGGCGTATTTTGCATTGTGGTAAGTATAGGTAGGTAGGTACCTCTCTTTATTGTAGGTAAGTGAAGTAGGTATTTACATAGAAAACAAATTTATTGTTGAAAAATTATTTTCGCCGTATCATTATAGTTTATAATTAACATGGACACCTTTTGCTCCGTCAGCAGATTTTTGCCATCAACTGATCCGTTACGAGTCAATTCGATTATGTATGTAGCTTCGTATAATTACAGTTCAGTTTTGTTCCCATCGCCACCGTCTAGCTAGGTCAATGATAGTTTCAACACTAGGGTACGAATATCATTGCTCTAGGTCCATAATAAAATTATTCTGCTCTGGATATTATCTAACTTGGCATTAATTAAGTACAAATCCATCAGTAGGTCATTAAAATTTCTATTGCAATCATAAGCCAGTGGATCCCATCCCATTATTTTAACTCTACCAAGAATACAAAAGCTCTACAATCTGACTTTACTTTTTCTAGTAAAGCTACTGCATAACAGATGGCGCTAGCAGTCTGATTCACAAGTAACTTTGATAGTCGAAGAAGATATTGTAAAGTAACTAAAAACAAATTAACAAACTAAACTAAAAAATAATGTTTTAGATTACCTACTGATTTTCTGTGTGTACAAAATTCATTAAAATGGTTACAATAAAATAATAATACAGTAGTTTCTCGTGGTCAGAAAAACAGCTACTCGTTACTAGATGGCGCCACAGGGACTCAAAATGTATTATAACTTTCTTTCTAAAATAAAAAGACTTAGCAAAGTTTATAAGCGAAATATAAAAACCCAAAATTCTTATATTTTATTAGATTAGGTACTAATGGAACCTTACCTAGGTTAGTATAAAAACCCGAACCCAACCCTTCTATTAAATTATTTATTTATTTACCTACATACCTACTTAAAAACGTCGTTATGTAGGTACCTACTTACCTATACCTATCTATTACAAATTGACGTTGAATATTTAAACCCACCTAAGCACGGAACTAATTAATAAGTAGGGAGAGTGGTTTCAGAAACCGTTCATTTCGATAAAAAAACTTGTTTTCTCAAACTTAACAAAACACTTGCATCACATCACGCTGACGTGTGAAACCTAATATTGCTACAAAAGTGGCTACTGTTTACAAAACTGTTTTCTTCCTTTGATTTCTGTAAAAAAACTAGAAAAACATCCCTTAGTATCAATTACAGGGAAAGTGATACCATCGCGGTGAGTTTGGTTAACTTAGGTAGGTACTAACTACAACTAAGAATAGAATCACTTTTAATGTAGGTAGGTAGGTACCTACTTAGTTAGTAAATGAAAGTCATTTTGTAACAAATTTTTTTGTTCGAAACTTCGATAAATCTAGAAAAAACTTCAAACATTATTGTAGGTAGGTAGGTAGGTACTTTGGTAATCATGTTATGTAAAATTTATTTGCACAATCATGATCAAAGTGTTGATAGAAAATATCTTGATTTGGTATCTCCTTAACAAATCAAGACCAAGATCTCCTTACCAGCAGATAAAGGTATATAGGCACAATACCTAAATATTGTTGTAGGTCATGCTTGCAATCTTGCGTTCGAATGATTAATAACTGCGTACCTATCTAATATCTACCGATGACAATTTATATTTTGATACTGCATCTAAATAACAACTAGGTATAAAATCATAAAAGTGTGATTAGCAAGAAATTCGGACAACTTATACAAAATTAATAAAATGACGTGTATCACTCGGGGACTGCCGCGGTAAAGCTATTGCATGCCACCTAGAGGCGAGTTGCTGAACTAAAGTGACAGCGTTAGGTGTTTTCGTTACGGAATTTCTGAATTCGGTCTCTACGCTCAAGGCCCGCGATAGAAGCTATGAAATAGCCTAAAAAAGATACCTACTTATTTAAATGTTGAAGATTACCTGTGGCAAGATGTCGCCAAAACTAAAACTAAACTAAACTACCTAATTAAAGATGTTGCCGTCCTTTTTATAACGATCAAAATCAATGGCGTCGTCTTTAAATAATTTAAGTAGTTTTAGTTCTGGCGTCATCTAAATCACCAATAATTCAGAACTATTTATTTATTTATTTATTTATTTTCTCTCACAAACATAATATCAATAAAATATAATGTAATTACATTAAAAAGAAGTTAAAAATAATAATAGCTAATAAATACAAAATAATATAAACTGTAGGTACTTATATTTCCACAAACTAAACAGCAAGTAGCAACCCTGCCCTACCCGATGGGTAAATCTTGGGTAAATCAGTCGATGCGTAGCTCAATGTGTCACCCCCACCCCACGTAACGTGAGCTGCCTATTTGTACAAATGTTTCGGCGTCTCATTTCTAACACTAACAAGCTCAAACTCAAACTATCCAATACGAAATTGGTTTGGTCTTTTACTTGCAAGTTGAAGTCGGCCGTACGTATAGTAGGACATTTGCAATAGCTAACAAGTTTCAGACATTTTAAAACCAAAGTTTTTAGGGTGGTGGGACGGACGGACATCCGTACGTTGATTACTATAGAATTCGGGCATTAGTACTTAGTAACACATTCAAGGCCCAAGTCCGGAGCTAGAGAGGTAGTGCGTCCGGGGCATCCAACGTGTTAAACACAGCTTTACAAAAAATGCACTTATTTTTAATCTAATTTCCTCCAAACCTTACACAAGCACTATACCATTTGTTTGTGTTCCATAGTTTATTCAACATTCCCATGCGAGGACTGTTCACACGTCCCACACAATATTGGCTATCAGCCGCCATTATTGTGAGGTACCGACACTAAACACAAAAGCCAGCGAGCTCCTGTTCTATTTACCTTAGTCCGAGAGCTGATTGCCGCTTATTTGCGGGATAAAGGCACAATGGGTGTCAGGTGTCCCGTAAGCTGAGAAGACGAAGAGTTGAATCGAAGTTTTTACTAAAGTGCTCGCCGATGTTTTTAATCACCGATTGTGATTTGACAGGTGAGAGTGAATAATCCGTAGAACATCCATTGTTCTGAAGTAATTCGTGGCTGTGATAGATAGTTCCGCTCGTAGGTACCTATCTAACTAGATTTTTTGCGGCCGGTGCATGTTTACCTAATAACATTTTTTTATTTATGATGTTAATGAAAATAAATACAAAATGAGATTATCATAGACTTTAAAATCAATGATTTGCTGAAAAAAAAACTAATTATCTAAATATCTTGAGGTAATACCTACTCAAAGTCTAGGCTCTAGATAGATACACTCCACACAATGGAGCAGGCTATTTTGAGGTAATACCTACCTACTGAAAGTCTAAAGTCTAGAGCTTAGGCTCTAGATACATTCCGCACAATGCAGCAGGCTCCGGTGGGCGGGGCCCGCCCCTCCGGATAACACGGCTGGGGTTTCACTTCCTCTTAAGCCTTCCCTGTCTCGCATCCAGCTGAGGAATCTTGAAATACCTACATTTGCTATCCTAATATTATGAACGCGCAAGTTTGTATGAATGGAGTTTGTTTGTTGGAATGGATGTTTGTTGGAAAAACTGCCTACTAAACGGATTAAGCGGATTGAGCTTTTGATGACATCTCCCAGTAACATAATTATTCGCTAAGGATTACTGAGTGACAGATTCTGACGTAGCAGGTCAATCTGTCAAGCGAAAATAGCCCTTGATGTTTTGTACGTGCAAATGATATTCAGCCTTAGAGTGGTAAACCAATTTCTTTGTCGACTATACATAAAATATAACCTAGAATAACAAGGGCAGAAAGAAAATATTTATGCAGATTAGCACTTAGCAGCATGCGTAGGAAGACCTGGCGATAGCTATTGTTCTAATCTATACTATAATAAAGGATTTATATAGGAATTCGGAGGTAATCTCCGAAACTACTGGACCGATTTCAAAAATTCTTTCACAGGTGTGTAGAATGGACTGTCCGGGTGCTTATAGGCTATATTTTATCCCGGTAGCTTGATAAGTACACCCGTGCGAAACCGGGGCGTGCTACTAGTGACATGTAAAGTCGAAAGAATTTCTGTCTCGAAATCATCTTTCTGTATCTCATTAGCTATTTTTTGAGGAAAACTGGTAGCTTTAAATAACCACTATAACTTACAATACGTAATACACAGGTATCTAAATGATCAACGTCTAAACTGAGGAAGATCAGATAATCAAAGTACTTACCCATAACCTATCCACTTTAAATCGCTCGTTCGAAAACCGTGATCTATGACTGGTTCTGAGATGAAGACGTCGGTCCTAACCAAAGAAACCAATTAATAAAACAACTCAATATGAACCGTAACAAAAACTAATTCATTTCCAATAAACCTACTTTCATCGGACTCTCTAAAATACAATCGATATCATAATCGATAATTTATCACTCGGCTGTAGTTACGTAGAAAACTGTTTGGATTTTCGCTGGAAAAATTATTTTAACATGTACCTATTATAAAAATCTACCAAATGACGTACCTGGGAACTTAAATTACCTACAGATAAAAAAATTATAGTTAAATAAAAAAATCAGATTAGCATGGTATGGTCATGTAATGAGGAGGGATGAAAGTCATATAACTAAAAAAGTTATGAGCATGAGTGTGGATGGATATACAAGTAGAGGAAGGCCGAGGAAGAAGTGGATGGATTGTGTGAAAGAGGATATGAATGTGAGAGGAGTGAATACGGAATTGACGAATGATAGAGATGAATGGAAGAAGAAAATATGTTGTGCCGACCCCACCTAGTGTGGGACAAGGGCAGGGGAATGATGAGTTAAATAAAAAAATACGTTAACTAAATTGAGGATATTTTATTGCTACGTATTAATCTCTACGTAGGTATAGGATACCTATGTGTTACTGAGTGTCCCTATCTCCTTACTTTTTTGAATGTAAATGCAGATTTATCTAAAAATATTTTTTTATTGAGTGCCCTAGTAAAATGTCTTGTTACTGATTTCAATAGTAGTTTAAATGTTGTTACGAGTATTTATGATGAGCCGTGTTCTGTGCAAATGCGTCACGAGTCCGGAACGATCGCCTAATGATCGATAATCATCGATGCTCTAAACTCCTTACACAACACTAACACGTTATAATTTTGATGTATGAGCGGAGATAAATCTATTAAGGGCTTGACATCTCCATCGGGCGGCGGATCAGACGATTATTATTATTTTAATGTTATTATTCGAATTATTATAATCTCGGAGGCCATATTTATGGCAGACGAATAATCCCTTTTGATACGCCGCTTACAGGGTTAGGATGGTCGTTCATTGAACTAATAAAGGAAAATAATAATTGTAATGTTGTATGTCAACCTGTTTTCATAATTTGCCATCTTACATTTTGAATAACAATAGCCGAGTTTAGTATCTTTTCATCGACATAATTAAGGTAAGTACCGAAAACAATAAAGTACATAGATACTTTACGACTACTATCGATGGACAGCCTGCAAACTCTGCAAAATGTAAGTTATGTAGGTACATACATTAGCCAATAACTAGGATCATCTGTACAAAAATAAATGGATCCGTTATTTAAAATATCTGAATGTGCGTCGACGCTACGAAGGTGTAAATGCAACGTGAATTACGTAGCGGGATCCATCTGGGACAATTTATTCAAAGGAGAGGAGACCCACTCCCTTCCTTCCTCCTAAGCCCTCGCAACCAATAAATAATCTAGACCAGATATAAATAGAGCTGTATTCTGCTTGCTTACGAAATGAGGCTGGAATCTTCCACTACACTGTTAGAATTGAAGTCGTAAACGCAAACAAATTCGACTGGTTTTCCGCTGATGGTGAATAAGGCTTCGCAAGTACAAGTTTCATGCTGAGCTTGGATGATTGCGAATTTAAATCGAACAAATAAATGATCGCATGTGGAGGTGTCCAACTAATTTAGTTGTCAAGCGCGATTCGACGTTTATTTTTAAACACTTTTGAATTAAAACGCAATGAGAGATAATTCTATTCAAGGAGCGTTGTAAATGAAATAAAATCGGCTAGAGGAGTTATGGACGACTGAGGTTTAACTTTATTATGGTTTTTAATTTTGTGTTGATTGTAAAAACTTTATTTTCCCCTACTTATTCAAAGGTGACTCTACCAGAGCTCTACTAAATAGTGTTCTAATCCATTTTATTTGGTACCCCGTGAATTCTTTTTTAGCGAAACCATTGATCCAAATGACTCCGTCAACTCAATTTCCCAAATAAACGATCAATTACAAAAAGCCATAACAATAGCCAGCCATTTTCAGTTCAGTGGTTGCATTGACACGTAGAGTTCCCGCGCTTTGTGCTCCGCCATATTGGATGCGTTCAGAAACTAAATTCGAGCCAGTGGGTGGTTTATTGTTTTACAACAGTTTTACAATCGGCATTACACGCTTTACTCGGCTTTGTTCGACATTCGTGGACAATGACGGGACAAATCGTAAGAATTCAACCCCACGTCAGATCGGTTGATAGAGTGTCGTAATCTTTCTTCCTGTCACATATTTGTATGTCCGACTGTTCTGGGCCTACGCATCATGTGATGATACTAAATAAGCGATAGTGTCTCTTTATAAAGATAAATTATTTTGTTGACTCATAAACCGTGATCAGTCGGATGCGAGAGAATGCTTTTATATTGGCCGCTTATGTTTTTAAATAAGAAAGTTAATTTACGAATTCAAAATAGTGTGAAACAACGAAACTTATTTTAAATTAGTTTCGAACTGTCTACGAATATTTTTATCACCTCTTTCCTGTTCGTGTCTTTTTTGTACAATTCTATATTGATTATGCAAATTGAACATCCAAACACCCAATTCATCAATAAATCACAGTTTTTCAATCCAAATTATGACTAACCTCTCTCAATAATAACAATTCTATCGATAACACGCGTCATCATCAAAATTCTGTTTTTATGTCTTTGCTAATATTGCGTAGGAGAAACATAAATAACTAGCATTATGACAAGTGTAACAACAATTTAAGTTCACTTCTCTGAACCATCATGTATTGTGTCGCGTCCGGGACCGTGCTGTGTTTACTTGCATTGTTTTACGACGCCCGCTGGCACGACTGCATGTTTTGTTTTTTGTTGAAAGAGGGAAAGGCGTTGTTTAAGTAGGAGCTTCGGTGGGCGTCCGTGATCCGTCATCCGCGCGCTACTGCGCGGTTTTTGAACGAAATGCGTTGTTTTTTTTGATTGGCTAAGAAACAGGATGTTTTCAAACTTTCAATCATATATATGAAGATCAATTACATTTTTAAACAATGCTTAAGTATTTTAACTTTAACCAAAGCAATGTATTTTGATGTTGTGTAAAACTATGATCATAAAAACATTAGTTATTTAAGAAAAAAAAAAACCAAATAGTTCTCTAAAAACGATAAACAACATGCTAATTATCGTACAATAATAATGAATATTAATTTGTTACAAATATTCTACATTAAAAAGCTTTTAGTTTTTCTTTAAATCTCCGAAGGAAAATAAGCAATAAAACAGTTATAAGCAATAAAGATATTTAACTCTTAAAATGTTTCACGCACACACGGGTGTGCGCTAAGTTTGAAAGCCCCGCGTGCTTAGCGAACACCCGGGTGTTCGCAAAACTTTTGTCCCATTCGTCGCTTGTTTCCTTCAAGGCCGGATTATCTTAACGCCAATTGGCTGCACTAATGTCAAGCTTCATTCAATACGGAACGAACCACAGCCAATAAAGAGACATTGAGAGTGAAAATACATACTGACCGAGTGAAATTACCAAACATTGCGTGGAATGCTCTGTGGTCGGCCATTTTTGTGAAATTACGCCACACGTAAAGTGAAAAGAGTTTTGTGAAAATGAGTTCTAGAAGCAACCGGTGAGTATTCTATAAAGATTTTTTGTGTATTTACTGGGAAAATACTGTAGATTATGTGTAAAGTTATAGAATCACAAACAGTGGTAAAATTCTAATGAAAAAAAGTAACTAACTTTTGCAAACCATGTTTTTACGCACGGCAAAGTTACATGCACGCTTTGTGTGTGTACTATTTTCTTTCAAATTATGGGGTTTTATGCTTATTTATGGACATGAATAAGCTGGTAATTTATCAAGGATTATTTAGACATAAAAAGGTATGTACTTGCTAAAAGCAAAAGCACATAGAAATCATTTTGCGTAAAGTTCGACGGCCTTACGAACGGCCATTTGTGTTTCGGTACCGTCAGCAGCATCGAAAACAAGTATTCAAATCGAGTTGTAAATGAAAAAAATTTGTGGTACTATAGTACCACGGACGTTTGAGGGCTGAATTTGTTTGGGTAGTTTTGTACCAAGGGACGTTCAAGTGGAGTAATTTCAGTGGTCAAAAATTGATTTATATGATATTCCTAAACTTTTTACCAATTTTTTTTTTTAATTTTTATAAAAAAAAAAATTTTAATACTTATTATAATTTCAGTGTATTTTTATGTACATAAAGTTTACTACAACTAATTTCATTATTATCATCATCATCATCATTATTCGTTGTAGATTTTCGAGCTCGGATCGTTCTGGCAGCCCATCGCCGGACCGCGGGCGATCAAACAGCGCGTCCGCAGCCCGGCGATCGATTATAATGGGCATGGTGCCTCAGACACCATCACGGAAGCGGTACGTATTATTATGTCATTAATTTCCCCACACTTTATAGTTTCTTGTTCAGCATCATAGTTTTTTTATATAATATTATGAGTTTCAGGCTTTTTATTTACTTTTAGTAAACTACCAATTATTTCCTAAAGATTATCAACATCATCGTATTTTTTTACCAGTATTATATGTAAACGTTTGATTACAATCTCGCCTCATGTTTTTAGAATAAGATTGAGCTCTATGGACTCAAACGATAGTGGCCGATCGGCCAGCCCTTCGCCGTCCAGCAGCAGAGCGTCCGCAGCCCGGATCGCTCGACTGATGGAGGTAGTGCAGGGCTCCAGCAGGGACCCACAGGTGGAGTCGCCACCACGGAAGCGGTACGTATTATATTGCAATCATCTTAAGTTTAATTTTAAATTAATATCTGTATCTCATTATTATTATATTATGAGCTGGACTCGTACGACAAAGAATGGCGCCAGAAAGCACAAAGCCGGGATCAGTGGAAAGAGGGAAGGGAGGCCTTTGCCCTGCAGTGGGAAACATCAGGCTTATAATAATAATAATAAATAATCTGTATCTCATTGTCATTAGATAATGACAATGAGATACCTCGTTTGATTCAGTATTGTGGTGACGATGAGATCATAGTCACCACAATACTGAATCAAACGAGGTTTAGTGCTGGTAATCGATCATATTTTGTACGGCACACCTGATTTTTAATTTTCTACAGCATACCTGCGCTTCTCGTCAACAAGACGCCCAGAGGCTCGTTGCGTGTGACGGGTACGGTGGAGGTGCAAGCTAGGCCGGGATGTCGGGTGCTTCCCGTGGTACATCCTCCACTATGGTAAGTTTATTTCCCTTTGATGGGTAGGCTTGTTGTTAGGCTGTTTTTTGTAACTTGACGTATTGTTGCAGTGACGACAACGAGCTCCTGGAGGCGTTGGACATGTCTGACGAGGAGGCGCAGGACACCATGGCGGCTGACCCGGGCCATGTCGAGCGCTGGTTGGGACGTGGGAGGGACACGGAGGCTCTGGGATATCCATTTCTGAAGCCACTTACGCCTAGTACTGCTGCAGTTGAATGCTTGGGCAGCGCTTCGGGTGGTGTTAGTGTTTGCGATCTCGATCTGAATGCTAGCATCGCTGAAAGCATGCCGAACATTCATTCTGCAGAGGCTGGTGTTCGTCCGTTATCTTCGGGAGTAACGGCAACACCCATGCCAGTAACTAGGAGTTTGGTTGCTTACGGTAGTGATTTAGATAGCGAGTTCGACGACGAGTTCGACGAACCCTCTATCGAAACCGCCGCCGTGGAGACTGGCCGAAGTAGGGATATTCCTGATGACGAGGAGCTAGAAGAATCTGTTCGGGAGGTAATCAATGGTATCGAGAGGGCGATAGATGATGAAGCCGATCGTATGAATGGCACATCTTCTAGTTTCACATGGGAAGAAGACTTTGATACGTTTGGGGGCATTCCGGAAACTTTTTCTGGTAATTCTCCTGGACCTATCAAGGACTACGATACGCCCTATGATTGCTTTGTAGAAATCTGGGATAAAGCAATTATAGAGCATATCACCATGGAAACTAATAGGTACGCCAAGCAAACGATCGACAGTTTGAAAGCCAAAGGAGAACTGAAGCCATCATCTCGTCTACATAGGTGGGCACCCACAGATGCAGACGAGGTGTTTGTGCTGTTTGCCGTTTTTATGTACATGGGTATTGATGCACGTACATCACAAAATGAATATTGGAGGTCAGATAATTTTCTTGAAATGCCCAAGTTCAAGAAAATCATGACCTACCAACGCTATGTTTTGTTGAATAAATTTCTTCATTTCGTAGACAATAATTGTATGCGAAATGAAGAAGGGCTTTCACCAAAACTAGTGAAATTAGGACCTGTCATCAGGCATTTAAATTCAAAATTTTCAACCCTGTATAACTTGGCTCGCGAAATCTCTATCGATGAGTCTTTGACCTTATTCAAGGGTCGCTTGTCCTGGATCCAGGCAATAAGGACAAAGGCTGCTCGATTCGGCATAAAGTCGTTTGAGCTTTGCGAGTCAAGTACCGGGTATATGTATAAATTTGAAATTTATACGGGGAAGAACTCAGCCAGCCTCACTGTCGCGCCTAGTACTGATTTGGGTGGCAAGAGTACTCTAGTAGTACTTGATTTATTGAAAGGTCTCGAAAATCTAGGGCACTGTGTTACTATGGATAATTATTATAATTGTCCATCGTTGACACGGTATCTCAAGAGTTTGGGATTCGATTGCTTAGGAACATTGCGTACGAACCGTAGGCACGTGCCCAATGACATCGCGAAGATACCAAAGAATGTGGCTAAGGGTACTATGATAGCTCGTCACTGTGGAGACGTTTCCGTGGTAGCATGGAAAGACTCCAAATTGGTGACTATCATATCCACCTATCACAACGATGATACCTACGTTGGTTCGAGGGCAGGTAAGGCGCTAGTGAAACCGATTAGTGTCAGGGACTAAAACAATACCATGGGAGGGGTTGATCTGAAAGACCAAAAACTCTCAATGTATCTGTTAGAGCGCAAGAGAGGTCTGAAATGGTATGTAAAGATGTTCAAGAGGCTGCTGAACGTAAGCATACATAATGCTTTCATTATGTACGTCAGTTCCTTGAAGCGGCAAAACAAAGCTTCAATGACGCATCGCGAGTTTCGGTACAGTTTGGCCAAATCTTTGGTGGTAAAGCATCGCGCTTGTCTTCCGGAGGTTGTCCAGCCTGTAGAGGAACTCATGAGGCTGAGAAGAGATGTGGTGCATGTTCCCAAGTACGACACTGGCAGAAACAACCGAAAACGTTGTGTTGTTTGTCTTCGGCAGAGCATCAACAAAATGGTTCATTCTCAATGTGTCACATGTGGCGTATTCTTGTGCTTTGAAGTTTGCTGGGCTGAATGGCATAGTTCAATAAACCTCAAAGGACGAGAACCCCGCGGGCGCACAAAGGCACATTGAGCACAAAGCACATTGATGCGTGATTTGTTGAGGGGGTTACCATTTTTGTGCAATGTTTTTAAGTAATTGATGTTCTTTTGATAAATAGGACAATTGTTACTCGGTACATATTTGTACGTGCCAGATATTTACACATATGTAACCGTCAGTACTAAGCAGAGTTCTCGGGGTACTTGGGCAAGGGTTTTTTTTTTATGCAATCGCGAAGGGAGGCCTATGCCCAGCAGTGGGTTAAAAATGGCTGATGATGATGATGATGATGATGGAAGTCTTATGTACAGCAGTAAGGACTACACGATGATGATTCAATATTCATTTTGATATGAACGCGATCAACCCATGGACATAAAAATAGCCTTTTCACTTTGGCTTTATTTATCGCTTTCACCATTCCCGATAGATACCATGTATTATGTTCTGTCAGATTTTTCTGGCTCTTCTAGTTAAGTTTTTTTTTTGTGTAATTAGTGTTTTTTGTACAGTTTTTGTAGTGTTTTCTGTTTTGTTTTTTTTTGTGTATTTTGAAAACCTGTACCATTATGTTCTCATGGAAGAATTTAGGCAATGTCTAAAAGTTATTTTTTGTGTATTTTGAAAACCTGTACCATTATGTTCTCATGGAAGAATTTAGGCAATGTCTAAAAGTTATTTTTTTGTGTATTTTGAAAACCTGTACCATTATGTTCTCATGGAAGAATTTAGGCAATGTCTAAAAGTTATTTTTTTGTGTATTTTGAAAACCTGTACCATTATGTTCACATGGAAGAATTTAGGCAATGTCTAAAAGTTATTTTTTTGTATTTTTTGAAAACCTGTACCATTATGTTCTCATGAAAGGAAAACTATAGACAATGTCTAAAAGTTATTTTATTGTGTTTTTTGAAAACCTGTAACATTATGTTCTCATGAAAGGAAAACTGTAAGCACTTTATTACTTTTTTTTCATAAATTATATTGTTTTTGTATTTGTCGTTTGTTTTTTTGTGTTACATAAAATATAAGTTACCCCCCCCCCCACCCCTCCGTTCCCCAGGTTACGACGAATGGTAATTATGTTTAGCGTAGTAAGACTTTCTTGGAGATTATTATATCCAGCAGTGAATTTTTTTTCGACTGATGATGATCATGAGTTTCTGTGTAGAACATACTATAAGTAGGTAGTACTATATTTCAACAAACATTTACAATCTTTTTTATCAAACAGCATTACTTTGTATCAAATATTTCCGTAGAACTTCTTGAAGTAGAAACGTAGGTTAGGTAGGTACTTAATTTTTATAATACTAAAAATAATTGCCATCCACCACAAGTAAAACGGTACTATGAAATCAACAAAAATAAAAATCATAAAAAAAAATGCAAAGCATTTTTTGTGCGAACGGTACTTTCTCCGCAATTCGCCAGTGACGCGTGACCGGCGGTCGCTCGTAATGGCTGCCGTGTTTTGTTTTTGTTTGTAAATCGGTTTGTGATGTAATTATTGTGTTAGATAGTGATCTAAATACATGTAATTATGCATAAATACCTATGCTACAGAGTTAAATTGTTGGTTTTAGTAAATATCTATTGTGAAGTGAAAAAATAGTGCAAATGTGTCACGATTTTGACTCGAAATCATGAACTTTAAAAATAATTGAATCATTTCGGTATCATGTAAGTTTTTTAAAACTATTTAGAGGGCTTTGGCTATTAGGAAATTTTACAAGGAAAACAATGATATATCATTTATAACATATAATTATATCATAATCCCGTAAAATTGGTTTTTCTCATGACGTCACGTAAAACTTTTTGCAGGTAAAAACTTGCATGCATTTTAGGCATTTAGAGGGTCAAGGGGTCAGTTCGCGACACGGGTTAAATGTGTTGTCGGCATTGTACTAACTTACGACAATTGCCTGTCGCCAGAGTTTAGCCGTTAACTGTTATGTTTATAACTCCATTAACTATTTCTGATATCAATATCGAGTTTTGATTGTTTTACATAATAATGAATTCAATATTGTAACGCACAGTACCGACCCGCCAAATTTAAATGGACCATGCCGCGTCGATAGCAACCCGTCCTCTTCCGGCTCCCGCGAAAATCCCTCGGCGATCAGCGCCACCACGCGACGCGCACGGCCAATAAGGCGTCCCGCGCGCTTTTGCAACCAATAAGGCGCGTCGCGCGGCCATTACATTACGTTCGAACTCTCACGCACGAGCGTGTGCTGTGTTTTTGTGTTTCTATTTTTTTATCATATTGACTCTTGTATTTTAATGTGTTTATTTGACTGTCCTTGTGTTTATGTGTGTTTATTATATTTCTTTAACTTTTGTGCTTGTTTTGAACTTAAAACCTACCCCCTTGGTGCTAGCTAGCCGGGCTGGCGCTAAACTGGCTACCCAAGCGAGGGCCTAAAAACTTTGGAAAACAAGTGTAAAGTGTTACCTGGGACATTCATTTACAAAACACTGTCAATATGCCACGAACACGCCGACAATCTCGTGAATCTCGTCGTCAGTCGGACTTCGAAGACGCCGTGGAAACCGATTCAGTCACGACGCCCACGCCAACATCAGTGCCGCCGACGCAGAACATCAACGCCGCCGATGTGGCGTCCATTATGGCGTCGCAAACCGCTGCGTTTGAGCGCCTGCTCGACCGAGTCCTGACACACGAGTCTCGTCGTGAGCTGCCATCACCGACGCCAGCGGCGGCCGCACCTTCGCCCGCCGGCTCAGCGTACGCGCCCGCTCATCACTTCGGAACCTTTGCGTTATGTACCGCACGGTTCAGCGGAGCGCCGGGTGGTGACTCGCTCGACGGTTTTCTAGACGCTGTAGAAGCCTACAAAGAGTGCGCCTTCGTAACAGATGAGAACGCCCTGCGCGGCTTGTCTATGCTGGTCACTGGAGACGCTGCCGTATGGTGGCAAGGTATAAAATCTTCGATCACCTCCTGGACCGAAGCCGTGACGTCTCTGCGAAGCGCCTTTGGTGACAGTCGTCCGCCTCATCGGGTTTATCAGGAGCTGTTCAGCATGTCACAAGGTCCATCTGAAAAAACAGAATTATTTGTCGCCAAGGTGAGAGCATTACTCGCCCGCCTTCCTCCCGGCGACATTTCCGAGAAAGTCCAACTGGACATGCTCTATGGCCTTTTACACCGTCGGGTACGTGAGCGCCTACGCCGTGACGAAATATCATCCTTCGACGTGCTGCTCCACAAAGCTAGACATGTTGAAGACGCCACCGACGAAAGCAATGATAGCTCACACCGACGCCGCACTGTTCCTGCACCTACATCGACCGCGAACGGAGGCCTCGCCACTAAGACGACGCCGCCACAACCCCGGTACGCGCCGACGACGCCGCGCCTCTCACGCGGACCCCAAACGTCGAGCGCCGCCGGCAACAGAGATCAACATAACAACGACGCCGCCGCGCCTAAAAACGCCGCCGGGACTACTGCACTTCCTTCGTCGCGTGACGCTGCCGCGCCGCGACCCGCCGCCGCCGACGGCATTCGAAGGTTTTGTGTGTATTGTAAGAGATACGGACACTTACGAGACGAGTGCCTCAAACTGAAGGGAAAAATGGACAGCGCCGATCAGCAATCCGTGTTACCTACGTGCTACGGGTGCAACGCGAAAGGTGTTACGCGGTCCCAGTGCTCTAAGTGCAACGCCGCCGACTACTACGCCCTCGACGCGGCCTGGTCCATGCCCGCACTCGATTCTTTTACCGGTGAGGTAAAATCACAAGTAAGTCCATTCAAATCTAACAATTACAATGTCTCGGTGCCTACTTCCCTTCCAAGTGTAAAAACACAGGTTTTAAATAATGAACAAATCCGTGTGCGCGAGGCGTGTACTTATTTACCTAAACAATTAAAAGGTTTTATTCCTAAAAATGTAGTCGAATATGTGCCGACCGATTTCATAGCGATTCTCCCTTTGCGCTATTTCGGTGTCGAAAGTGAATGCGACTCTAAATATCCTAACTTAAATTCTGTGTGTAGTCAAGGCAAGTCCAATACTTGCAATGAAGCCTACAGTGTCCCTACGCGTTATTTAGATCATGCAAGTTTCGATACTTCAAAACAAATCACAACAAACAAAACTCGGGTGACCATGAGTTCGAAAACTAGGGACACCATGAAAAATGTAGGACACTTTTCCACAGTGAATGTTAATGACAAAAGTGTTATTCCGGGTGACTCTTTTGAGCACCGGATTAGGTTAAGGCCTATTTTGAGTATACAAATTTTAGGTTTTAGAGGTAGGGCGTTGATAGATACTGGCGCTAAAGGTAGCATCGCTGGTGCTCTACTCTATAAATTGCTGCAAAAACACGATTACCCGTGTGAAAAGGCTACTCGACGTGTAAGGCTTGCCGATGGCTCGGCACGCACACGAGACGTACTTCTCACCACGCTGGAGGTAAGGGTCACGCCCGAAAGGTCAGTGACCCTTGACTTCACTATACTTCCCGATGCTCATGAAAACGAAACTTTATTGGGAATGAATTTTTTAATGGCAGCGGGTATCGTGCTCGATTTTGCAGCATCAATCTGGCACTTTGCAGGCGAAAACTTTAAGTACCCCATTGAGTACGAAAATGCCACAAGGCCATTGACCTTTTCAACAGCTGATTTGTTGCGTGATGATGAAGGCGTCATGTTAGACTCCGATGATAGACAACAGCTGTCCAGTTTACTTCAGGAAAATGGTGACATTTTTGAACTGCAGGGGGAGCCGACGCCTTTTGCAGAACATCACATCGACACAGGTGACCATCAACCGATATCAGTCCCCCCGTACAGGCTCACTCCGGCAAAAAGAGAGCTGATGAAGGTGGAGCTCGACAAAATGCTTGAAGAAGGCATCATTGAGGAGTGTGAATCTGCCTGGACTTCACCTGTAGTTCTTGTTCCGAAGAAGGATGGAAAGGTAAGATTTTGTGTCGATTATAGGAGACTCAATGCTGTGACCAAGACAGACGCTTATCCAATGCCGCTGATTGACGATTTGGTCCAGTCTACCAAACGCAACTGCTTCATGTCCACCCTAGATCTCCGCAGTGGATTCTGGCAGGTGACCGTACGAGAGTGCGACAAGGATAAGACAGCATTTCAAACGCCGTTCGGTACCTACCGCTTCCGGCGTATGCCTTTCGGCCTCAAGAACTCGCCCTCGACCTTCCAACGGCTCATTGACAAGCTTCGTTCTTCGCTAAATAGAGATTTCTGTCAAATAGAAGGTGACAACATTACGCTCTTAGCATACCAGGATGATCTGCTGCTCATTACTGAGACTTATTCAGGTCACGTCGAAGCTCTTCGAGCCGTATTTGCAAAACTACGAGTTTTCAATTTAAGGGCGAATCGAGAAAAATGCGTTTTTTGCCGTAAACAGGTAAAGTATCTCGGTCACGTCATCACGCAAGACGGCGTGTCTCCTGACCATGACAAGATTCAAGCCGTAGTGGATATGACACCACCGCTGAATCTTAAACATTTAAGAACGTTTTTACAAACGTGTTCGTGGTTCCGAAAGTTCGTGCCGAATTTCTCTTCCATTGCGGAGCCGCTAACACGTTTGACCAAGAAAGATCAGCCTTGGATTTGGAAAACTGAGCAGGTCAACGCTTTCAACGAGTTAAAAATGCGCCTTACTACTGCTCCGATTCTGATCCAAGCTGATTATTCTCAGCCGTTCATTCTCAGAACGGACGCCAGCGCTTATGCTGTTGGTGCGGTCCTTTTGCAGGGAGATGACATTCAAGAACGCCCAATTGAATACGCCAGTCGTTTGCTAACGTCCGCTGAGAAAAATTATAGTACGACGGAAAGGGAAGCTTTGGCCGTCGTCTGGGCAGTTGAGCGATTCAGAGGGTATATTGACGGACACCATGTCATCGTGCGCAGCGACCACCAGCCTCTTAAGTGGCTGCTTACATTGAAATCGCCTTCAGGTAGGTTGGTTCGTTGGGCACTTAAGTTGCAATGCTTCAACATTACTTACGAGTACGCTCCAGGAAAGGTGAACGTAGTTGCGGATACGTTGAGCCGTCCACCATGCTCTGAAGATGACGCTGCTGAATGTGGTATGTGCTCTGTAGTATTAAACTTACCTTCAACTAGTCCAGCTGACTTGCGCTCTGCTCAACTTGAAGACCCGGACCTGAAAAAGATTATTCAAGACCTGGAAGATCCTGACGACTTGACCCTTAGCAGGTGGCTAGAACGTGGGTTCTTGCTGTCCCACGGAGTTCTCTACCGTTATGACCTGGATTCCGACTCCGAAGAGGCTCAGTTAGTAGTACCATCTTCTATGAGAGACGAAATACTTAAGGAGTTGCATGACTCACCTACAGCCGGCCACCAAGGAGTAGAGAGAACTCTTCAAAGACTAAGGGAAAGGTATTTCTTTCCAGGTATGCGTAGATTCGTAACCGATTACTTGAAGACTTGTGTGGAGTGTCTTCGTTACAAACCTGCAAACCAAAAGCCTGCTGGTTTGTTGCAAACACCTGTCCTGCAACAGCGAGGAGAAGTCCTGGCGATTGATTTGTTTGGTCCGCTCCCAGCTGGAGACCAAGGGGAGCGATGGGTGCTCCTGATAGAGGACGTAGCCACCAGGTGGGTGGAGCTTTTTGCTCTCGTAGATGCTACTGCCGAGGCATGTTCTCGAGTCCTCCTTGAGGAGTACTTCTTGCGGTATGGGTTGCCTCGTAGGATCGTCTCCGATAATGGCTCTCAGTTTATTTCAGCTGTTATGCAACAGTGCATGCATCTAATGGGTGTTAAGCAGGACCTTATACCATTGTACCATCCAGAAGCTAACCCAGCTGAACGCAAAAATAGGGATCTTAAGGTACAACTATCGATGCTGGTTAAGAATTCACACGGTGACTGGCCTAAGCACTTGGCTCAGGTTCGATTCGCCATGAACAGCGCCGTGTGCTCTACTACAGGTAAGACCCCTGCATATTTGACTTTCGCTCGTGAGTTACGAACGCCATTCGACGTTCACAGCGACTTGCGTAGTATTTTAGACAAGGATAATTTTGTACCTCAGGTCACGCCTTATCTACGAAGTTTCATTTCTTCTCTTTCTGACATCAGGGAACGCGTAGAAAAGTCTCAGGATATTCGAAAAGAGGTAGCGGACGCTACCCGTCAGAAAGAACCAAAGTATAACGTCGGTGATTTGGTGTTAGTGAAAACGCATGATCTAAGTAACGCGTCTAAGGGTATCACGCGCAAGTTCATGCCAAGGCGTGATGGACCGTATCGTATTGAGGAGATATCTAGCCCTACAACGTTCGTTATTTCCGACCTTTCGGACAACGTCATAGGTAAATACCATAGTACGGACCTGACCCCTTTCAACACCTCGTTGAAAACTACTACCCCAATCAGACCTAAGGGGCGCAGAGGGAGACCTCCTCTTAAAGACTTAAGTCCCAAGTTGGACTCGGGACGCGCTCCCAACTTGGAAGGGGAGTATGTAACGCACAGTACCGACCCGCCAAATTTAAATGGACCATGCCGCGTCGATAGCAACCCGTCCTCTTCCGGCTCCCGCGAAAATCCCTCGGCGATCAGCGCCACCACGCGACGCGCACGGCCAATAAGGCGTCCCGCGCGCTTTTGCAACCAATAAGGCGCGTCGCGCGGCCATTACATTACGTTCGAACTCTCACGCACGAGCGTGTGCTGTGTTTTTGTGTTTCTATTTTTTTATCATATTGACTCTTGTATTTTAATGTGTTTATTTGACTGTCCTTGTGTTTATGTGTGTTTATTATATTTCTTTAACTTTTGTGCTTGTTTTGAACTTAAAACCTACCCCCTTGGTGCTAGCTAGCCGGGCTGGCGCTAAAATATTGATATAAATCAAGTTGTTATTGTTAAACTAATGTTGATTGACCGGTAATCGTTGATTTATAAATAGGCTTACGACAGTCTAGTTTCTAGTTAGTCTAGTTCCTTTGCATTAGTAATTTAAGCACTTAGGTAATGTAGGTAGGTACAGTTAGGTATATACTTACAATATTGACATTATTGGTAGATACTTAATCATAGTTTCCGATACTACACAAAAAACCTTAGTAACATTTTGGTGTAAGACGAATCGTTTTAAATTAGAATAAAAAAAATTATTTCCAGAACACCCTGTAGAGTCCTAGGTGCGTCATTATGTCTCGGACATTGTTGTCATTCGCCACATTGTCCGCACAGTGGCCCTCAATGCCTTCTAATGCTATTTACAATTGTTTAACTTCACGAAATTACCAAAAAAACACCTCTCAAACAATGAGGACATCATGTGGCTGCTTGCCTTTGCCTTCCACGAATGACAGTTGACAGATCGAATTCGGAATTGATCGCGATCGATCAACAACGGATGGTTTGAGTCGATCGACCGATAGGTTAGGCGGGTCTACCTACACCTACAATAAGTTTGGGCAATCCTGCTACTTAAATAATATTATAAGTACTTAAATGCGAATGTTTGTGAGTATGGATGGATGTAATGTATGGATGTACCTACCTATGTTTCTTTCTCTTTCACGAAAAATTATTAAAACCGATTGCGATAAAATTTGGAATAGGTATAGGTAGCTGCGAGACCTGGAATAACAAATAGGCTACTTTTTATCCCGATTTGATCACGAATTTTCTAAGCTACTCAAAGATATTTGTTCGTACAAATAAAATGTAGAGAACAGAACGTACAAACATGATTTATATTATAAAACAAAGTGCACATATTTAAGTCAGTTTCAAAACATCTTGTTTCAACAGAGTTCCATCCCCCGCAGATTGTAACAAAAATAAATCAAAACAATAAATTTAAGAAACAAAGAAACAATTGAACGAAACCAAAACAAATTAAACGGGACTATTGTTACATATTTGTAGAAAATTTAACCATTCAGGGGCTCAATAAAAGTTTGTCTCAAAAAAGTGGATATATGGCCGCTGTAAAGTTTGGACGCAAACATAGAGAGCGGATATATTTATAGCTTTAGTGACGAATATGAACTTCGTTTTAGGGTTCCCTGTATTTTACCAAATATTGAAAATTATATGACATTTTACGATTAGGGCGTTCTTAAACATACAACGTTTTGCTAAGTGGGTTTTTCGATAGGTACCCAAAATTATTCCCTATTTTAAAATAATAATGATTTCAGAGAATGTCTCCTCTTAATTATTTAGTTAAGTACTTATTTCTAGGTATTAAACAAAAAAATATTCAGAAGAAACTGTAACCCGTAGGACCCAACTTTAGCTTCTAGGTGATATCACAATAACAAGCAATACCTATTAAAATCAAGTCTTTAGTTCTACAAACACACTCAAAAACAGTAAATTGTATATGAACAAAAATATTTAAGTATGTTTAATTCTTAAAATAATCTAAACTTACCGAAACTTACTCTACCAAATAACTTTAGTTAAAGCTTTCCTATAAACAATCTATTTTTAACCTTTTTGTATCCTGGACCCTTGTATCATCCAGTCACAATTTTTTCCCATCTAGTAGCAGTTAGTGGTCTAGTCCAGCCCAGAGTCGGATCTCCGAGGAACAATGCCCGCACAGCAAAGACAATAAGTCCCGCACGGCACGGGGCACACGTCACAATGCAGCCATTGTAGTGTTAAACTAGCAAGTAAACAATTGTAAAAGTTACAGAGATTTATGGTGGAAAGAGTTGATGAACTAGTTTTGATTTATTTAATATGTAGGTGTGAATTTATTGAGTCTCTCTGTTTATTAGTAAACTGTAAGCACTTTACCATTCACTTTGCTCATCTGATCTTTCTAATGATAAATCATTTCATCATACCTGTAGAGGTATAATGCATGTGCCTAAGTCACCTTAGCGCATAATTTAAATGTTTTTTTTAAAGTTCGCGAATGTTTTAAATTGCATCTACTACTTACCTTAGCGCGGTTTTTTCAGCTTTTTGCAAGAGGTTGACTGCATTATGCATCAATACTATAAACATAGACTAATTTGTTTGACCTATAATGTAGATTTCAAAAGTTGCTCATCTGATAATTATTAAATCGTTTTTTTTTATACAACGCTGCAGTTCTTTTGAAAGTCATAAGTTATGCCAATATCACGTGTAAAATCCGTAGAAACAAGATAAAAAAAATTACATTTAAATAAGTCACACTAAAATATTTTATAAAAACCAAATAATTGCCCTTGGGCTTAACAGTATTTCACCATTAGAACTTTCTAATAATGAGGGGTCTAAACGACCGCTAAGAATAAATCAATAATCCAGCTTAATCCGGTTCAACGGTCTAATGATAATGACGTGGGGTTAATAATGACCCACATCTCAATTTGAATCATCAGAGAGTAAGAAGCAAATATGGATAGATTTAATTTAAAGTTTGGTAAAGTTATACTTTTAGTCATATTCAACTATATTTTAAGATGTTTTTATAGATAATCAAAAAACATGAAAATTAATTGATCAGAGCTTTAGAAAATCGTTAGACCGCTGTACAGGATTTACTTCTTCTTAGATTTTCTAAATTAAATTATTAAGAGTGTCATATTTTTGACACACGTTCTGGGAACCCTAAAGTTTGACAGTTAATTAAATAAAAAAATTGCAAACTGACCGGACTTTTTGTAATTGTTGGATCATAGTTTTATTTTTGAAAATATTTTGGGAATGACATCCCGATGGGCACCTGTTGACGTCAGGCTGTAATTGATGAGCGGGGTCGGAGCGGACCCCCGCTGACTAGCGCGGGTCACGGGCCTTGTAGACCAAGGCGTGAGCAGTGGAGGGTTAAAATTGAAAATCGGAATATTACAAAATGAGAATTATTTTAATATCAAAAATGTTTTAGCCTTTAAGCATAATTGTAGGAAAAAATAAAACATGAACTAGTTGGTCCTTTTTTTTTGGCTTGCTTGCAATAAAGATAAGGTGAACCAAATTATATTTATGAAATCAGTATAACTATCTACAACATTTTAATAAGTTGTCCTTTTGTGGTTTATTAATGATTTTAATCATAGTATTACATAGTTAAGACCGCAGGTCGGACTTGGGTTAGATTGGCGCGGGACAGGGGCGAGTGGCGGAAGCGAAGAGAGGCCTATATCTACCCAGCAGTGGGATGAGAAGGGCTGATAATGATGATAAATGATTTAATTCAGAAATCAAACAGTGTCGAAAGACAAGTAGATCATTCTGTAAGGTCCGCTAACACCTAAGACTTGGACCGCCATGATCATCAAATACCGGGCCGCATCTTCTTGCCAAAATAAAACATTAATATAACAATATAATAAAACGCCACACCTGTCTTAATTGTAGAAAAAACATTGTTTATATCTATATTCTTTGTTTTGTGTTGTTTGTGAGTAGAGCCGCTTGTTTCTATAATGGCCATGTCTAAATTAAAGGGTTTTCATCTAATTTTGGAAAAAAATCTCATGAAATGTGGTTTTTTAATGTCCCAGGCACTACAGTGTCCCGTTAATTGTAGGCAAAGATTCTTTACATATCAAAAATTCTTTCATTGATGTGTAGAGTTGACTGTCAGGGTAGTTAGGCTATATTTTATCCCGGTAGTTTCATTAGTACACCCCTGCAAAGCCAGGACCTGCTGCAGAGTTTAATATAAAATAAATAAATTTTAAATGACACTACTATACTTCATTTCTTGAAGCGAACTAATAGGAAGAAAAATAATCTCACGTGATTGGTCGTCGAAATTAATTGGATTGGCTAGATTTGACAATTGACAATTGATTAGACAATCTAGCCAATTACGAGAAATACAATTATTTTCGTTCCTACGTTCCTTACGTGCCTTTATTTTTGTTCCTATTAGCTCGATTCAAGACATGAAGTATAGATATCTAGCTAAATAAATTTTCATTCGTAGCTTTTATAAAATGTGTAGGAATTTCATACTTGTCTTGAAATGTATCGACTGCCTATATTAAGTGTCCAAGACCAACTAAGACTCCCTCTGAAACCAAGGGCAAGAAAACACATCAAAAATTATGTTGAGGGTAAGAGAAAGGTCCCAAATTCCAGAATAAGTACACAATAATGAAGAGAAAATACAGCAATTACTCAAATAATAGTACAATGTTTAATGAGGACGTACGTGAGGGCGAGGAGTAACATTACAACAACCTTGTTTGCTCCCAGCAGGGGGCTTGTTAACAAAAACTACTCAAAAAGCCACCTTATTACATCGAAATAAGGAGTCTATTTTATGTAAGTAGCGGAATCACCCTTCAAAATAAGAAGTCGTATCAATTTGAACTCTAGTTTATTGAAAATAAGAGTTTTATGACAATAGGAGTCTTTTACAATAGTAACACGTTTTGTTAAGATCGTTATCCAGTTAATTGTGAGTTGTTTTTAATTTGAATTTTGGCGTAAAAATATTTTCAATGCTTTATAGAGCGCATCGGAATTAGTTAGGCAATTATTGAGGTTAATAGGTTTTAGCGTTGTAAGTTATTTGTTATAACTATTATAATTTAATAGACATAATAAAATCCATACTAATCTTTCTTACTAATATTATAAAAGAGAAAGTGTGTGTGTCTATCTGTCTGTTTGTCCGTCTTTCACGGCAAAACGGAGCTACGAATAGACGTCATTCAAGTGGTGATAGTTGAAGGGATGGAGAGTGACATAGGCTACTTTTTATCCCGATATTCCCACGGGAACGACTTACGCGGGTGAAACCGCGGGGCGCAGCAAGTAATGAATAAATCATGATTACGATTGTAGGTATAGGTACACTAGTGCGGTAGAACTTTTGATAATTATAAGCACTAGCAGCCTGCCCAGTTCATGTTTCCGGGATAAAATATAGCCTATGTTCGTTGGGAAACTCTATTCTTTACATCGATGAAAGAATATTTTGAAAATGGGTGAATGAATTCGGAGGTTACTTTTTTTATACAAAAAATATTCCTCCATATGCATATTGGACGCGTAAACCTATATTAGCTAGATCGATAATTAATCTGTTACTACCTTTTTTCGCTGCCATAGGAGTAACAAGAATAATACTAACATTCTTTAAACCTGTATTAAATTAAAAAAAAATTATGAATAAGACCCATTTGTATAAGTGGGAAGCACGACTTGTGCTGACATTTTTGTGTTTATTCGTTTATCGTTTTAATCCATAACTTTTTTCAGTCTTTGCCAATGTTTTGTAGGTAGCCAAGTTTAATGGCCGATTTTATTGGCATACAAGTTATAAAATAAGCATAAACTTTTAGTTTAATTTACGTCTCGATGGCGCGATAAGCTGAAGTAACTTTATTACGAAAAACATAGTAAAAGACAAACAAAGCTTGGGTGTAAATAAAAGAACCAGTGCAACTTTCATACTCATGGGGACTGTGAAATGCGTACCATGAACTTGTTAGTCTATACTAATATTACAAAGAGGTAATGTTGGTTTGTTTGTTTGTTTGACAGATCTCAAATAATCGTAATCTCCGAAACTTATCAGCCGATTTGAAAAACTGTCTGGATGGTTCTAGGGTATATTTTATCCCGGTTATTTCATTAGTACACCAGTGCAAAGCCGGGACGTGCTGCTAGTTTTTTATAATGCGTAAACGTTTTAGTTTAAGCATTATAAAATACCAAAAATGTCCGCTTTTCCGCTGAAAGTCTTAGATAATGTTGGTATAGAGAAAACTCGAGGGCAAAACTTAACACATTAAGTTTTTTGAACTGGCACCCACTTTCTAGTCCCCGAAAGTAAATTTTGAAACAGTGTTGCCATTAAAAAATATTACGACCATCATCAATTTCGGGATGTCACCGAGGTTTTAAGACAGCAACACTGGACATTTATTGACTTTAGCTGATAATAAGCACCTTTATAGGGTAGCTCAATAAAACGCAACACTTGATTACTTAATAAACGTATTTTTACTTATCAATATTAGAAGCACAGCACACACAGGGTTAGACATAGACTGTTAAGCGCGAATTTTATAATCAACGTACGGATGTCCGTAGGACGTCATAGCAACGTTATCTGTAAAAAAGTTTCATACATTTTATGTTGTAATAAACAAAGTTGGTATGGTGGTGGACCTACGGACATCCGTACCTACATTAGTTATTATAGAGTTTGGGCATAAGATAACGCGGTGACAAGTCACGTTTCGATGCATTGTTGTTGAGTTTTAGGTAGCAAAAATGATGTTGACTCCCGATCATTAAACCGTAGATTTTTAAACTGTGACTCATCAAATAAGTTCTTGTAGCTAACTACTAACTAGTCGATCATACAACCTAAGATCTCATCTCCTCCTAAAGTCTCTTTACATTCTTATTCTTAAGCTGGTTAAAGTATAATAAAAAATAACCATCAATTATTATTAACTGCCGGATAGTGTGGTCGTATAAGTTATTGGCGACAAAAACAGCAGTAAAACAAAATGTACGCGCGGTGGGCCGCAATTAAAATTACTTTGAGATAAACATATCGGACGAATAAAAGTTTTATGGTCTATAAAATAAGGGATGGCTTCCATATCAATTACACGTCGCTGCTTCGGATCATTGCTTGGAATCTATTTTATATTATTCATAGTTATATTTCACCTATTTATCTATCGTTAAAGTGGAACATTACCCGGTAACCAAGAGCTGCATATTTTTATGTGGTTTATTTAAATAATAAATGTAACATAACGCAAAACATGGTTAAGAAAGTGATCGTAGCAAATAAGTTATGTACGTTAACTAATTTATTAAAAAAAAATCTATGACATAAGCAAATAAACGATTGAACTTGAACTTGAACTTAAACAAACACTTGATTTGCATAGAGTCAAAAAAGTTACAAATCGAAATAACACGTAAAATAGTACCTTAGTTCCAGTCAATCTACAAGGAAAATGATAACAATATCAAGAACCTGTGTCATAATCTTCCAAGAAACCGATCGATATTTCTCGCTAGACCGCAGGTCGGTGGCAGCTGGCCTGGCGCGTGCTACCGACTTCCTCTGATCTTTGACTCGCCAATTGCCACCAGCTGCCTTCTGACATAAGACCTGCTCAATTGAACCAATCATACCTCCCCCTCGCACCGCGGGGGACGGGAGGAGGCCCGTCTTCAACGGAATGGATTAGTTGATGCAACACAAATATTAATGCTGTTGAATTAGTCTTAAAACCAGTAGGACAAGGTTGATTGTCGCGTGGGTGGCTGGTGCTGTATCTGTGTAAGGAAATATGTTACTCAATCCCATATTGTCACGAGGATATGAATTGAAGTGGTTCGCGATCAACTAGGTGTTTCCGCCCGGTGTTTCTGACTATTTTGTTTAGATACTTCTTGGTTTGACGTGGAGTGGGCAAACTTCTTGTGACACTGACAGAAGTTGAAGTAAAAATTGAAAAGTAAATAAAAACAGAATGAATCAGAAAACGGTAAATTTTAGCAAAAAGTACCGCAGGAGTAGAATGACGGAGGGACGCAGGGCTACCAGGAGGACTACTTTGTTCAGCATGGAGGATTCAGATCAGTTAGCTGCCGAGAGCTCTAGATCCAGACTGATTCAGCACTTGACCAAGCCTACTGATGTAGCATTCCCTAGAGACTTTACATCGTACTTCCAAAGCTCTAATAAGAACGGTGACCCTTCTTGCGTGGCTACTTCCCATCACAACAAAGCCCTTCTTCCAAAGCACAGAGTAGTAATTCCCACTTATCCATGCATGCAATCCTTGCGCTGGAACCCCTATGTGGAATCTTCATCTATCGAAGAAGCTAACATTGCTGATAAGAGATCTGACCTGAGAGCGGAAATGAGATGCGATCAGGGACCTAAATCTGATCTTAGAAGTCCAAGACCTCAGCTATTGCTAGACCTGAGGTCGGACCCAAGACCTGAGCCACAAAACTGGTCGCAACCAGACGAACCAAAGTTTAATTGCAAATGTGAAAGTTGTACCACTAAGAAGTGCCCATCCAGAGCACCTACGTCCAGCAGACCTGTCTTCAGAGACAACATCATGACGTTCTGCGACCAGCAAACCATGACCCCGAAGTTAAACGAAGTCGGCTGCGGATGCACAACCATCTCTTCCACAAGAGTCTCAGATATGTCTGTAACTGCGCCTGATGTTGCTGTCCGAGACACTCAAGCTAGCATGCAAATCCACAAGCATTTTACTCCAGAACAATGCCCTGCATCCATTTTGAAGAAAAATAATCCAAATGAAGAGTTCTCACCGAGTTACTCCAGGTCACAGTGCTGCGAGCATGCCCCCTGGTCTTCAAATCAAGAACCAGAGAGGGATATGGGGGAAGAATACATCCCAACTTCTAAGATCAGCTCCATCAGATCATTTTTCAAGTGTAAAAAGAGGAAAGACTGTTCGAACCCCAGAAGAAACATCTACAATGAGGGTATCAGCGATCTAGTCGCCGACAACTTTCCAGCGACCCCAGTTAGAGTTCCATCTCCAAACAGCCTAAAGAGCAATAGGAGTAAATCATCTGTGAGGAGTAAATGCTGTATAAACGAGGGGATACCATACTGCCATCAAACGGATTCCCGCTATCATCACAACTGCAAGAAGTCTAACAGTCGAAGCTTTTACGGAGACAATGATGAGGTTCGACACTTGCTCACCAGCCCTGAGATCGTCCGAAAGACCTACGCTAGTAGACCTATAAAGTTCAACAGGGTTCCGCCTATACGGATGCCGAAAAGGGTTCTTACATCAGAAAGAGATATAGAAGCCTTCATTGATAGAGGATTTCCGCAGGTTTCGGTTCCAGTCGCCAGAAGACCAAGAGGAAACTAACGACTACATCTAAAAGTTGTGATTCATAATTGTGTTTTTTTTTTAAATCAATCGTGCAAAATAAACATGGTGTTACATTGGCTAGAATTTTTGCTTTCAATTTAGTAAGTGTTCTCACCATAATTGCAAAGATACTAAACACCAATACGACTTGCTTAGGTATTTTATTAAGTACTAGTAGCGCGTCCCGGCTTTGCACGGGTGTACTAATGAAACTACCGGGATAAAATATAGCCTAACCATCCCGAAAGTCTATTCTACACATCGGTGAAAGAGAAATTTTTGAAATCGGCTGAGTAGTTTCGGATATTACCTGCGCCAGACAAACAAGAACAACAACATTATCTCTTTATAAAAATTATTAGTTTATAAGAATTCAATTGAACAAATAAAAACATCGCAAAATAAAAAAACTAAGGGTTCCTTGTTTACTTCGGAGTTCGGAACCCTAAAAAGAAGTGTGTTCTTAGCATTTTCTCTACCTTGAAGAGTTATCAACTGGTTCTAACACTCATGTAGGGCACGGGAGCCCTGTGACAGCTGGTCAGCCGGGGTCAGCAGCTGCGGAGAAAGCATTCCTGCATCCTGCTTCATTGAATAATCTCGGTGCAATTGGCACAGGAGGTTGCAGAGGTTCACAACATTTTGTTTTATGATGATGGTTTATTGTTTGTTTGTTCGTATGAGCAAGTGGCCAACTAATGATGATGATGGTGATATTATGATGTTAGTTAGGCTGTTCGATATAGTGCATAATTGCTGTATGTAAGACGCAACTACTGCAATAAATGTAACCGTCATGGGTGTTTATTTTGTCAATGTCCAACTTATTTTAATGTGACTTAATGTGTAACGTGTTTTTTACAAAATAAATATTTTTCTTTCTTTCTTTCTTTCTTTCTTACGACGAAATTGATACTGAGGTTGTCTTCGGCAGGTGGGTAAAAAACAAAAATTCACGTCAATTTCAATTTACTTTTAAAATATTAAAAATTCTAGGTAATTTGCTTACTCAAATATTTATTTAAATTTATTTTTTAATAACGTTACGTTTTACGATGTTAAGCAACGAAATGATCTCCTTGGATGCATTGAAAATGTGCACTGCTTCTGCGCATGCGCGCCCGCGCACGCGTCGCCTGCGCATCAATTCGCGGTCAGACTTGATACGGTTTATTTAACTTAACTCTCCCTCCGCTGTTTGTTTTTACGATTTGCCATTTAATGGAAGTGCGGGTTGGCCGGTTCATGTTTTGGTAGTAAATGAATGAAGCAAACTTTAAAAACTTTTTAAGACCTATTTATAAATATTTTCGGGACTTAATCGCGTATGGAAATCATTTTATTTACCTCGACATTTTGATCAGTCTAGGTAGACTAGGTACGAATTGGTATTCGTGATCACGGTGACTGTAACGTCATCGAAACGTGGGTAGAGCTAGGCAGTAGAATCCTACTGCCTGATCCAACGCAACTCCTTACAACAGGAAAGATAGAAAAAAAAAGGAAAATGTGTTTATTCCTGTAGGACCTCAAGGATCACTTAAAAATGTACAGTTGCCTGTTCCAAAACAACTACCTACACCAGGAAAGGCAAGAACATGGTGGCCTGGGCCTAGCTTTTTTAAAAGCGGTCATTACCTAGTATGATAAAATTGATGCAATCTTGGAGGACCTACCGATATTGTTCTTTATTTCTTTGATACGCCATTTTCTCTAAAAACAATGTTATTCTAAATTTTAGTCATTCACTTTCATTCAAGAATTTCCACTTCCGTAATTAGTCATTGAACTTTTGTACGTTTATAAATACATCATTAATTTTAACTTCCGCATTTAAAAACTAAACACGTCAAGTACAAGTTGTAAAACAGCGGTAACAACAGGCAGGTGCGAAGTGAACATAATAATCTAAAGTTATGCTCCAACACCAAAAATATATTAAGTCATAATTACTTTATTCGATTATAACAAAATTATGCTGATCTAATAAAGATAGCGTGGACGTATCACTCATTGCTCACACTTGGCCGTTTGTAGGGTGACAAGGGATATTAATATTTGTGATCCTGTATTTGTGTAAAACGGTATTTTAACGCTTTCTTCATTAGGTATTTGGCAGTAACATATTTGTTTTATTCAAGTACCTAGTAAAAATAAACAATACAATTCATTTTTAATAAGGTAGTATCCTAAAAAATATTATGTTTTTTTTAGGATAGCACACTGTAGTTTCCCAAAATTTAATACCTATGATTTTAGCTAAATGAAATAGGTACAAAATATTTTCCACCAAATCAAACCGAAAAAATTTAAACTTACCTACTTGACTCCCAAGAGTCTAAAGCAACTTAGGTTAATATTAAGGTGGAAAGTATGGAAAACTAAAGCTACATCCAAAGTAAACTTAAAATATACACGAATGTATACATTCATTCGTACCCTAGACAAGTAGACGTAACGGACGTCAGGACGCCCTCCCATCGATCATCACCGCAGGACGAATGTGTGTCAATTCTATAACGGTACTAATATTATTCAACTTATTTATTTTATTAATATTATCTAAAAGTTAGATGTTTGATTGTTCGTGTTTCGATCGATTTAGATTAAAATTATTTTTGTTTATTATTATTTTTAGCATTTTTTTTTCATTTTATGAGTGAGTACTGAGATGACGAGCGATAGAGGGAAATGGAAGAGAGAAACGTGTTGTGCCGACCCCAATGGGATAAGGGCAGGGAGATGATGATGATGATGATTATTTTTAGCATTTTTTGGTTTATCTGTTTGTAAAAGCTAGTTGTAGTGGCTAACGCAAATAATGCTAGTCGAAAGCGCAGAAAATTGCTCTGTTCTTACGATAATGAAGTCAATTTACAGAAATTTTACATTTCCTATTTATTCTTATTTATTTTACTCTAGACATTTGAAATGAATGAGTTTTGAGAATGTCGATCAAACTCAATTAACCACAATTCTGTATTTTTCATTGGTTAAGTCAAAAGACGTTTCGAATGTCTATGCTCTATTCTTTGCTTAATCTATTGAATTTAAAAAAAAAACTTTATTCGGATCTCAATTTCCGAACAATTAGATTCGTATTTGTTTTGTCGGCATCATCAAAGCCTTCATAGAACCTCCATATTCATAATAACTTGTATATAATCTGTGTGTTGTTTGAAGTACCGCGTCAGGGGTGACCAACTGTTGGCTATTTGCATATAAATGTTTTATTGTTGATGTGACAGCTCAATTAGATTATGGTGTCGTTTGGGTTAATTTATGAGGTATGGGGTGTAAGTATGTACTACTTTCTTTCTAGTACTCAATTAATAAGCAACTGTGGCAGTTTGCTACAAAAGTATTGCGATGAGAAAATACATTAGTTAAACAATACAAAAAAACGTTAATTTTTTTTTTGTTTTTTTACCGCATAGCAACGTTCTTATCTGTCAAAAGTTTAATACGTTTTGTGTTGTAAAAATAAAGTTGATGATGATGGACATACGGACATCCGTACGTTAGTTTTAAAATTCAGGCATCAATTAAATAGAATGTTAAATTGGAGCCTACATTGCGTACCCCTGGCTATGTACCGAATCAATCACATCCGTCGCCACAGCACGGCATCGTTAGCGATCGGAGATCACTCCACACAACCCATACCAACTGTTCTATACCCCAGATTCAAAATCTTCTTGCGATGTTTTCCTACACCATTTAGAGTCAAAGTGCATCATAACTTTTTTCAGACACAAAGACAATATCGTTATGTTTAGACCTCGTGATAATCGATGAAGGAAAACATCATGAGGAAACCCACGACGAGTTATACACTCGAAAAAAACTCGCAGTAGTCTGTCTCTAAAGGCGGATTTTCAAAAATTAGATCTATTACTTATGTTATTCTTTGGATTCTGAAGATGTCTAATGGGGTAGTCAAATATGTGCCGGATTTTAAACTTTAAATAATGCCAATATCGCCATTATGAACGGATTCTTTGCGAATACGGTCGCAGATCAGTCTAAAGAAGTCAATAAATAAACATACGACTGATTGGGACTTATTACGGACAGGTTTTGCTTGAACTTTTTAGGGATCATAATAAATAATGATTATTGTAATGACAAAAGACTTGAGAGTATTTTTTAGTTAAAAAACATCTTTCCTGTTGGGTCAATTGTCAAAACCACTGAAAAAAATGCTAGGCCCGCATCACCAGGTTCTTGCCTGCTTCTTTCCCTGGTGTAGGGAATCGCGTTGGAACAGGCAATAGAATCCCCTAGTTTTAAGACATGTCAAAGTGGTCTTCTATAAGATTTCATTGAATAAAATATTTTGACTTTTGACTTTTGACTTTTGAAAATTGTCTGTATTTATTATGTTCAGCAAAACTAAGAAGATAGGTGAGCGCGTTGACATCTTTTGTACTAAAATCCAATAGTTAAGTTACAAAGACTGTTTCTAATTTTTTTTTGTGAATTTATAAAATTATACTAAAACAAGACTTACTATTTGGATAAATATTTAAAATTTAGAAATTTTAGACTCAAAGAACATGAATAAGAGTTTCTTATGTTGGTAACTCAAAAACTAATCTTTGCAATTATTCATATTCTTTATTCATTGTCTCAAGTTGGTACATTAGGTCTTAAGCTAGGTTTGGCCGCAACAAGAGCCCCGTTGGGACACCGCAATGTTAACATTAAAATATATCTACTTTACAATTATTTATAAAACATACGCAGATTTTTTTACGATTTTGATTAAATGTGTTTTATCTAAAAAACTTAGTTGTATAATCGCAACAGAACATTATTAAAATAGACATCATATTCTAATAAAGTAAATTCTTATTTTTAACCCGCGGCCATAAAAAGACAAATCTAAAAAAAATGGCTAAACATTTTGATTCTTTTTAATCTTGGCCCGTCCTGTCACATGATTGGTTTTGCCGAGATGTCCCACAGACGCCGACCGCTTTGATCTTACCGCCTACTCACAAAACCACAAGCTAAAGTCAACTTAGAGCTTAAAAAATAAGATTGCTATTGATTTGATTGGGAAAATGCACGGCATTTAATATCTTTATTAATGTGGCCAAGCTCTGATGATCGATGATAACTAATTAGAAACATCCTATATATAGAGTCTATAGAGTCCTATTGATATCCGAAATTGAAGCTTATGCCATCGGGATAAGGCATGCAGGTACAATCAGATGATTAGGCGAAGATAATGTCCGTTATTGTTTGGTTATCGTTACTTGTAGACATAAAAAGGATTAGAGGTGGCTTAAAAATGATCTGTCATTTGTTTGCAAAATAATGACAAAAGATTGACAATTGGCAGTCATTTTGACAAAAGAAACAGTAAGTGACAATGGTATTAAAAACATCGTCTTGGCGTCTGTTGGAATTTGCGTAGATAATTTTTTTTTTTTAATGTTAAAAGCTTTTTAGAATAAAAATCTGTTTTTTATAGAAAGCGCTTAAGAATAATGTTAAAGATTACGTTCTCCGAATTTTTTTAGATTAAAATGGTGACAAATCTTGTTGAAGATATATTTGGAAAAGGTTCAATGACAGTAACGGTATTCTAACTTATAAAGCCTTAATATAAGAACATGTTTCCTAGAATCAAAATAAGTAAAACAAAATAAAATTTGATCACTAGAGCTTGTGAGACAATATCGATGTGATCCTTGAGGTCCTACAGAAATAAACACATTTTTATTTCTTTCTTTCGATGGCTGTTCTTGCCTGATTCTTTCCCTGGTGTAGGGAGTTGTTTTGAAACAGGCAATAGAGTCACCTAGCTTTAAAGACTGTACGTACGTTTTTGAGCGATCCTTGAGGTCCTACGAAATAAACATATTTTTCTTTCTTTCTTTCTTTCATTGATATTAGTATTATTTGTAAATATTATCAGGACTTAATCGCGTATTGAAATCATTTTATTTACCTCGACGTTTCGATGACGTTATAGTTACCGTCTGACCACGGTCATCCCGATAATTATTTATTTATTTATTAATTATTTACAACAAAAACTTAACTAATAATATTTATATGCAAATATGTTTCCAAGTCGCGAAAGTTCAAAAAGTGTGATATTGGTATTTTTTTATATTTTATAATTTTTTCTAAACTTTTTTACGCTCTATGGTAGATCTCGATCAGAGTATTTGTCCAGGTCGATGCGACCACTACTTATTGCCAAACAATGCTCGCTAATGGAATTAACTTTATTACCATTGTTTAGATACCATCGAACATCCTCCTTTCATTTTGGATACTGAGATTTCTTAATTTGCGTCGTAGTAATCTTATTTGACTTGAATTCAAAACTGAGCCTGCAGACGAAGGTTATTTTTACTGATGTCTGTTTGACTGGCTTCTCATTGAAGCTTGACTATTTAGATTGTTAAGGGATCGCTTTAAAAAAAAGCTAGGCCCAGAGCACCAGGTTCTTGCCTGATTCTTTCTCTGGTGTAGGGAGTTGTTTTGGAACAGGCAATAGAGTCACCTAGCTTTTAAGACTGTACTATTTTGAGCGATCCTTGAAGTCCTTTCCTTCTATTATTAATACGAAGGTATAGGTACGCCGTTTTCCTGCTTGTTTTTTTCATATCCCAGTCCGTATAAAGGTTGTCTGGAAGAGACCGCTTATAACGCTAAAGCCGTGTTAGTTTTTTTTATATCTGTAACGTATTTTTTTAAGTTTCACGTGTTTATATCTAATCCCACGCAGGTATGATTCAATCCAATCTAACCCCTTCGCTTAATCCATTTAAATCCAAAAAGTTAAATTGAATTGTGATGTGGACGCAGTGAGGTGTGCTACCAGAGATTACAACTTTTTCACAGGGTACAAGGTGTATCTCTAGCACACAAAATCTTTTAGTTATTAAATTTAAGTACCTACTTATGTTTCTGTCCAGAACTAGTTTCTGCTTTTAGTTTTACTTGTAAAAGTGTTTGATTAACATGTATTTGAAATATGACCATTTATTTTAATTACTTGCACGTATTTTAATATGATTTCATTTGTTATTCCATAATAATTTTGCACGCATAAAGCAAAACATAATTATTTTTGCTGATCGATATTTCCACTACCTTTGTCTTTCATCTGTGTGTTTTTTACACATTTTATACCATTTTAGAATTGATTTGACCATGTTAAAGTTTGCCTGCCCATACCGAGAGTCTATTAGATCTATTAGATATAAGGTAATGTTTGTCAGTTGTCTTGGGCACCCTGTACACAGTGTCTCCGAGCTTTGACCACAGATAACATAAGAGCAGCTAAAGCTAAAACAGTTTCCATGTCCCACTCACGCGCATCCCAAGTTATTTTGATTTGATGTTGTACGCTTAATAATAGTGCTACATCTATAGCTATGTCAATATTATACAGAGGTAAGTTGGTTTGTTTGTTTGTACAGAGTAATTTTCGAAACTTCTCATCCGATTTTAAAAATTCACCGATTAATAGAAAGGATTTTCCGAATAAACATAGGCTATATTTTATCCCTTTAATATCTTGGTACACCCATGCAAAGCCTGTAAGGGCTGCTAGATAGGTATGTTTTAAAAAAAAGTATTTTTATAAAAATTTCAGACTTAGACAGACCTAGGTAGTGTTGGCCAAGTAGATTAATACCTCGACTTTCGGGATCGAATCCGGCCGTGCTACAATGAACTTTTCGCGTCAAAAAATTATATGAGCTTTAAACGATGAAGGTGAACATCGTGAGGAAACGTTAGCCTTCTAGCAGCGTCAATGGACTTGCGACCTGTCACGTATCATACTACATTATTATTTGTTTTGACTTGGTATTTTTTGTTTTGACTTGTATTTCTGTGACACCTATTTTTATTACTTACCAATTTTATGGATTAATTTTGTTATCTGATTTAATTAAAATATTTAATTTAACCTAATATAATTCAGTTATTTAAGTACAGCTCTTTTATACATCCTCACTGAGTTGCACCCTCTCTTGTCGTACGTCATTTAAATGACTTGTCAAAGTGACATGAATAGCAATGAGTGCAGCCACGCGCAAACGCCCGACTTCACTCGCGCCGACAACACTTTATTTATTTGTAGATATGACTTAGGATTAGGATTGACTGTAAATGATATAGGTACTTTGCTGTCATAAGATGACCATAACTTTGTATTGCAAATATCGTTAAAATACAATACGTTAAACAAAGAAAAAGCTTAGGATGTGTATCCCAAACTGACCTGGCCTTTTCTTTTTAATTACTTTGTTAAACGGAGTAATCAAATAA
The DNA here is from genome assembly GCA_947086425.1 of Xanthorhoe spadicearia. Lineage (NCBI taxonomy): Eukaryota > Metazoa > Arthropoda > Insecta > Lepidoptera > Geometridae > Xanthorhoe > Xanthorhoe spadicearia. The sequence goes on from OX352201.1 coordinate 300,575, forward strand.
AAAAGCCAGTGCCGCCAGTTTCAAGGACTGGGCCTCTTAATAAATATAATTCTTCATTCATTTAGCGAATCTTGTCTAAGATCACTCCAGGTCATTGAACCTCCTACCTCAAGCCACGCATCAAGACCCCAAGCTCAGTCACTTAACACCTCACTGCAGAACTTAATCTCAGAAACTCGACACACAAAAGCTTCTTTCAGAGATAACCCTGTATTGGCTTACATTACAGGCCATCTTATTTGCAAGGTATAGTCGACAAAGAAATTGGTTTACCACTTTTGATGACATCTCCCACATAATTATTCGCTAAGAATTACTGAATGACAGATTCTGACGTAGCAGGTCAATCTGTCAAACAAAAATAGCCCTTGATGTTTTGTACGTGCAAATGATATTCAGCCTTAGAGTGGTAAACCTATTTCTTTGTCGACTATACTTACGGCATTTAAAGCTAAGCGGATGAAATACTTAAAATTCACGATAATAATCCTTTTCGGGTTAATATTTCCTAGTCGCCAACAAAGCCGTGTTGGTTAAATGGTACATCGACTTTCGTTCCGAAGGTCATGGGATCAAATCTGGCCGTGCACGGACTTTTCGTGTCGAAAAGTTCGTGAGGAAACCCGTTGCTTGTCATCCGCACACGTACTGACCATTGTCTTTTCTGTGGATATGGCCGTCTAAGCTGTGTGGTGAGAGTGTGGTTTAGTTGCTGGGCAAGCCTATTCCATCTCAACAATGTCCCAGGCACTACAGTGTCCCGTTAAGTGTAGGCAAAGATTGCTTCTGACGCTGTATAAATGATCTAGTATTAGATGTAAAGACCTGAGCAATACAAAAGCAGTTGGTACCTACATCAACTTTTGCCGATTACACCCACGCAATAAATCGGTAACCGAAGGATGAATGGATTATCCATTGTGTGACTATCGAGTTACCGTGTTCGGTGTCAAAAGTGCCGAATAGCGAATATTCGGCTTGTCTCGTCATCTCGTGAGAACACCAACAGGTGCGAACGGGTGAAGATTTGCCGAAAGCTAATGTAACTTTTGTACACCATTGTACCTACTTTTGATGGTATCAAAAGACCAATGCGGGTGATAGTGTTACTTCGTTTTTTGTAGCAAAATTTCAACAAAACATCAATCTTTTGTTCGTCAACATAATCTGCTTTGGCCTCCATTAATCAAAAACGTATCGATTCTCATACACCATAGATTTTTTTTGACAGATAAATGCTTGGCATTTAGTGGTCATCTTTTTTTAACAGCAACATAACTTTTGAACTCTAAGGTAGAGGAATAAGGTCGTTGGTTGTTTGTTGTGAAAAGATTTATTATCTTTTGTGCGGCTTGACTCAATTAGAGTCGGCGTGTATCGGACATCTCGATATCTCGATTCGGACTCGATTTATTAATTAATCGATATACAAACATGCGGCCGTCATCGTCCGATGTCATTATGGAGAGATTAACTTTTGTATGTAGTTACTTTATACACAGTTACAACTTAAAGGCTGGTAGAATCATTAGATCATGTCGAACGCTTATGGATTTTTGATTTATGAGATTACTAGCTGTGCCCCGCGGTGTTACCCGCGGTGAAAAGTTTCCGTGAGAATACCGGGATCAAAAGTAGCCTTTGTGTTTATCCCGGATATAAACTATGCTGGTACCAAATTTTATTAAAATCCGCCCAGCCGTTTCAGCGTGAAGAAGTAACAAACATTCACACTTACACACAAACTTACGCCTTTGTAATATGACAGGTAGAATAAATTTGGCCGAAACTTGAACTGTTTTAATTTTTTTTATAAAAAAATGTTGTAATTAATTAATTAATTAACCGGCGAGCATGTATGAAGAATGTAATGAGAGTGAGTGAGGCGAAAGAGGTATGTCAGGTAGCAAATGGAGATCCGTCTGCCTACCCCCATGGGAAAGAGGCGTGATTATATGTATGTATGTATGTATGTATTAATTCAGAATTTGAAATTATGTAGAGTCTAAGCAACTTTTTATTGTTCTGTTTCGTAATTAGTCAGTATTTAGTCATTGATTTGACGACGCACAATATTGAGACTATGATCCAACAAATTAGTTTATTAATGAACTTATAATAGGTTTCACAATAAATTACTTGATGCGGTTTTGTTGATAATTTAGCAATGAATCATAGACAATAATTGTAAATATAACGATTACGTAACATACCCAACTTATTTATTGATTGTTTTACTTTCTTTAAATAGCTAAACTGGTTCTTATTATTTAAGAATTTAATTATCTTATTCGTTGTTAATTATATATTTGTTTAAAGAATTACTGTTTGATCTTATTTTAGTTTTTCAAACAAATAACTTTTTCTTTATACTTAGGGAAGTAGGAACTTGCAAATTTCTAGTGGCCCCTTCCCTACTAAGGTATTAGTGGTATTTTCTGAGTACATTTTATAGATCGGACGGTTTGTTTTTTTTTAATATAAGTATATACTTAATAATAACTATAGTATTAAATAAAAAAAACAGCCAAAATAACTCTTTGATCCAACTTCCCTTTTAAAATCACTTAAAAATATCTTCAAAGACATTTGATACTCCCTTTGTCCTTTACAAAATTTAAAAACTTGCGATTTTCAAAAGCACTTATCAAAATCGGATTATATTAACCTCATAGACATACAGACCCAATGTAGTGAAAACAACTGTATTCATAATCTTTTAATTTTTTAACAGACATAATATTTTAAGTTTTTACAATGAAACCTTTACTTAATCGGATCCAACTTAAGAGCACTTTGGATATGAATCCCTTTTAAAGCCTTTTTAGGGATCAGTTACAAAATTAAACATCCACTGATCATTCCGAAATCAATGCTTATAACAATTAAAAAAAAAAGAATACTTTTCCAAAGTACGGTAGACATTGGCGGTGATTCGGCGGGCCACTGACTAACTAAAAATTCCTAAATTCGAGAGCTCTTATTTCGTTCACAATAAAGTTCAAATCAAATAGACCGTCTGAGTGACAGTTCTAAAATTACGTATTTAACGTCAAATTGAGGTAAATGTGTGTAGTTTTAATCAAACTTATCAAGGCTACTGACTAAAATTGCATACATTCACTTAAATTTGACGTAAAATACGTAATTTTAGAACTGTCACTCAGACGGTCTATTTGATTTGAACTTTATAGTGAACGAAATAAGAGCTCCCGAATTTAGGAATTTTTAGTTAGTCAGTGCCCCGCAGAATCACCGCCATTATCTCAGATATTTATATATTTTGGAATGATATACATTTGGTACAATTATATTTTGCGTAACAGGTAAATAAATTACGTAGTTATCCTCTAAAAACATTATTTTGGAAATTGTTATTAATTCTAATTTAAAGATAATATATTTTAGTACCTGTTAGTTTAATGATGATGATCTATGTCTGTTTAGAATTTGTTAACCTAGCTGTCTAGCTAAAGGCTTTGTCTTTATAGACTTCATCATCATCATCCCAGCCCTGTGCCACCCACTGCTGGGTAATAGGCCTTCTCTCTATTAAGCAACTCAGTTCGATACTCTACGATCCTCTGCCTAAACTAGACCTATATTTTTTTATAGTTCATTTATTTTTGACTGTAGATAAGTAAGTAGGTACCTACTTAATCCTCATTTTTTATTCGGAACCCTCTATATCTTAGCCAAGCCCATTTAACCTTTTCACCAATCTATGGCGTATAGATAAAAAGGGTTGTGTGAAATAGCGCGGTAACGTTGAAGAGGCGTATGTTTTCGATAAGTAACGTTTGATACGCCGTACAAGGTTGGCTGTCGGCCGCGGGATTAGTGAATCACTTGCAATATTTGTAGGGTAACCAACATTTCAGGTGAATGGAAACTGTTTTTTTATTTATCGATAGAACAAACTTGATGCCTTTATTACGTGGGTCCAAATAGCACAGGAACGTGATGTTTGGTGTGATATAGGGGAAGCTTTTGTCAAGCAGTGTGATAAAAAGTGTAATTATAAATAAAATTATAAATGTCACACAGCAAGGGCAATAGGCTCTTTCCAAAACTCTCATCTGACCTCTGGCGATCTCCCACCGCTCCTTCTTAATATTATCACATTTTTATGCTCAATTTTCGACATCTTCTAAGAACGCGTGTCTCTCACTCAGTTGAATAAGTTGAAACGATGATGATTTTTTTTAAAATTAACCATAAAAACATGCTAAAATCCTGACTCACCCTTTCGTTCATTACATTAAAGTTTAGTTTTGAGACTTTACGAGTATGTATCATGGTTACCCTACGACACTCAAGCTTGATCGGTCCGCATGGCTGCCTCCTTTTGCACTTATTAAACATATCTTATATCAATAATTCTTCCTCCAGCTTCACACATCCCTATTGCTTCACCTTAAGGTTCTAATTACAACAGAAATGAGCGACCAAGAGTCGCAGATGTGTAATATCTTTGTTGTTAATTTGCGTTTTCCGGTTTAATGAGCGCGTCGAAGTGGATTATTGTACCTTAGAAGGGTTAAATGTTAATTCGCGAAAAAACTGATAAATTAAGCCATCTTCTTTGTCCCTTTCATAATTTTATCGCTCGATTTATGCTGTCTTTGGCGGTAAAATATTTTTAACCCGTTTATTTGTAAGAGCTAGTAAGCTAGCTGAGACGGCTATAGCTGATGATATTTCTTTTATTGACGTATGAGTTACAAAAAAAACATTATTTAAGCCCATATTAGGTATATTGTAAAATCTTTATGAATAATGGGGTTATTCTATAAGCAAAAAATATGAATAAGATGTCTAGTCAAAAAATATAATACTGTCATATTAATGACGCCAAAAAACTCTTATTGTGATTTAAGAAATTACATCCGTGTTCAATACAATAAATCTAATTTAACTAAAAGTAAATGTTTTTAAATCTCTACTCTGTTTTGGTGAAGCTAAGATTAAAAATAATCTGGCAAGTGTTGAATAGGGTAAGGGGTTAATGTCATCAATGGGTTAGTCCTGTCAACGCTTCCCTTGATTTATTGGGAACATTTATCTGTTGGATAGAGAAATAAGTGTTAGGTAGAGGGTATACATGTGTTGTGTTGTACAAACAACTTAGATGCGTCTTAATTATTCTGGATACTTTGAGGGAAATCAACTTTTAACCGACTTAAAAACAGGAGGTTCTATCTAAGGCAACAAAATAATTTCTAATTTTATATTTAACTAGCAGCACGTCCCGGCTTCGCACGGGTGTACTAATGAAGCTACTGGAATAAAATATAGCCTATAACCTTCCCAACAGTCAATTCTTCACATCGGTGAAAGAATTTTGAAATCGGCGCAGTAGTTTCGGAGATTACCTCCGTCAAACAAACAAACAAATTTTACCTCTTTATGATATTAGTATAGATTTGTTTCGAATGCATTTACCATTAACCAATACATTTACAAAGCTGCAAGCGAAATGTTAGATTAAAAATATAAAATAGACCGAGTACTTTCGTGCGCAAGTGTATCTCATCGTTCTTATTACGTGGCGCGACTTATACCCACAGAGGTTTTAGTTCAGATTATTTTTTTTTTAACCTCTTTACCTTTATAATTAAACAACTTAAAAAAATTTAAACTTTTTAATTCATAGATATTTTGTTTGTAAACCATCACCACTTAAGAAACTAAAAAATATCAAAAACATTTTATACGATCATTCTTTTAAGACAAGCATACAAAACACGTAAAAACAGAATACCCCGGTATGTGGGAGTATCGGCGCGGGCGCATCGATAGAGACATCTAAGCTACCTTCAATCAAACGGACCGCGTTTCTATACAACCACACCACCTACCTCATCACAGTCTTTAACACCTAAATCATAAGGTTCAAAATCATCGTGTTCTTTATCTTTTTAACCCTTGAATCATTTAATTTGTATTGTTGTCTAAAATTTGTCAGTTGATGTGGACATATTGAGTTTTTTGTTCCATTGTTGGTACATTAGAGATTGATAGTAGTGCTAATGTATGTGTGAAGTATTGTCGCGCTAGATAAGGGGTATAAGATGGTTAATGCACTGAATAAGACCATAATTTGATGGAAGATAAACTTGTAAATAACTTGTATAAGAATTTTATCGCAGATCTTTTTAACCCTTTGATTTTGTAACAATGAGTATTTTATTTGGGTTTATTCGTTTGAGTTGACGGAGTTTTGTCGCCGAGAAGCCTTTTAAAAGCTTTTATTTTGTGCAATAAATAGGTATGTATGTATGCATGTAAGTATGTCGCTTCGGGTGGAATCATGTAACTAAATATTAAAACAGATATCTTCAAGCGATTGAGTTTTTCTTTTGCCTATTTTAATGCGACATTTTTAGTATAGAAATTATTCGGGTCCGAACTAAATGTTAAAATTTAACAAACTAGGGCTCGTATACAGAGACTTCACTCAAACTTGAGTCTACGTTTAAGCATCAATTTTTGACAGTTCTCTATGAAAACTGAGTTATGAATCACCGCTTGAGACACGAGTTACGCTTGAGTAAAGTTTATTTCCCTTAAGTAAGTCGCCATTATGTCGTGCAAGTTCTCGTCTATCGATCACTTACAATACATTTTAATTATTTATGTCCTTTTACTGCGTAATTGTGAAGCGAACAACTAAATATTTTTCTACGCTATGACCGCGACTTATGGGATCCAAAGGCTGACGACAATTACCATTGCAAGACATTAAAAATTGAGGGCCGTGGGTACGGCACACCTTGCCAACATTTACAAATAACTGCTGATCGTACCACCCTTCAATAAGGGTTGATTAAATGGTACGATCGATCAAAGAGTGCAGCAAGAGGCGTTGGAGACGTATGGAACATTTAATGTCGCCGTTATTTGACGAGACTTATTTCATATTTATTTGCATTTACTGGTATTAGAGGGCTTTCATTAATTTATGATGATGACAGGTGGTGCAAGGCGTTGACAGAATGGTGGCCGAGGACTGGCAAGAGAAGCGTCGGACGTCCAGCAGCACGATGGGTCGACGATATTGCCAACGTCGTGGGCCGGCAGTGGATCAGGCAAGCGCAGGACCGTGAGCAATGGCAGAAACAAAGGGAGGCCTAGCAGTGGGAGAGATCAGGCTGCGGATGATGATATTCTTGTTATTTTTGTAAGCTCAACGAAAAAACTGAAGATCCTTGAGGCACTACCGAAATAAATGACTTCACGTTGGAACAGGCATCATCATTTTCCAGCCTCCTTGTTCTCGAAATGACCATGTCTTAACGCGGCACGTCACGGTGTGATTACTTTATAATGCTATGGATTTCAGAAAACAAAAGCTAGATAACGTGCAATCTCTTACGCGTCATGTTTTGAAAGTCGTCGGAACAGGCATTTCACCTGGCTTGTAAGACTGTACATTTTTAAGTGATCCTTGAGGTTCTTCAAAAATAAAAACATTTTTCTTGTTTTCTTTCTTTAGAGAATCGACTAGCAGTAGAGTTTGGTTCAAAAACAGTTCGTTGCAAAAGCTAATAACAATTCTTTGAATGCTCTTTGTGGTTTCTCTATGATTAGCTGGTGGTTCGCTGAAGGGGTAGCTAGCACCGGTTGCAGTTCACATTATATTTCACATTGAGTATAAATAATGAATCTAGGCCACGTCATAATCACCTACTAACCTAACAAGTAACAAAAGTTGTGTTAATTGGACCAATTAAAACAATTACAAAGGATATTTACCATTCTTCTTCTTCTTTCGTATGAGCAAGTGGCCAAATCTGGTGACGGAGTTTTTAGGCCGCCTAAAGGCCTCCGTCATTATTATTATTATTTATATTTACCATGATTTTGGATTATAGATGATAAAAATAAACAGACTTGGTTACAGAATTTCTAAGTAAATCAGCACCAGGGGTTTGCCAACAATTGGATCTCCAAGATAAGCAGTTCAGAGCTTACTGACTCATAATCTAATCAGGCGTGCGCAGGCGCAGCGGCCGGGTCACGACCGGCGCACGCGCACGCTAACTACACTAAATGTTGCGTTCATTAATTTGACAGATGTAATGCATTAGCCGCTAACTAAGTAGTTATTTCTACTTTGTATCGGAAGTACATATTAATTCGAATCTAAACTAAGAAATAAATAAAAATTTCTTTATTTCTGTAGGACCTCAAGGATCACTTTAAATGTATACATTCTTGGCGGTTGACTGTTTCCACAATTTGTTCACCTTTAAAACTGTGTTTGTTGTTTTTTATATGTCATTGTATACGTGAAAAATTTGGCTTTCTATAAGTAAGTCAATTTGATATTTAAGGTGTTGGTTCTATAGAAGCTTTATAAAGCTAGGTCAAGTTCTAAAGCAAACTCATTATTACATTAAGATCTGAAAGAAATGTCTGCACTACCGCTGGGATATAGTTGTGATCATATTTCATTTCATTATTGTTTTGCCATTGTATTCCTCGCAAGCTTCAATTTTGGTAACCAGGAAGCGGGCATGCTTATGTAACACAAATCATACACAATCACAATAGCCTGAGAGATGGGCCCGGTGATGCAAGACGCAGATCACGGACCTCTTAGATAGGGCTAGGCCTAAAGTGGTCTCAGACCTTGACATCTATAGTAGATGATTTATACAGCGCCAGTAGGCAATCTTTGCCTACACTGAACGAGACACCACCTGGACACCTGGAGCTGGACCTGCCTGGGACATAGTTGAGATAGAATAAGCTTGCCCAGCACCGAAACCACCCTCTCAGCTTAGCCGGCCATATCCACAGAAATGGTCAATACGGTGGTCTAGCCGCGGGTTTCCTCTCGATGTTTTCCTTCACTGTTTAAATCTCGTGTTAAAGTGTTACGACACGAAAAGTCCATTGATACGCCGCCGGATTTGGTGACTGAACATATACCATGTTGTTATATATTTTTCTGGAGAAAGGTGGTTTTCTAACATCATCGTGACTATACTGCCACTACGCTGGCGATGCCGTGAGGGTGCTAATCACAACTGTGTGGCAGCCCTGGTTGACTACTCTAATGGTAGTGCTTGAGGCGCGCGGGCGACGCGACGCGGAACACAATTGTTGACACGTACCTTTATATCCTTAGCCAGTGGTTCTCAACTGGTGGGAAATAGACTCACGACTGCATCCTACTTCCTACTATCTTACTAATATTATAAATGTGAAAGTTTGTGAGAATGTTTGTATGGGACTGAACATGCTCCAACTCAGTTATTGGACCACTGAAAAAAATGCTAGGCCCGCATCACCAGGTTCTTGCCTGCTTCTTTCCCTGGTGTAGGGAATCGCGTTGGAACAGGCAATAGAATCCCCTAGTTTTAAGAACGTGACATGTCAAAGTGGTCTTATGATCTTATTGAATAAAATATTTTGAATTTTGAATTTTGAATTTTGTTTGTTATTCTTTCACGCAAAAACGGCTGGACCGATTTTTTACCCGCTATTAGTGAAATCAGGCTAGTATGATGATGATAATGATGACATCATTACATTGCATTCAGAGCTAAGTTGCGATAGGCTCACAATCAGAATTATCTTCGATTTGGTGATATCTGATCGCAGCTGATCCGCATTCATGAATGATGATCATTGCTGTAAATATTTTTACACGATCCGATATCGTATGATTGGAAACCCTAATGAAGAGATTGGACTAAAAGTTTGGTGTGCAATCTACGAAAACATTTTCAATAAATATTCTTGGATATTCAACATAGCGTTATCTAGTCTCAAGCTAAACAATTAATGCTTGTGGTTATGGTAACCACATGATTGTTACACTACATGGATAGATTTTTTGTAAATACATACTTAACTATCATGCATATACATATAAAACACGGTAATCATTCTCAAGACAAATACTTGCTGACCAAACAATCATAAAAGCGGTAGTAAGCTAAATCGATCGATTAATCGTGAAGCGACTAAATTTGCTCGTGTAAAAAAGCCTTCTGAAGCCAGATTCAAGCAGATATCGATAAGAGACAGGTACGATAGACCAGCGCCGAAGATAAAGACCATTAGCATGACATTGTAATCTTTGCGAGGAACTGGTTATAACCAACGATTGATATCTGTTATGAAATCATTCAGATCTTGTAATCTTGTGTCCTACGGTTTATAGAATCATTCAGTTTGAGCGTGTCTTGATAGTACATTTGTGGAAATTTATAGAATAATCGGAAATTTCAACGATCCATCAAGAACGTGTTAAGGTAGCGTTTTGCGTCGTGGTAGAGACAAGAAACCGAGAGGGTACCGCGACTGTTACTAACTTTAGGCCACTCATCAGTACGGGGATTGTCTAATTTGTATCAAATTGTTGCAACAGACAGACAGACGACCGACAGAAGCCCTACAACGCGGCGAATGGAAAAAGGGAAGGGAGGCCTTTGCCCAGCAGTGGGATCCAGTGGGCTTATTAGATTAGATTAGATTAGATCTAAGTATTATTATCAGTCATCTCGTTACCATAACACAAGCATTAAGTTGCTTAGCTTGAGACTAGATGACGCTGTGTAAAATGCCCAAGGATATTTTTGAACTATATACTAACTATACCACAGATTAAAATCTGTGGTATAGTTAGTATATATATATATAGTTCAAAAGTAATAGGTGAAAAGTTTGAGACGCGTGTTTCTCAAGCGGAGTGCCGTCAACAATTGCGCGCAAGTGAACACATCCTCATCAGCTCTGAGAACGGCTTCCATCGTTGTGCTTCTCACTTCCTCCTTTGTTTATGTCATTATTTTATTTCTTAGGAAAACAAACAGTTCTTACAATTCACTTACCTAAATTTATAAGCATACTGTTCTTACACCGCAAGCATAGCTAAGTAGTATTTTATATGGCTCTATACCTTAATTTTTAAATGTAACTGGCCGTTAACATGATATATTTACCAGGAAAATCGTGTGAAAACCAACAAAATAAACAAAAACACAATTAAATCGGAATCTCGTCCCAAAATAACTAATTTAAACTTAATTGGAATCAAATGGGGTCCGCTATAAGCAAATAGTTTGTTGTCACGACCGTGTCTCGGGTCACGTACGCTGCCTCTAATGATGATGATAATCACCGAATAATTAATCTAATTGTATAATTGCATAATGCGGCTTTTTAGAATCTGTGACCACATGCAAACAAATAAACAAGTGGATGAAAAACATCGAAAAACATCACAGAACCAAGCATCGAAACAAAGTGACAGAAAGTTTGGAGATCGGTGCTCACGGGAATACTTCAAAAAACAATGAAAGAAACAAATTCAATAAACAATTCCTATGATAGAGTTTTGTGGGTGCAAAGACTGTTATTTTTTCGAAGGTGTGAACGTAAAAAGTGATTGTTTAAAACCACCCAAAGTGACTTCATCCCAAGAGACCGATCAGTCTACCAAGCAGCGGTCGGTACCTACAATCAGCCAAAAACATTAATAATGGCTTTACGAGCTATGTTACAATGAATTCTGTCTCTGGCTAGGTGGCTGACTGTACCATGTATTTTAGACATTCGTCCCTAGACACAGATCCGTCATTTAGGCCTCCTAGTCCGCGTCCAAATTATTGGACATGGTTGTCTGAAGGCTGGACTTAGATATGATTAATGCTTCCTTGATAGGTCTTTGGAGACATAGGTTACTTTTTATCCCGATATTCCCGCGGGAACGGGACTTACGCGGGTGAAACCGCAGGGCGCAGTTATTAGTACATTGCTTGATAGCAATAGCTCATAGCTGTCGCAGAGGTACCTACCGATCTACCAATGTTTTATTTATTTCCTACAAACTACAACTTTCCACAATACTCTCTCATTTCATTATAATCTACACTATGATTGACGTGTATTTAGCCAAATTAATAGCAATCAAAGCGCGTCTTTATTCAGCCCCTTTCACACTTTACGGGTTAATTCAAATAACCCCACATTCTTGTAAACATGTTACCTACGAATCAATGTGTTCACAATGGCACAGTATTAGCAAACACTACAAACAGTAAAACTGGTATTGACTTGGTAAGTCGGTTTTGTCTGTCGCTGCCTTACTGCTTTCTCATTGGTCGCTGCGGTCAAAGGTAGGTTGTTTCGCGTATATATTTTTCAGAGAGAATTGCATACCTAGTGTTAAATTAATGGAATTAAATGAATAAAATGTAAGAATGACATTGTCATTAGTGTCGTAATTCAGCGCGGCATTGCTGCCTGATTCTTACACGCATATACAGTAGTGGCTTAGAAGTAGATGAGCTATCTAGAGATAATTATCTTCGTATTTAACAATCTTTAGGTGACATAACTGGTTCTAATAGTATTTTATTGCTAAGTAAACATGTAGTAGTTTGGTTTCTATAAATTTTACATATTTGTTTTCCCTAACTTCAAGTAGGTATGCTAGTATCCATACTGTTTCTAATAATCCTTTACCGTGGTTGTGATCCATCCACAATGGAACAAGTGGAGTCCCAGACTCCTCGGATGATGGATGATTAATGATGGCTTCCTACCGACAACCGCGTCTGATTGTCTGTTTGTTTGTTGATTGTATCCAAATACTCAGGTAACTGTATTGGCACAAGTTGTAGGACACAGCTGTTACTTTTTTAATTACAAATTAAATTATTAATTAATGAGGCGAAAGAGTTGTGTCAGTATCAAGGAAAATCCAATTCAATCCTTCCATCTTAGACTAGAGCACTGTTTATGTTTAATAAGGAAATTGTCAAAGTTACAAAAAAAAAAGGATAATCCAAGGTCCTCCTTACTCATGGGGGGAAAGAGACGTGAATATAATATGCTGCGCCGTGTTACCCACGTGGATAAACCCGTTCCCATCTGCATCATCATCATTTCCCTGCCCTTATCCCACACTAGGTGGGGTCGGCCCAACATGTCTACTTCCATTCATCTTTATCACTCGTCAACTCAGAATTCACTTCTCTCACATTCATGTCCTCTTTCACACAATCCATCCACTTCTTCCTCGGCCTTCCTCTACTTGTATGTCCATCCACACTCATACCTTTCCCATCTGCATACCAAAATCAAAATGACCTATGTGTTAATGCAGGATATAAGCTATCTTGGTACCAAATTTCATTAAAAACCATCCAGCCGTTTGAGCCTGAAAGAGTGACAAACATTCACACTTCCATACTTTTACCTTCATAATATCAGTGTGATAAGTGTAAACGTATAATTATATGTAGAAGTAGATGTTGAAGACAGTCACACCTGTTATTAAACTAGTAGGTATGTAATTAACAAAAATTGTTTATTCATTTTTAACGAATGTAATAATGACACAGCTCTATAGTGAAAAATATCTTTTATAATTTTTTGTAACTCATGTTTTTTAGTCATACATTTTTGAATGATGCAATATACCTAATCTATAGATTATCCTATACTAGACAAAAAACAACCATCATTACGATTGTTGTTTGATAGTGTCAAGGATTACTTAAAAATGTATACTACATCTCTTGAATCGAGCTAATAGGAAGAAAAATAAAGGCACGTGATTGGTTGTTGAAAATAATTGTATTTCTCGTGATTGGCTAGATTGTCAAATCAATTGTCAATTGTCAAATCTAGCCAATCCAATTATTTTCGAAGACCAATCACGTGCCTTTATTTTTCTTCCTATTAGCTCGATTCAAGAAATGAAGTATAGTCTTATAAGCTAGGTGCCTGTTCCAACGCAACTCCCTACATCACAATAAAGTAGTTACACATAGAACAGGTAGTTTTGTAATTTGTGCTTCATTATACATTTGACAATGGTAAAATTACATGGTGTGCAAAATTACGCGGTTTCGTGATTAAAGTTCCGTGTGGCGGAGGTGTGCTACGGTATTGATAAATTGAGAATTTACATCAAGTGAATGTATGTAATTTTATTCAGTAGGCTTGATAAGTTTTATTAAAACTACACACATTTACCTCAATTTGACTAAAATTAGGTAATTTTATAACTGTCACTCAGACTGTCATTTTGTTTTGAACTTTATTGTGAACGAACTTTTTCGATTTCAGTCATCATACTCGTATTTTATTTTTTAGATTCAGCCGAAGTTAATATCCTTCCAGGACCAGCAGATCGTAGATATCAGTGAAAGAGTTAAGTAACTTTTATCGCTTCTCCTCATGAATTAAACCACAAGTAACATGATAGATGGTGGAAGGATGAATGTTAGCACATTGCGAATTCTATTGTTACCTCTTAGACTTTTTGTGGCATAGGCACAGAATAAATAGGTAGCTGTTTCTGACATATTTGCTCTATGAGATGGATAAACCGATTTAATTTAGTTATTTTGTATTAAACCATTTTGGTGACGGATTAATTTATTGATCGAGTTGATCCGATGTGTCCGTTCTTTTTTAGTGTAAAGTATTTTTTTTTTGAGATAGGAATATAGGAATATAAAATAAGGTAATTAACGCGATAAAAACCTGTGTTTAAATAGTTCTAAAATAGGAATAGGAAGTTCTTATTAATTTTCTGCACAGACACTTTATTTTTACACACTTTTTATTTAAATATAGAAAATAGATATTTATGTACAGCAATGGTTAGAACAGTGGGATTTTCAGTGCCTGTGGCGACTATACATCTGCGATTTTTATTATGTACGGATGCTAAATGGGTCGAATAAATGGATCCTCTAACTTTGAACAAACAATGGAAAACCTTGTTATCAAACGAGTGAGCTCACACATCAGGCGTCCGAACAAATAAAAGAGCGGATAACGTTTCAATGACGTGTACCTACAGACTAATAAAGAAAATAGGAATTTATTACTGATAAAATAAATTAGGTAATGGATTATCTAACGGTTTGAATGGCCTTGGTTCGCATATTTACTCTATAATTTATACAGCACGTGTAAGTTTTAAGCCAAATTGTATTTAATTATAAATTAACTGGAAATAAAAGACAATCGACCTCATTTTACATACAAATTTGCATTCATTGGCAAGGTATAAATAAGGGGTTTCATAAAATTACTCTTTAAAACTGGATTCCTTCTTCTATTCGTATGATACTATTTTATAAAGAGGTAATGTTGGTTTGTTTGTTTGTTTGAGGTAATCTCAGAAACCACTCATCCGATTCATCGATGTGTAGAATGGACTGTCGGGATGGTAATTTTAAATAATATTTAATTTCGTAAGATAGTAATTTTACTGCACTCTCGTATTGCATTTTCATAACTGCGAAGATCATCATACAGATCTTAAGGCTATTATAAACGTGAATTCAAATTTTTCGTCTCTATTGAAAACCATTTTACTCCTTGACCTTTATAGAAAGAGCTTCTGAAAAATTATATGTTAATCTACATGATATAAAGGAGATCGCGCACTGCTTCGAATTATTGAAAAGTAATTAAAAATATCTGAAATAAATACGCAAAGTTAGCTCTGTTTTCACAATAAAAACCATTTTTCTTTTAAACTATTAGCCACAGGTATTTGGCATTGTCACCATCAGCAGCATTCTGAGTGCGTTCACATGTAGGTTGGACTGTGAGTATGTCACTCATTGCAGTGCGGTGCATGCGCAGTATATTAGAAAGTATGAATTTTTAAATGTTTTTATAAATGTGTACCTTAGAAATAATATTATAATTATGTATGTACGTACCTATGTCTGAAATAAATGATTTATTATTTTATTATTAAAAAAAAAAATTCATGGGACCACCTCGAGAGTATACCCTTTCATTTCATAAATAAAATTCAGAGCTTGAGAGGATTATTGTAATTTTTAGGCAGTAGTCATAATGCTCCCTTTACCTTTACCTATATTTTAATACAATGTCAATAAACATTTTTGGCGAAGTAAATTTTATTGATATATACAATTAACTGAGCCCACTTATATACAAGTAATTATAAGTAATTCGTCTAGGTATATCTACTGAATTTGATTAAAAAAAAAAAACAACGTCGCTACGCTACCGCACCACTAGGCAATAGCACAGATATATTAATACTTTGTACAGATGGTCCATCTAGAACATTAATTTCACTCCTGTTTTTCTTCGGGCTATTTTTTTGTGTTTGATTTTGCGGCGCTCGGCCCCTAGCAGTGTTTAGGTCTTGCCAGCAATCAAAAATAAGTAACTATACACAATATTGCAGGCAAGACCTTATCACTGCTAGGGGCGCCGCAAAATCAAACACAAAAAAATAGCCCGATGAAAAACAGGAGTGAAATTAATGTTCTAGATGGACCATCTGTACATAGTATTAATATATCTGTAGCAATAGCCACTCGGTAATATCGGCTAAAGTAATCCAGTTAAACAGTTCCATTCCTACCATCCCTCTGCTAAGACTTTAATCATTTTATTTTTAGTTTCCAGAAAGTTCGACTCTTAATCCATCGTGGAATGTAATCCCACAACGCTATTGTTTATTTAACTGCATTTAACTGTATTGTGATCAAGGAAAGCCTGGGATTATAGGCTACTTTTTATCCAGACTTTTATGTCTTTGGAAATAGATTGTAGAGTCTAAAGGACATCACACACAGCAGCTATAATATATATTACGGTATATTACATCCCGGGATATATAGCTGTATATTATCGCAAGCTATCACACACACAACAGATACTGTAATATATCTTTCGGTTCATGTCATTGACATATGTCACGATTGACGCACTCTCCAACTGCTGAAGTGTTATAAAGGGTGTTCTTTTTTTTCATTACTCATACACGGAAACTATAACTTGCGCGACAGAAGATCGGTATTATGTTTTAAATGCTGTTAGAACTGACTTTTCTGAAAACTGAAATGACTGAAAAGAAGAAAAGTGTGTTTGTTTCTGTAGACCTCAAGGATCACTTAATAATGTACCTACTGTCTTTTAAGCTAGGTGATTCTTTTGCCTGTTCTAAAGCTAAACCTGCTGAAATTACGTAATTTTCGGCAGCCGAACTACGGTCGAACGTAAATTCAGCGAAAAGCATTTTGGCGCACAGCATGTCCGACGTACTACAAAGTTGTGCGTCAGTACGAAAGGGTGCGTCAATAAGAAAGGGACTCTTAAACTAAGTCTCAAACTAACTCCACTGTCCGTCTGTCTGTCTGTCTGCTGTTTTATATAAAAACACCCAGACTCAAAACAAATGTTTGCAGACCATATAAATATTTATGAGTTGAACAATAAAGAAATGTGTGCACAGTTTAGTCTAAACTAAATCAAACACATAAAATAAACAAACAAACACTTTATTCAAAACGTTATCGTGATTTTTTTAAACTTTTATTTATAAAACACGTATCTAACGAGTGTGTAATCCCCTTAAGGACACCACACACAGCAGCTATAATATGAAGATATATCTTATAGCACGATATATCTCAATACATCTTTCTATAGAAATCGTCAGGAGACCACACACAGCAGCTATAATATATATTTTCATATCTTCGTATCTTAAGATACTGAGCTATACGAAAATATATATCTCAGTATATCTCAATATATTACACACACATACAGGATGTTCATACTTTTATTTCATTCTTATCTTAAGCACACAGCAAGTCGTTTTTCGGAAGAACATGTGGGAATTATTGCTTACACTGCTGTCTCCATCCAGAGCCTCCGAAGAGCAGACGTGTCGTGAATTCATGGATAATTAATTTAAGTAATTAATACTTGCACATAGAAAGTCACATTTTCTTTTTGTGACCTGAAAGTTTCCGAATATGCGAAAACTCTGCAATTTGGCATTTTATGCTTATCTCCTTCCGCATGTACCATGATTTACAAATGAGGCGGAACCAGCGGCAAGGAGTTTTATATAAGGAGTACGAGTATACCCATCGGGCATGGGACCTTTGACAGAGGGGAACGCCTATCAGACAGTGTCAATGTCATCTCTCTTGGCTATATTCTTAATAAAAAGAAGAAGAAATAAATATATAAATAAATAAGCTATTCCATCGTCAGCTGCTGTTTAGTCAATATTATACTGGTAGTTTTCAACTATTTTTTAGGTCATTTCCTCAAATTCGTAATAAAAAGCAGAGTAGGTACATTACTTTGATGATGATGATCCGGCAACTTCGTGCGTACTTTCCGTGTATGAGTAATGAATAAATAAGAACACCTTTTATAACACTTTAGCTGGAGAGCACGTCAAGCGTGGGTGTATTTCTGTTTTTACCCACAGTTTCTTCCCAAAAGCAAAAAGTAATAATAATTTTTGCCGTTTATACCCACTGCTATTTTTCATTCAGAACAAAAATGACTTAAGTAACAAAATACGGCAAAAATGTACAGTTTAAATAAAAAATGATGGCATTTTAAAATGTTTTAATCAAATAACAACATAAATAATCATACAGTAAAATAGAAATCTAAATATTATATACATATATATCACAAAAACTAACGAAAAATATTATAGATGTTTTACAAAAATGTATATATAAATATTATAATTTTGTTTTAATTATAGTTAAAACATACTAGGAAAAGCTTGTATCTTAGCCATAATAATAACTTCTTAGGTAGGTATGTTGTTCAAAACTGGTAGCCGTAGGCAGGTAAGTAAGTAATTTTAAACAGTTAACTGTCAAAGTTTCTTAATTTTATCTACAAATTGTTTGTCTGACTGTACAAAATCATTATTTTGATTGCGGGTAGAAAATAAAAAACATTTTGGGTATAAACGACAAAAAAAAATCATATTTTTTGAAGTTGGTTGAAAAACCGACATAATTTGGGGAGAAACAAAAAAAAAGGTGAGTGGGTAGAACATGTGGGTAAAAACAGAAATATACCCAATCAAATGGCGTATGTCAATGAAATGAACTGGACGTATCTAAGGGGGGGGGGGTCCAGGGGGACCGAACTACTACTTTTAACTAAAAAAAAATTGGATCGCTTTGCTCTTGTCGTTTTTACCAGAATAAAAACCGGCCCTCAATAAAACAAAGTGACACAATGCTTTTATCTTCCAAAAATTATGTTTATAAGTCAAAAAAAAATTTACTCGCGTCTTTTTTTGCAGAATAAGAACCGAATGAATACGCTGCTTTTAACTAAAAATATTTTACAAGTAAGCTCGCGCCATTTCTACAAGTAATAGAAGAAAAAAGAGGCGAGAGGGGGGGGGGACTTTGATGCCTCGGACCCCCCCTTAGGAAAGCTATAGCTACGTCCGTGCAAAAAGATATATTACAGTAGATATCTGTTCTGTGTGTGATAGCTTACGATAATATACAGCTATATATCCCGGGATGTAATATACCGTAATATATATTATAGCTGCTGTGTGTGAAGTCCTTTATCAGTACATAATAAAACATACGTTTTTTGAACATTTACGTCATGACAATATTATCATCATCATCTACCGATTGTAATGCTGCGGTATAAATAAAAATAAATAAATAAAATATCCTTGGACATTTCACAACGCGTCATCTAGTCCCAAGCTAAGCAACTTAATGCTTGTGTTGTGGTAATCAGATGACTGATTTACTACGGACTCACATACTTTTTTATTGTAAATATATACATAGAAAATACTCAGACTTGATACAAATATTTGTAGTTCATACATACATTTGTCCTGCGACGGGGATCGAACCCGCAACTTTCACGTCCTAAGCGACCTTTTAACCGCTACGCCACAGAGGTCGTCATGGGTATTAAAGCCCTTCTCTCAGAAGTCTGTATAAAAATTAAATTACTTAAATTAAATTCGTTTATTGGTTCAGATAACAAATAGATCCATAGATTAAAATTGGTGAAAAAATATAAAGAATATGTTACTTGGGTGCGGTAGACATAATATTTTGTTACGAAGAGTTTGTGAATGAAATAATACAATGTATAAGTACCTATACATACATATGTATGTATAAGTACTGAAATGAGTATGAACAAAGTAGTGTCGACTGAACAATCTTGATCATATCTTACTCAATTTCAACCAGAGTTGCTCATTCGAACGAACGAACGAACACAATTTTTTTATTTTTTTTGTCATTTTTGTACCTTTGAATATTATTATGAAAACCTTATGGATGCTGGATTAGCTGAGGAGTTTCGGATATTACCTCCGTCAAATAAACAAACATGACCTCTTTATATTATTAGTACTCGTATTATAGCTAGCTGCGCCCCTCGGTTTCACCCGCGTAAGTCTCGTTCCCGCGGGAATATCGGGATAAAAAGTAGCCTATGTCACTGGCCATTCCTTCAACTATCACCACACAAAAATCACGTCAATTCGTCGCTCCGTTTTGCCGTGAAAGACGGACAAACAAACAGACAGACAGACAGACAGACACACACACTTTCGCTTTTATAATATTAGTAGGAAGTAGGATTATAAGACAGACAGATACATACCAAATTTCAACCAAATCGGTCCAGCCGTTTTTGCGTGAAAGAATAACAAACATACATACATTCTCACAAACTTACACATTTATAATATTAGTAGGATAGTAGGAAGTAGGATTATAACATATAATTTCGCCACATTGTGCAATAGTTGTGCAATAAACTATCGTTATCAGTATTGATTACTCTGGCACAACACTTGTAATCTTCATCAGCGTTGTCTTTAAACTGTGTACTGTCTGCCCCGTAGATAACTATCTAATAAAATACAACACACGAAAGTCACGTACACAGTATGTGTACCTATAACAAAAAAAGACGTGTGGCACTCGGGGACTGCCGCGGTTAAGCTATTGCATGCCACCCAGAGGCGAGTTGCTGAACTAAAGTGTCAGCGTTAGGTTTTTTCGTTACGGAATTTCTGCATTCGGTCTCCACGCTCAAGGCCCGCGATAGAAGCTATGCAATAGCTTAAAAAT
Source organism: Xanthorhoe spadicearia (assembly GCA_947086425.1). Classification (NCBI taxonomy): domain Eukaryota; kingdom Metazoa; phylum Arthropoda; class Insecta; order Lepidoptera; family Geometridae; genus Xanthorhoe; species Xanthorhoe spadicearia. The sequence goes on from OX352201.1 coordinate 321,502, forward strand.
ATTCTGCGTGATTTTTGAATGAATCCCATACAACATTTAATTCATATCATCATCATCATTCAGCGATCGTGGCAAAGCCTGCCGACGTTCTTGATAGATCATCGAAGTTAAGCTACGTTCTGAGCGGCCACTACTTGGATGGGTGACAAGTGGCATTAACAACTGAGCGCTTCCGTGCTTCGCAGGGCACGTAAATATATCGGGCCCGGCTTTTAAAGTCGCTAAGCCTTGACGGATGCCTTTAGGCGGCCTAGAAACTCCGTCACCAGAGTTTGCCACTTGCTCACACGAACGAACGAACGATTCGCCCGTTATTAAAGGCCTCTACATCTCTCTCTCTCTCTCTCTCAGGCTTTTTTGCATCTTTAGTATATGATTTATACAGCGTCAAGAGGCAATATTTTGCCTAAACTTAACGGGACACTGTAGTGTCTGGGACATTGTTGAGATGGAATAGACTTGCCCAGCACCTAAACCATCCTCTCAGCTTAGCTGACCATATCCACTGGAAAGACAATGGTCAATACGTGTGGCTGACTAGCCGAGGGTTTCCTCATGATGATTTCCTTCACCGTTTAAAGCTCGTGTATGACATAGATAATCTAACCCACCCTCACAAATTAGCCGTCATCCACATGAGAGACAGTGGTCAATACGTGTGGGGTTGACTGTTGATACATTTTTTTGTGAACACATTATAGATAGAATACACCCAGCCCAGACATGAAACGAATACCTGCAGGACATACAAACATGCCCCGTAGCGGGAACCAAACCCGCAACCAGGTCTCAGGCGGGCTTTCCCACTGCGCCACAGAGGTCGTCATAATTTACAATTATCAAATAATGATATAAATATTTTCATATTCATTAGGACTCGTGAATAAAAATTGTAAAACTGTTTGCACTACAGCTTATTATGTTGTAGAATAAATATTTATATAATGACTTGCATAAGCACGTAGGTACTTAGTTGTAGATTAATACGCCTAAAGGGTGTTAAAAATATAATTACCAAAAATTTTAATTTTTTTTTTTGTTTAATTCACGTTCATTATTTAATATTTTTATTGAAAATAACTTCCATAAACTAAACTAAACCACATAAGTATATAGATACGTCTAACCTTCTACGTCGTCCAACTATTTGAAGATGAGACTACCTATCAAAATGTCCTCGATAATGATTTTGCCAAGTTGGGATTGAATATAAATAATACATTGAATTCTTTCGTTATTCAATTATTAATCAAATTGATTTTCGTTGTCTATTTTTTTTTAATTTGTAAACTTTGTAAACTCTGAGTAAACTTCTACGAGATTTGTCAGTAATCATTCTTTAAACTTTCTTCGCTGAATCTTTATTTTTATGTTAAGCAAATACATATTTGTTTCAGAGTCTAGGCGTGTCCTAAGGAGACTGTAAAAATGTAACTTGTCTTGGTTTGAGAAGCAGTGTTTAGCTTATAAAAGAATAAGCTTTTATATAAACTCCTGTTAGAATTTACAAAAGCCTCAATCCTCTCTAAGTTATGAGTTTGTGTGATGTTCGGCAAATGAACAGCAAATACATACATACATATAAGACAGACTGACAGACTACAGTGGTTAGTTTTTAGATTACGTAGTTTCGTAGGTTATAAATCGTATAATTGCGACACGATGTGTAATGGTCTTGCCTACAGACATAATCTGAGATATCATTATCATTGTTGATAAATTTGACACAACACATATTTTGGCGCGCATCGCCCACGCGCCTGATACTTATTGAATCTTATCAACTTACTTCTACTATCTGTATTATTGTGATTGTTAGCAGGATCTAAATTATGTTTATGATGATCTGTTGAATTTTTAAGTAATCGTATTATTTTATTATCTCGGATTGAACTGATCTTGTTTTTGTTAGCTTAGCGAGGTCAGTACTGCGACTAATCTACGATTAGTGATTTAGGCCTACCTGCGCGACCGTTGCTTCCGCGAACCAACGGTCCGTGGACGAAATAAAAGCAAAGTTTAAGGAGAACAATAATTTTGTTTATTATAATCTTTTATCTTATCCTTACGCTAAATCAATAAATATACAACTTTGGAATTATTTACAGAGAACGGTGACAGCGGAACGCTACTTACATCAAGGTTAACAAGTGCGCCTAATATTGCAACGTTCAGTGCTCAATCATACGACACAAGGAGATCGCCTCTCGCATGCCACTGGTCCTTTGCACACTAAAACTAAATCACAGATGAAAAACAAAGTCTCAAGCGCTCTGGGTGTTTGGTCGGAATCACTGTCGCGTGAGCACAGTGATGGGCTTGTAGATGTGCGGCGAGAGCGGGTGATGCGAGGGGGATGGTAGCTCGGGGCTGGAGGCACCCGATGTCGGCGGGGAGTGCAGCATCGGGGGAGACGGCGTCAGCAGCGGGGAGGGCTGGGACATCAGCGCGGAGCTCTGCGCCAGCGACGACTGCAGCAGCTGCTGCTGGCTCAGGAAGGGCGCCGACGGCATGCGCTCGTACATCGCGGGCGAGTACGGCAAGCTGCCGTAGCCCATCGAGTCTCCGCGGAACGCAGGGTGCACCGCGCTCGGCGCCACCGGCGGCGTCTTCATCTGCATCGGCGCGTACCTCTGGTACAGCAGCTGCGAGTACAGGCCCACCAGCTGCGAGTAGGTCGCCGGGGGGTAGGCCCCGGGCAGCGGCGCGCCCGGGAACAGAGGCCTCTTGAAGCACGCGAGCCGTGATCGCCCGTTGAGAGCGGAGCGACGGCGCAGCTTGCCCGTGGTGCCTCCGATGAACACGTCCTCGGCCGACGCGTCCAACATCCAGTAGTTGCCTTTGCCGGGGTCGTCGTAGTGACGCGGCACCTTCACGAAGCACTTGTTCAGGCTGAGGTTGTGGCGGATGGAGTTCTGCCAGCCCTGGCGGTTCTCTCTGTAGTACGGGAAGTTGGTCATGATGTACTCGTAGATCCCGTTCAGCGTGAGTCGCTTCTCGGGACTGTTGCGGATCGCCATCATGATGAGGGCGTTGTAGGAGTAGGCTGGCTTCTCGTGCTTCTTGTCTTTCTTGTCGTCGCCGTCCTTCGGCTTGGAGCAGTCGACGGGCTCGGTGCCGGTGACGTCCAGCTCTGAGTCGCTGAGGTCGGCCTCGGACGGCGAGGCGCCGGTCGACGAGGTGGTCGGCGACGGCGGCGGCTTGGACGCCGCGTGGTTCATCAGTATAGAGTTGATACTGAAATCTCCTTCGAACTTCACCATGTTGATACACTTGTGGACACTTTGATAAATGAGAGCGCACGCGCGTGCGTTGACACTGCGAGCGGCGAGTGAACTGACGTGCGCGGAGGTGGGAGAGGGTATTTATAGTCGGGTCGGGTGGCTCCGCCCCCGCGGGTTGGGGAGCGCGGCTTGGCCAATGAGCGCTCGAGCTTTCATACATAGCGCCACGCCCCGGGGACGGTAAAGCTCCCCTCTCAGAGCTTCTATCTCTCTCCCGTGCGCTGCATTGCGTTCCTGCGCGCGCGCCGGGATGTGACACCGCGACCACGTCTATTGGTGAGCTCCACACGATAAATCGATTTTGGTTCGCGTGATTAATGACGTTATACAGCTTTATAAATTCGAATGTTAATCTTCTATGATTTTACTTTATTATCGAACGCAAAGATAAAATATTTCCAGATGTAAGCTGTAATCTATAGCTAAAACAAAACATTGATAAGGCTGATATTATTTATCATTCGATAGAGATAAGTTTTGCTTTAGGTTTCGTCGACAATGTATTTTATATTATCTGATAATTTAAATAAAGTAATTAAAGGTTGACCAAAGTCTAGAATACTGTGTGATACTGTGGACTTTTTGAACTTAGCTGAATAATTGTGACTTGATGATGACGCGGATTACATAACGCAGTATCTTATCCTCGAACTTAAATACTGCATAATATACTTATTTTTTTTTTCATCATATTATATTTTTTTTATCTATACTAGTCTTTACTAAAATTATTAAGAAGTAATGATGGTCATAGGCTATATTTTATCCCGGTAGTTTCATTACACCCGTGCCAAGCCGGGACGCTGCTAGTCACTCAATAAACTTATCAGTAATAAAGGACCAAAATGTACACCGAAGTGCACTTACATAGCCTGTGCCTATGGGTAGGACAGGCGACCAGTAAAGGTCGAGGGAAACACAATATTGTATAAAGATACTGGGTTTATTGTGAGACTACCATTTAAAATTACTTTTCATCTAAAAATGTTTCGTTAAGATGACAATGTATAAAACTGAGACAATCACAGTTATTTAAACGCCAGACAAAAATGATAATAGGTTTATGACATATGAATGAATTCGCAATTTTCTTAGATTTATCTAAATGCTCAGAGTTTTGTTTGTATCTTTTCAAGCACCTTTCAAGCTATTTCATATTGCGGTGTAATACTTATCTAATGTTACGATCTCTGAAAGTGGACACTTATAGTCATTTATAGTCATTTATAGTCATTTATAGTCATTTATAGTCATTTATTTGTAAACACCATTACACGTTTTTGTATTTCAAAATAAAAACAATTGTGATTCATTTTAAAATTGCTGACTTTTGACGCTGACGTCAGAGCGTGTTTTTTACTAATTTGTGTAAAAAGTAACCTTTGAAACAAACATCTAACTCTTTAATCACTTTATCTATTTAAAAAAACCGCATCAAAATCCGTTGCGTAGTTTTAATTTTTCTCTCCTATGTCCCTATGTCCCTACATAGGGACAAAGGGACAGAGAAAGCGACTTTGTTTATACAATGTAGATCGCTAGAGTTTAAGAAAGACTATGGGTAGTATCTGTAACTATTTCATCATCATCATCATCATCCGCAGCCTGATCTCTCCCACTGCTGGGAATAGGCCTCCCTTTCATTCTGCCATTTCTCACGGTCCTGCGCTTGCCTGATCCACTGCCGGCCCATGACTTTGGCAATATCGTCGACCCATCATGCTGCTGGTCGTCCGACGCTTCTCTTGCCAGTCCTCGGCCACCATGTAACTATTTGATAAGAAAAATTCGGTGCATGACACAATTTGTTATATAAGTAACTTATCTGACACGTAATGTGATATGTGACGATAAAGTCAAGTACATTTACAGTTCGCCAGCACTGAATAGGTACAATGTTTTTTATATTATTCTCAGAATTGTACTTAGCTAGATAACGTAAAGATATTATCTAATGATATCGTGGGTTACCAAATTCTTAATTACCTAAATCTAATGGGTGTAAAAGAAATAGGTTCATTAAATTGGTCACTGTGAATTTAAAATTGACGAACTCTGTGGCGCAGTGGGCGAAGGCCCGCCTGAGACGCGGATGTTGCGGGTTCGATCCCCGCTACGGAATAAATGTTTGTATGTTCTGCAGTTATTTGTTCCGTGTCTGGGTGTTTTCTATCTATAATATGTATGTATTTAAGTATAAAAAAGTATCTATCTAAGTGTTATATCAATCATCTGGTTACCACAACACAAGCATTAAGTTGCTTAGCTAAGACTAGATGACGCTGTGTGCAATGTCCAAGGATATTTTTTTTTATTTTATTTTTATTTATTTTATAATGTTCAAACCAAGTCTCGTGTGTACGTGTAAAATATACAAAATATAACGAGTATTGTAGATAACGTAATCTTCATGATAACGTCTATTTATATTTTGAAATTCTTTTAATTTTGATAATGTTGTTTTATGAAAACATACTTAGTCGCCAATCAAATAAATATACAAACATTCGTTTTTAGGGTTCCGTATCCAAAGGGTAAAAAAGGGAGCTACTAAGTACTTACTCGTATAGGCTACTGGTCGTATATGCATAAGGGGGTTGATGTTTAGAAGCTCTACTATTGGTAAAGGAAGAAGGTAAGATGATATTAAAGGAAATAAAAGGTGATTTAACCGACTTTGTTATAAATATTCGTATGTAATAAATAGAACGAATGAAATATATTGTACGTAAGTAAATGAATCATTGTTTTAATTTTTTTTTATTAAGATTTGTGACTCGCTTTCTTGTCTGGGGTATGTGGAACGAGGAGGACGAATATAAAAAAAATAATTGATGAGCTACCGTTTTGAACAAGTTTGAGCCAAAAAAAAATCTATTTTAAAATTTATGAAAATTTTCAAAATTTTAACGACTTGGAGCAGTTCAAATATCTTTTAACACTATACAATTTATAAATTGTACAAAAGTAATTCGTACTCTATTCCTGATTATTTTGATTTGTTTTATCAAAATTAACGGAGCAGGATGACGTTTTTATGGCATTTTATTGAAATTACTTTACACGTGTAGAAGTAACAATAGCTTCAAATTCAGTGTATGTTTTGAAACACAACCACGGACAGAATGACCAAGATGTTTGAACAACTGCTTTACAATGTAACTTGTAAAACAGTAAATGAGTATCTACCATTTACACAAAAAAAGATAAAAAAAATATATCGAAACTACTTACTCAGTCGCAGTCGATTTCAAAAATTCTTTCACGGATGTATAGAATGGACTGTCGGGATGGTAATAGGCAATAACTACTGTATCCCGGTAGTTTTATAGGTACACAAAGCAAAATATGCAAAGCCAGGACCGACTAGTCTATATCTATCTATATCTATACTATAATATTATAAAGAGGTAAAATTTGTTTGTTCGTTTGTTTGTTTGACGGAGGTAATCTCCGAAACTACTGGACCGATTTCAAAAATTCTTTCACGGGTGTGTAGACTGGACTGTCCGTGTGGTTATAGGCTATATTTTATCCCGGTAGCTCCATTAGTACACCCGTGCGAAGCCGGGACGTGCTACTAGTATCTTACAAAGCTGTGAAATTAAGTCGAGGTTTGCAGTATTTGTCTTGTTTTTAAATCTTGTGTCAATAACTTTACACGAGTTTTTGTGTTTGCTTTTGTTTTACCATTTACATACCGCTTTGCTTTGTATGTGTTTGTTCGTAACAATGTTTATTTGACTATTGATTTATAGTAACGATTTATTTGTTTTGACTTGAATAAGTGAAATTCTCGTAGAGAAAAAATTGTGCCTCGAATTTATATTCTTTTTCATATTAGATCATTTGAATCACCTCTCCATATGACGATCTAGACTGATTCTAGATGTCTCGAGATGATTCATGTGATCCAATTGGTCCATTGTGCCGCGGTGTTTGTGACCCGCACCTTAAGTAAGGTTAAATAATTGATGGCCACTTGAGTCAATAGGGCTAGGGAGGAGCCAGATTGAAGACAAGTATCCTAGAGTATGGTAGACATTTTATTATAATAGAAAGTATAGCAAAATATGTATGACCATCTCTGAGTGAGAAGACAGCTTAGGACCGCAAAGGACCGCGGTCCCAATCGTCTGATTTCATTAACTATTCAGGGATTTGGGACCACGACCTATTTAATTACACAGTCATAATTACACAGTCTCCGGAAAATTCAATTTTTTTTTATGAACCTTTTATATCCCACACCGCTGGGCAAAGGTCTCCCTTAAAACTTTTCACTCACATGCTATTTTTTTATGAATGGGTATTAGTGTAAGTAATATCCTCTGACTACACCTTAAATCTCAAAGGATCTAATATTAATTCAAAATAAAATAAAATAAAATAAATTAGATTCAATTCAATTCAATTCAATTCAAAATATCTTTATTGTGGACACAGTTTGCGACACAAATATAAATGGGTTTATAGTCCAACAATCGGCGGTCTTATCGCACACGGCGATTTCTTCCAGACAACCAGAAATTGAAACTAAGGAGAAATGCCAAGATCTTGGTCTAATGGGGTAGCCAGAGGTATTAGCAACTAATTTCTTTATGAAAATATTATATTTTCATTCCCACGCTTACTTTAGCCAACATGACTAAAACGAATGCGACGCGTGATCCGAGGGCTGGCACTTATTTGGCTCAACGAATCAGCATTGCTATTCAGCGTGGCAATGCGGCCAGTGTCTTGGGCACGCTTCCGTCTGGCAGTGGTTTGGATCAGTTGAGCTACCTATAGACCGTTTGCAACGGTCCTTAGATGGCTCAACTGGTTCTATTTGTATTTTGTACAGTTATGTATTAGTTTAGTTTCTGTAAATAAAATTTATTTAACGACATTATTCTCAGAACCGAATTGTTCATATCATACACGGTTTAGGTCACATCTCTATAATTGTATGTATGGATGTATGAAATTGAATTATAACTCGGAGCGCGCGTGGGCGACACTCGGTGTCACAAGGCAATGGCGGACGTACTAGTGGTTCTCGAACGATACTCGAATCATGATTTCGGGCGGAGTAGAAACGTTTTTGAAGGTAATTTTTTTTTATAAATTTCAAATATTTTCTTACAGTCATCATCGTTGCTTTATAGGTCCTATTCATCTATTTATTTATGTAGTGATTGTTATACAGAATCGCATTCCTTTGTTCTTCGATTACCATACCGCGCCTTATTAATGGTTTTAGTAACAGATCGCGGGCAAAATATAAAAAATCGTTCATTAGTCTCTTGCTGTAAAAGATTCAATTTAATTCAATTCAATTTAATTCTTTATTTCAAAAAATTAACTATAACATAACAGAATAATTCCAAATCATTATAGCTAACAAATAAAATGTACACATAAGCAAATATCTATAAAACACAACGAATTAAATTAGAAAAACAATAAAATAAATAAAAAAAAACAAATCTAAAAACACAATAACTATGAAGTAATTTAAAATAATAGGAGATCAATTACAGTCTATTTACAAATTTTTACAAAAATCTAAACACACCCGCTCTATCTCTTTCCATCCATAGATAGATCCAGAGATAGATGGACTTCAAATAACCGTCACAATTAAACGATATTATGCAGACTTGGAAGAATTAAAATGGCTTATAGGTTCAGAAAAATTTAAAATTTTTAATAAAAGATATGACAGCGGCAGGTTTTCTTTTAAAGGTTTCTGGTTAGTAATCTTGGATTAACTAATTAGCGTTCGGTCAATCGGATTCAATTATTGTGCTGTTATCAATCTTAGGAATTTAATATTAACCGAAAAGTTAAACCAAGTCTCAGTAATATTTTAATCTGATAAAAGGTTTTTGGAATCGTTAACGGTATTTTCAAGTTCAACATATCTCACAAAAGCTTTTAATACATCAAACAGATTTGCCAAATTTTAAGAATGATTTAAAGTGATCATAATATTCCATAATTAATATAAAAACACAAAGTACTTAGACATTTTATTTTCGGTTATTTTCGATTTATATACCGACAATAACCTGTTTGGTACCTAAATCGACAATAACATAAATATAATGTTAAAAAATTGTCGGTATCTAAATGTGTCGGATTTTTAAAGGTCATAATTAATATTCTGATTTTAATTATTTTAAAACAAACTTTTTCCCACCGCATGTAAACGTATTTCCCTGTTCGACTTTAGTTTAACTCGTATTATCCGTAGTAGGGGCTCGCTCATTGAAATAATTAGATCACAGCATCACTCGCATTGAAGATGTGTGCATTATCCACTTCCTTATTTAGACCACAAATGGACCTTGGAGCCACCAACTTTCTTGTTGTCACATTATTGTGATAACAATGGAATCCTTTGCAATGTATTTTGTTTGAGAGTGCTTAAGGATTTGTTTATCGACTTGAGCTCAGCCCCCCCCCCCCCCCCGACTGTCTAACTTAAATCAGGTAACAGTAATCTGCGAAAACAACGGTCAGATTTTACGCTAAATTTGTAAATTAGTAACTAGCATAAACATAAATCAAAATCAAAATCAAAATATATATTTGTGATACACAGGTTGAAATATAGTTGTTACAAAAAGTGAGGTATCGCTGTGTTCTGCGCTAGGCGTACAAATTATTATACATGTCAAGAAGTACTTACAAATTATATATTATACATACATACCATCATATTCCACAGTTAATATCTCGGATTACTGTTATTTTTGATTAGCTACAATTTGATACAAATTAGACAATTCCGGAAGGTCGGTTTAAGTCCTAAATTTTATCTTACTTACCTACGTATGTTGCGCATTTTATTATTTAAAGTAGATTTATTTCATATTAAACAAACAACATTTCTGTACACAGCCATAGACATTACAAGTTATATACAATTGCGCACACAGTGGGGCCTCATCGGTAGCAATTACATGCGCATGCGCAGCGGATGAAGCCGTTTCTCATTATTATAGCCCGACTATAGTGAGAACTTTCTCTGGTCTTGCGCACGGATGGAATTTAATTAGGTAACATAACTTTTTGATAAATGATATCTATATATTTTTACAGGAAAAATGTTACGTACATATTATATGAAAGGTAAATTTTTGTTTTATTAAGTACTAGCTGCGCCCTGCGGTTTCACCAGCGTAAGTCCCGTTCCCGCGGGAATATCGGGATAAAACGTAGTTATGTGTTAATACAAGGTATCATCTATCTACATACTAAATTTCAACCAAATCGGTCCATCCATTGACTCACGTTACACCATATTAATAAAATAAAAATGTAATTTTTCCATACAAAGAATAAATAACATATCCTAAACTAAATAAGAAAATATGATAGGTTCTATTTTCAAAGGTAAGACCCTGTTCACACGGCATTGTTCTGCACGTTTTTTCACGTATTCGTTTTTAACGTATATATAGTGGCCAATACAACGTACATATATATCCATTCACACGACGATTGTACTGCAAAAAAACGTGTACCGCTTATACGTTTAAACGTATACGTCAAAAAATCGAATGAACTTTGACGTATTCGGTTTGTTTCCTTCACTTTTCTGCGGCTATTCGTTTTTTACACGAATGATAATTTACCGTGTGAAGACCTGGGTGATTGTACGTTAAAAAACGAATACGTGAAAAAACGTGCAAACAATGCCGTGTGAACAGGGTCTTAGTCCTAAATAATTTACAAAGCACCTGCAAGACTGACGCATAAAACTATATTAAAAGTTTTCTTCGTACAGTTAGTAAGTTAAAACATTTGCAAACGAAAGCCTTAAAGTGACTTGTACTGAATCTGTATCGATTACTACGGATTCTCGATTCGGTGTCGATTGTAATTTCAAACTAACTACGAACTGTTTTCGACTTTATTCAAATCATAACTCAGCAAACTAGTAATAAAAATAAAACAAAGATAATATCTTTCTGATAGTATAATATCTTAATGATACTGTCATAATTCTTATTTGATTAATCTTGATGATATTATAATAATAAGAATTAAAAATTAAGGTATTTAAAGAACAAAACTTTTTAACTCTTTATTAAGATACCAGTTTCAAATGTGGCTACGAAAAACAACACTTCTAAATGCCTAATGTGATGCCGAATGCGAATCGAAATTGAGTTGTATTTATTTTTCAACTGAATTTATTTTCAATGGCGTAGTGATTTGAGCTTGTTAAAATCGGAATCGAATCGAGTTCCTAAAGTAATGGCCAGCTCAGTGGTGCGCTAATGATTTCTCGCCAAAATAATTTTATGCATGAGTGTGTCGCACGTGACAGCACGATATATGCGCGAGTTTACATTTACTTTACAAGACTAGCATGTCCCGGCTTTAATAATATAATAATAAAACTTTATTTCAGGCAACTTAATAACAATAAGTAACAAGATGTTATTTACTTATTCTAAGGCCCATATAATATATACCTTACAGACTAACATACATATAAACATAAAATTTTATTTTAATACTAGCTCACGTTTGTACCGCGACGTGAGACGCAATCGCAGAGTCAGCAGGACGGTTCTGGGTCAGGCGACCGACGAAACGTCGAAACTTAACTCCGGCCGGCCAATACTCCTCACTCATAAATGTCGAGAGATGATGTGTCCGGAACTCTCACCATAAAAGAACCAAAGCTCACATTATGGCGAGATGTCAATCTCTCGACCCTGAGTGTGAAACCAGACTTCCTCTTGATGTAGTCTACTACATCTTCGGTCTTCACAGCGTAGTGGACTCGTGAGACATACATCTGGGTGGTAGACACCTCGGCACGGAACCCAGAGCCAGGAGCTTGTTCTGGGCTTCTCGCCGCGGTACCACAGCGGTTCCGGGTGGATGGTTTCCGAGCCTTCCGTACCACCTTAGTGAAGCCTTCCGAATCACACTGTGATTTCGGAAGAGTCGGAAGAGGCTGCTTTGCTCGGATGTACTAATTAAAACTACCGGTAAAGTCTTTAACCATCTTGACAGTCTATTCTATACATTGGTGAAATAATTTTTGAAATCGACTGTGTAGTTTCGGAGATAACTCCGTCAAACAAACAAACCAACATAACCCCTTTTATAATATTAGTATAGATATGGAAAATATTGAGGTGTGAAGCAACATCAATAATGCAAATTATAACGGAGCATTACATTGACATATCGTCTTCTAGTTATAACGCTACTTGAATTAGCATCGAGTTATAAGACCTATCACAGAATAGTTATGTACTTAAAAGTTGGGAATGAGCCAAAGGTCAAAATTGTAATTAATAAATAAATAAATATCCTTGAACATTCCACACAGCGTCATCTAGTCCCAAGCTAAGCAACTTAATGCTTGTGTTATGGTAACCAGATGACGAATTATTACCTATTAAGTATTATTTAAGAGTCTGTAGCGTCCCACGGTTGGGCAAAGGCCTCCCTTCCTTCTCTCCAGTTATTCCTATTTTGGGCCACCGTGTGCCAATTCTTTGTAATAGCAAAATCGTAATTAATTAAATATTTCTTCAACTTAGAGGTTTTATTTTCATTCAAATTTATTTATTTTATTTAAATAAATAAATTCAAATAAACTGTTTACTCAATAATAGTGTGCAAGATATGAAAAATGTGAACTTTTATTATATCTTTGCAGTTATAGAGTGCCTAACAACATTTTGTCGTTAAAAATATTAAATTATAAACAAATATAATACAATCACAACATATCTCGAACATAATAAAGCAATAGCGAACTCAGTATAAGCAATAAAAATATTGAATTGTAAAAAAATAAATGCATGCGCGTGCGCCGACCGCGGCCATGTTTCACAGAACTGTGACATTCAATTTTTAAGCGGCGAGAAAAGAAATTAAAATTGTCAAAAGGACTCGTTATAAGCCAATGGTACAGGTTTATGTGCGGACCCTGAGAAATCACCACTTTATAGTAATAAAAAGTTAAGCAAGATGTTACATGCAGTGGCGCTGATACACTATACTTCATTTAATGAAACGAGCTAATAGGAATAAAAATAAACACACGTAATTGGTCGTCGAAAATAATTGTCTTTCTCGTGATTAACTAGATTGTCAAATCAATTGTCAATTGTCAAATCTAGCCAATCACGAGAAAGACAATTATTTTCGCTGACCAATCACGTGCGTTTATTATTCTTCCTATTAGCTCGCTTCAAGAAATGAAGTATAGACAACAAATACCTAAGTTCAAGACATTATAATTTTAACAAAACATTTATGATGCCAAGACGAGACCATAATGACACTGTTAAAAAGTAATCAGGTCCCACATAGAGCAAAGCTTCTGAGTTTCTGACTCTACACGCCTAACTTTACAAAATGACAAAAGTGAGACACGTTAGTGAGTATTTTCTTCTGATTTTATGGTGTTCAATAAAAACCTATAACTCTCAGCAATTCAGATAATATTTTCCATAGCTACTAGGATCATCATCATCGTCTATAGCTGTAGGACGTTCGCTGTTGGAAGCACACTATATCTGTGAAGGCCTTTTGCAAATCATCCGTCCATCTCGTCCATACTACTATTACTACTACTACTACTATTAGCCCATCTTGTCCCAATGTTGGGCAAAGGCGTCCCCCCGCTTTCGCCAATTACGCCGATCCCATGCTTTCCTCTGCCAGTCCCTCTCAAAGGCGTCTAGTTCGTCCCGCCATCTCATCCGTGGTCTACCTTGTGGCCGTCGTCCATACTAGGAAATTATCATTCTTACTACTCTTTATAAATTCTCCAGTGTATAACCACCTTATGGTAACTTTATAAAGCTTCGTTGAAGTGCCATAATAGTGGCACACGTAATTGGATTCCAAATTGTTTTCTCAAAGCACAAGCAAAGTGCAATTACATTAAAACTTAGATACATAAGCGTTATTATTATTTATATTGTTGAATTACTTAGGTATGGTATTAATGATATATTTAATAATATATTTCTTTGAGTGGATGGATAGACGTGTTCCAAAACGTTCTAGTCAACATGTGCTTCTTAAAACCCCAAAATGTAATACGTAATAATGGAACGACATAGTGATATTAATCTTAAATAGTATACCCATTAAAATTAATATAATTAATAAGTAGGTACAAAACGAGGATATACTTGTAGGTAGGTTCTTAATCCGGAAATACTCAGTACCATTAAAATTATTACTAAACCAAAAAAAAATTTAAGATTCTTCCCTATATCATCTACAGATTAATGGCATTTAATTGTTTAGCCAAAAATACTTTCGTATTCTTGAGTTACGTCATCATCTATTCAAGTCGCATTAGTTTGTAAAACTATTTTATTGTTATTTAAAACCAAAACGGAAGTTAGCCGCTTTAAGTCAGAGGTAAGTTTAGTAAAATAGCGATTGATCGGCACTGAATTATTGAGCAGGGAGGGTAGCCAGAACGTAAGGCCGCGTCACAAACTCAAACTCAAATTCGTTTTTAAGCTATTGCATAGCTTCTATCGCGGGCCTTGGCGTGGAGACCGAATCCAGAAATTCCGTAACGAAAAAACCTAACGCTGTCCCTTTAGTTCAGCAACTCGCCTCTAGGTGGCATACAAATTGTATGCCACCTAGAGGCGAGTTGCTATTGTAAAGCGGTAAAGCTATTGTATGATACAATAGCTTTACCGCGGCAGTCCCCAAGTGCCACACGTCTTTTCTTTATTTAGTACGTTCGTTCATAGGTCACCTATACTCTGTTCACCGAGTCGATCGAATAGTTCAAAAAAAATTCAAATTCAAAAATTGTTTATTTGGAACAATAAAAGAGGTATACAATAAGAAATGTAACGTTGACAGCAGCAAAAGTTTAAATAAAAACTGTGTAGCAGTGTCAGCGCCCGCCTCCGGAACTTATAAAGAACAGTGTTCCACAGAAACGGATTGTATAAAATACACATTTAGAAAAGTTTTAAAAGAGAACCTAACTATTATGAGACAAAAAACATAAAAAAAAGGAAGTTCTAAAGGAATTAAAGTGAAGAGCGTAACCTTAACACTTCATAATAAAACTGAAAAGTCTATGAATGTGTGTGTGTGTGTGTAATGTGTGTGTGTGTGTGTGTGAGTGTGTGTGTGTGTGTGTGAGAGAGTGTGTGTTTGTGTGTCTGTGTGTGTTTGTGTGTGAATAATGATTGTACTTATGTATGTGAATTTAATCAATGTCTCTGAGCCTGTTTCACAAGACTTTTGATTTTAAAATAACATTGAGCTGTAGTAAGAGTGGAACTAGCGACGTGGATTAAGGGAATTGAAGGTATTTAGAGATTAAGAAGGAGTAATAAGAAGATCTTCTGTTTCATCGTAGGATAGGGTTTTGAGCCAATTTGTGCAGTAGAGTTTACATTTGTACAGTGATAGGGGGTAGATTTTTATTTCCTTGTTTATTTTGTTGTAGAGCAATGGACTTAAAAATTGAAAGTGTCTACCAGCAACTGCAGTACGGCACGGTTCAATCTTACACACTAAGTCAGACCTTCGCTTTTTGTTGATTAAGTTGGGATCATATATGAGTTGTCGGTGCTTGCGCAAGATAGTCGATACAATAAACAATTGTCGCACTGTTAGGACACCACAGTCTGTATAAAGAGTGGAAGTGGGAAAGCGTCTGGGCTTAGAGGTCATGACTTTTAGGACTGCCCTTTGTGCTCTTTCCAGCCTTATCATAGTAGTCTTAGTAGAACCACCCCAAGCGGTTATACAATATGACAAAACTGATTGAGTGAGGGCATAGTAGATCATTTTTAAACAATGGAGATCAGCACTATTTCTTAAAATTTTAAAGACATAAATTAGTTTACGTATACGAGAGACAGTGCATTCGATATGGAGTGACCATGACAAGTGCTTATCTAACCAGACGCCTAGGTACTTAATGGAATCAGATTTTTCTAGTTCTGGACATTGACATGATACGGTTAGATCACTGCATGAGTGGACATGGAGAGTGAGAGAGGATGGTTGAGTTCTAGCTAATGGTGAGAAAGTGATAAATTTAGTTTTAGTTATATTAAGTGTAAGAAGATTAAGAGCGAGCCACTTAAGAATAACTTTCAACGCTGTCTCAGCCATGGCATTTGCTTCCGCCCAGGTTTTTCCAGTCACCAAAAGAGCAGTGTCGTCTGCGTAGGTAACAAGCTTACAATTGGGTAGTGAGATCTTACAGAGGTCATTAATGTAAATGAGGAAAAGTGTGGGCCCCAGCACGCTTCCCTGAGGGACACCTATTTCAATCTTCTCCTCTCGACTAACTTGGTTGTTAATAACAACTTTTTGTCTCCGGTCGGTCAGGTAACTTTTAAAGAGGTTATTAACGTGGCCCCTGACACCAATGTTGGTAAGTTTATCCAGTAGGAGAGGTACAGACACTGTGTCGAAGGCCTTGGTTAAATCAAGAAAGATGCCTATTGTCTTAAGGTTCTTATCAAAGTTGTACGCTATTAACGATGTTAGCTCAATTACAGCATCCTCCGTCGATTTGGAGCTTCGAAAGCCATATTGGTTTTCAGACAAAACATTTGTGTCAGAGATGAATTTGACAAGTCGCTTATTTAAGATTTTTTCAAAAATTTTAGATAGCACGCTAAGGACTGAAATAGGGCGATAGTTGCTTACATTGTCTTTGTTACCACCTTTGTGAATTGGATGTATTAAAGCTTTTTTAAAGACATTAGGGAAAGAACCCTCAGACATGCATAGATTGAAGAGAACCGTTAATATAGGGATTAATGTCTGTTTGGAGTTTTTTAATACAGACGTAGGAATTGCGTCCCAGCCAACAGCACATTTATTTTTTAAATTTTTTTAATTTTTTAATTTTTTAAATTTTTTAAATTTTTTAAGTTAGATAAAAACGCACGTGATTGGCGTCGAAAACGGGCCTAAGGCTAGTTCACATTGCCTTATGTAATGTAGGGATTCTTCTATAATGGTTTTTTACCTACTTTGTTTGACAGCTTCCTACTGAAGCTTGCACACCACCAGGTTCTTGCCTGATTCTTTCAATGGAAGAAAGAAAGAAAGAAAAATATTTATTTACTACACTCATTAAACATACATTGACTTAAATATAAGGTAGGTAATTTTACATTTTATCGACGTTGAGTGACGCAAATTGGTCACCACTCAGCATTTGCTGCAGTAGCTCAAGGAGCTACTGAGCGCTGGTTTTCAGTGATGCCATGGCGTAGAGAGTTACATTGGAACTGGCAATAGAACCACCTAGCTTAAAAGATTGTACTATCCAAATGATCCTTATGACCTACCGAAAACACATGTTTCTTTCTTTTTTCTTATATCGAAAGGACTTTTATGCCTAAGTACTCTATAACTTCACTGGACCTTATTTCTTTCTTTCTTTATGTTTGTTGATAAGCATGTGACATGCCTTTACAATAGACCGCGGTTGGCAAGCGTGCGAAACGCCACCTGCCGGCAGAAGCACCCACTAAATTGTCTAAGTACACGTTTTGATTTGATTGCAGTCGGTTCCAGCGGACGTAATATTTAATAACGTGAATAGGGAATCGTTTTGTTTTAGGTATGCTCGGAAATTTCATAGTAAATTGTAATTATAGGACTCTAATTTTATACCAGTCGTCGGTATTTTGAAATTGCGTTTTTAGGGACGAGTGAGGTTGATAAGTTACTGATAGACGACTTTAGAGCTATTTAGAGCTTTTTAATCCATATCCATACTAATATTATAAAAGGGAAAGTGTGTGTGTCTGTCTGTCTGTTTGTCCGTCTTTCATGGCAAAACGGGTCAACGAATTGACGTGATTTTTTGTGTGGTGATAGTTGAAGGGATGGTGAGTGACATAGGCTACTTTTTATCCCGACTTACGCGGGTGAAACCGCAGGGCGCAGCTAGTTTCTAATATTTTGGAAAACTCACGACTAGGACTAAAGTTATGTCAATAAGTAAAAAAATGTTGAGACTGTGTATAGGTCGCGCCACGTAAGAAGAACGCTGAGAGAAAAAGCTGCGCAGTAGGCGATTTTAAGGAATCGTAGGCGGGATTGGTTGTGTGGTGACGCGGCGCACTTCACACCATTGATGTAGCGCGTGCTATTGGTTCGTGAGCGAGTCGGTGCGCAAACATACCCCCTCCCATTCCCCTTAGCGTTCTTTTTACGTGGCGAGACTTATACCTTCTTTACTGAGAGGCAATTACAATTCACAGAAATATAGGGTTGATTATCAGCTAAAACTTAGATTACGTACTTGTTACTTAGAATGCCTACGTCAATGAGATTCTAGGCAGTTCCAGATTAGAACGGCTTATGATATTGTTTACAAAAATAATCACAATCTTTATTATTGTGATTGTAATTAAATACCTGATTAGAATAAAACCAGACCGCCCATTGTACAATTTTTTAAGGATTTTTAATGTATAAGTTCCTTTATTCTGTGTACAATAAAGTATTTTCATTCATTCATTCATTCAAACCACCGCCATAATAGCTTGCTAAGACGGTCTTGACAGATCGTCGAAGTTAAGCAACGTTCTGAGCGGTCACTACTTCGATGGGTGACCGCAAGTGGCATTATTATCTAAGCGTTTCCGTGCTAGAGTGCGCGTTAAGATATCGGTTCCTGCTTTTAAAATCGTAGGTAGAGTAACAACGGAGGCCTTTCGACGGCCTAAAAACTTCGTCAACCGAGTTGGCCACTTGCTCATACTAACGATAACTTCTTCCATTAAGTTATGTAATTGTAACGATTAACGTTAAAATCATTATTGAGTAATCCCCAAAAATATTTATGAGAAGTAGGTATGAGAAATGTAACATTCCCAAGTCCTTGTTCACAGTTACTTGAGTACCAAGCTGTGACGTCACAGGAGGTGAATACCGATGCTGATTTGACGTCATCGACGCCATTTCGATACACTCACGAGTGTTTCTCATTGATTGTGTTATGAACAATAAGTAAGTATTTATTATTTGAAGTGGATTCATGAGAAAGTTTAATAAAATGAACGCTAAAATAGATTTACCAACTTGTTTGAATATTAACTGCTATTCTAAGACTTAATACGGAATATTTACCATGATTCGATGAGTTTCCTGAAATTTCAGCACAGTTACAATACATGCGCAAAAATAAAAATAAAAATTACGTAGCAAAGATGGATCGGATTGGCACAGGATCGTGGTGGATGGCACAAACTGAGGGAGGCCTATACCCAGCAGTGGGTGAAGTCAGGCTGTGGATGATGATGATGGACTTAGCAAAACCATGATGATTTAAAAAGTTTTTTTTTGCCAATGTCACTTAATCAGAAATGTCTAGGAAATCCAATATTAAATTAAATATTCAGTTGACTAGTCCATAATGGCAGTTTTGTGCCGTTTCCAGCATTACGTAACAGTAGGTAGGTACGCACTGCGTTTAATCGTATGCATATTCTAGTGGACTAGTCTGAACGACCCCTTGTGTGAAAATTCAGTTGGTGGCTGTACATTGCCGGACTTGATTTAGGAAAATAAGAGTTGTGACGTTTATACTTCGACCAACGATTTAAATATTATGATGAAGTATGTGTGTTCCACTTACTTTACTATATTATATAAGTCTGATTATTTTTAGAAGGTTGGAAGTGTTTATCGTGGATGGTTTAGGTGCTGGGCAAGCCTTTTCATCTCAACAATATCCCAGGCACTACAGTGTCCCGTTAAATGTAGGCAATTGCCTCCTGACGCTGTATAAATAATCTAGAAAGATGCAAAGGCCTGAGTAGTCGTCAATGTAGACCACACATCGTGTCCCCTCACCGTTCCTCCTCAACCCTGGGAAGCACCAGCTGCGCCAGCCCTCCCCGATCAAGAGGTTGTTGTGGTCGCAGTTCGGTGATTACCCTCATCACTTAAACATCACTTAATTATACACCACTATTAAGTTATGGAAAATGTTTTTCAATGTTTTATAGGGCTGTTGTGACTCAACACATGTTCCATTTCTGTTGGTAAATAGTTTTATAGAATTGTAGTTTTGAATAAAATGTGGTAAGTATAATTAATACAACTTAAGGCTGAATTACTACCAGGGATGAGCAAGGATGCGTAGCGAAGAATATGTTTGTAAAGAACCAATAAAATCGCTTTATATAAGCAGTGCCGGTTTATATTTTTATGAGTGTAGGCCACTTCATTTCCGAGCCCCATACCTTCCTGAAATCGCAGCGTTCGCTAAAATCTGCCACCCTAGAACGCTGCGCCCCTAGGCGGCGGCCTACACTGCCTATTCACAAATCCAGTACAAACTAATACCCGAAGCAGACATTTGAATATTTAATGAAAACAGGGTTGTCCTGAAAGTCGCGACACTTAAAGACATAATAGCTGTGAAGTCGTAATTACAGACCGATGGAGGTTTCGATGGTAATATTGAGGAGTTATGTACGACTGTCAGGCTGACACGCCCGGCGACGTGGCCGACATGTGTTTGATGATGGAAAGTGAAGTTTAAGCGGCTAAAACTTTTCAAATATCACCGCCATTTTAGAAAACAAAGAACCCTTATTTGAGAAAAAAATATATATTATGATTAGGTATTTATACACTTAACCGACGCTATCTATGTACCCATGTACCTACATGACTAACTATTTTAAAATACAACGTAACAAACAAAGTGATCAAATACCACAAGCTATTTTTTTCTGTGACTGGCAGCGGCAACTCTTCGGTAGCGGAGCGCGCGTGAACTGTCAAAAAACTGTCAAATCTGACAGCTCTATCGTGACGGCTACGGGAATGTGATCCGAGTGCAGACGCGGCAGAATGAGGCTAGGGGCGGTAGTGTGTTGTGATGTTGGCGGCAAAGCATTGAGTTCGTTGCTTACCGGTAGGAGGTCAGGTAGGGTGCTGTGCTTTTCTGATAATATAGGACTTGTTGCATAAATGCAGCTCCGTTAAAACGAAGACGATAGACAACTAGTTTAGCGTTCAGTGCCCATGGTTCACTTGCGCTCGGCGTTCAAGTCGGTAACTCCTCTGCTGCGGGTAACGCACAAATAGGGCAGGGAAGGAAAAGTAAAACATGAACTTACCTACAACCAGGTAGGTAAGTACATAGTTAAATGTCATGCAATTTTTTTTAAATGTAGTTAAATTCTTTGATGACTAGAATTTGAGCATGCTTCTTTCATACTGAAGATTATTATCTCAGTAAACACGGAATTTTCGGTATGAAAATGTTTGTTGGTATATATAGGTAAATTGGATTTTTTTCCCAATAGCTTCCAAGTCATGGTCACCGCAGGTCAAGTGTCAAAACTGGTGCGTTACCTGTCACTGTCAGATAGCCTATCTCCGCATCTGTCCGTTCGTGGACCAAATCCGACTCACGGTCCACTTACCACATGTTGCTTTTATGTATGTTATGTATAAGTAATTATTATGTAAATATAGCTGTAATAATGAATAAGATTGTGAATTATATAAGAGCTTAAAAGGAGTCGTCTACAATGAGTGGAACTAGTAAATATGAACTTTGCTTTAGTTCCGTTTTTTAAATATTCGGATTTGACGTTGGCTAACATCATGGAATCTATTCTACCAGTCATCATTTGTTGTAAATGAAATGAAAATAGAATAGAATAGAAAAATTTTATTTCCCTACTTCAAAAGAAATACCTATGGTCACGACTGTATCCCAGGGAGCGGTAGACATTTCTTTCAGATCTTTATGTTATTCTTTAGGTCCTATGAAGATGTCTAATGCGGTAGTCAGAGGTATTTCCATACATATTATTTGGTACTGGTTTGCATTGAATAATTACCCATTACGGATTACGTATTGTTGAAATTATTATCAATATTTATATCATTGTTATAAACAAACAAATAACGTGTTAGTTGATATGTGTTATCAAACCGAAGGTCGCGGATTCGAATAATTGATTACATTTTTGAAAAGTCATGAGCACGATTACTTTTTTATTTTATGACAAGGATTTCGTATGAAATAAATGAAAAGTCACGGTAGATTGACAAGCGTGACACATATTACTATACAATGGAAAAAACAACCCATAGAAAGCTATAAATATTTTTTAGGTGACGGTTTGTTTATAAACATCATCATCCATCATCATCCACAGCCCGACTTTACCCACTGCTGGGCATAGGCCTCCCTTAGTTTGTGCCATCCACTACGATATACTATAAACATAGCAAGTATCAATAGGTAATATTTTATTAAAAGTATTTTAGGTTATATTTATAGAGTACCTACATACTGTGTAAATACCTAATGCAAGTGTACCTAAAATGCAAACATAAAACCAAATGTACTTATTTATCATAAAAAAGATACCTAAGTACATAAAAATGAGTAGAATTTATGTATTAAAATTTTATTTTACATAACTTAATGCGTTTTATTTTTGAAAAACAAAGTCTAGTGTACATGTAAATATTTATAAGTATACCAACTGAATACACTAAAACCGTAACTAGTTATATTTGTGTAGTATAAGTTTATGATAAAAGACTATACAGAACGTGTCATGGTGCTCCAGTAATTTTTCTCTGCTTATTGCTATGCAGTAATAATGATGGGTTAAGTTATGATCACGACAGCTGTATCCCAGGAGCGGTAGACATTTCTTTCAAATCTTTGTGTAATTCCTTAGATCATTTGAAGATGTCTAATGTTGTAGTCAGAATAAATTCAAATTTTTGGCCGATTCCAAAAAAATTACCGATTTATAGGATGGAATGTCGGGATGGTTATGGGCTATAATATAACCTATAACCATCCCGACAACCCCGGACAAAATATTATTTTGTCCTGGTAGTCACTACCGGGTACTAATGACACTACCGGGTAGTGTCATTAGTACACCCGTGCAAAGCCGGGACATGCTGCTAGTATTCTATAAGAGCTTTTTTTACATAGAATAACAATAACGTCGGTTATGCTTTGCCTATTTATAAATAAATCATTAAACACAATGTATAACTATTAAAATCTTCCTACAATGGTAATCCGACGCCATAGCAATGGGACACATAGATAAGATCTGAACATATTATTTTTCACTCAACTAAACATGTTTTGTGCTTCGGGTTTAGATGGTATCGCAATTGCGCAACTTATTGCCGTGAGATATGGTTATTTGGAAAACTTACCTAGCTTTTGCATGTGGGTTCGTATATTTCACATTAATAACAACTTAGTCCGGAAAACTGAAACGCTAGTTAAAGTAAGTGGTGCTTTTATGACATAATATTAGAAATTTGTTTTAAAGTTAAGATGAAGCTAAATCGTGTTTTTTAATTTATTTAATTGGGCTACTTGATAAGCTCTTAAAAAAAATCAAAATATTATTAACATTATTTTCTTTCTAAAACAACAGTACAGTTTCCAAACTAACTTTTAAAGAATTAGTGATAGCTCCTCATAAGGAACTAAAACTATGTTCCACCCTGTATAGTTAGAAACGAATCTAGAATTAATATTTACACTCGGGGTTTATTCATAAAAACTTGACAATTTAATACAGGTTTTAGGAACGTTTTAGAACGTTTTTTTCTTGTCACTCATATGTCAACGAAAAGAGATAGCAACAGATTTAATATACGTTTTAGCTAATACAGGTTTTAGGTCGAATATGCATAATGGGGTTAAGCTTTAATTGTATCTCTCATTGATACCAAACAGACAAATGCCATTTTAAGACAGACATACAGACCGTTTTTTTATACATAGTTTCGTTTTTATGTAAAACGTTTTTTAATGAAGCAATTACTGATCCCATAAGTTAAGAGGTAGCTATTAGCTACTCCATACAAAATGAAATTAAGATATCATTTAAAATAAGACAATTTAAAATTTTGAAGCAGCATTCAAATGGTTTGTTAACGGATAATATATTTTAAGAATTAGCCGAAGATTATAATATTTTGAATGAAAAAAAAATATTATCACGACTTTACTACTAAAGCGGTAGACATTTTCTTTTAGAACTTTATTTCTTACTTCTTTATTTCTTAATTCTTTTTTCTTATTTGGAATAATCGAACTATATATTTATTAAACTTTTATATGTAGATATTTCGAATATTTTTTTTCTTGCTCTATCTATTTGTGCAATAAAATAAAAAATAGTAAGTTTGTAAGAAATGCTGAAAGTTTTTGATTTTTATCAGTTGTAATAAAAATAACTACCAAACCGGACACAACCGCAATAGTCATTTGAGAACTTTATTTATAAAGTCTTTTATTCCATATTTCCCAAACACTGAATAGGATTATCAATTATTTGGTCACCCCACAAAGATGCTATCATTCGAAATATGATCACTTTGTTATAACGATATTTGCCAGATTCTATATCCGTGTGTCACTTGTGTCTATTGCAAAATGATCCATATTACCTCTGGCTACGTTTCAATATCAAATTATCTCTAGAATTCCAAATTTGAAAGAACTAGTCTGATGTTCGAAATTCAAATTTTGAAATTGGCGCCGAATTTCCACAATCTTTCATTCAAATTTAAACTGTAGTTAGTCAGCATTATAAGTTCAAAATTGCTTGTATAAACTAAAATTAGTATAAAATTGTAAAGAATGTAACGATAATGTTCACTATTGTAAGGTCTGCATTGTTGAACGATGCTAGATACGGTCTATTGTACAGCTAATGTGACAATATTATGTTTCCTATACAATATTGGTTTGTTTTCGATTCTGGAGATATGCAACTGGCATTTTGGACATTCAAAGTTAAACCAGTTGATATTTTTATTAGAATGAAAACACTCAGACCCGGATTAAAGAGAAATTTCAATTTTATTTTTGTTTTGCAATTACTTTATAATAATTCATAATTCATAATTCATAATTCATAATTAATTTATTGTTCAACATAGGTTAATACAGTTCTTTGTCAATATATTAGGTAGAGCCTCTATGTTACCAACTTAGGTCGGTGTACAATAATGTATGTATGTCAGGTAATCATAATAACAGAAAAACATTATATTAACATATATAATGTTGTTAATAAACAATTAACAACATTATATACATTAAAAAATAAAAATAATTACCTACATAATAAATTAATAAAATTTAACTAAAATATCCAATTAAACATTACAAATTCACTTTAGAGTCAAATGGGAATGATTTAATATTTTTATGTCAACCTAGGTACAAATTCCTTTACTGAGTAAAAACATTTTTCTGTCAACCATAACTTTAATTTCTTCGTAAAACTAGGTAAAGGTAATTTTTTTATGTCATTAGGTATTGCATTATACACACATCCACACATAACATAGCTGCTATTCAGATACATTTTTGTTCGCGGGATTTTTGGCAACACAATTCTGTCATTATTTCGTGTGCTTCTTGGGTACAACTCAGCCGCCTTTACAAATAAATGGTTATGTTTTTTGACGAATAAAGCCGACTCCAGTATGTACAGGCTAGGCAAGGTGAGGAGCCCGAGTTTCCTAAACAAAGGCTTGCAAGATTCCCACGGTGCTATTCCGCATATAGCTCTGACACATCTTTTCTGAGCTATGAATGCTCTCAGTATATCAGTTGAGTTCCCCCAAAGAATAAGTCCATAGGTTAGAA
This sequence comes from Xanthorhoe spadicearia, assembly GCA_947086425.1. Taxonomy (NCBI): domain Eukaryota; kingdom Metazoa; phylum Arthropoda; class Insecta; order Lepidoptera; family Geometridae; genus Xanthorhoe; species Xanthorhoe spadicearia. The sequence goes on from OX352201.1 coordinate 347,455, forward strand.
CTGAGGCCACGTAGCCGTGATACGCCTGAAGTACCGTAGACTGAGACGATGTTTTTCCTAACCTATAGAGTGCATATACAAATCTATTTACTTTTGTGCATACTTTGTCTATGTGGGCTTTCCAATTCAGGTTTTTGTCTAGAACCATACCAAGAAATGTCGTACTTTTAACCTCTACTATACTTGTGTTTTTATATGAAATATTTAATGGTTCTATAATTCTTGCATAAGAACCGAATTGAATAAAAGTGGTCTTTGTCAAGTTAACATTCAAATTATTCATGTCAAGCCAATTAATTATACGTTCAATAGTTTTATTTATGTCAGATTCGTATACGTTTATGTCAATATTACGATTTGATTTAAAAATTATCGAAATGTCATCGGCAAAAAGTATGCAACGCTTATTTGTAATATCAGGCAGGTCATTTATGTAGAGTAGAAAGAGAAGTGGTCCTAAAACACTTCCTTGTGGTACTCCAAATTTATTGCACTTGTAGGTTGAGCGGAACGATGTTAACTCCTTTTTCTGATTCATATCTTTTATTTCAACACATTGTTGCCGATTTTTTAAGTATGAATCAAGCCAGCTAAGAACGGGTCCACGAATACCATACAGTTCTAGCTTTTCTAATAAAAGATCATGAGACACAAAATCGAATGCTTTAGACATGTCAAAAAACATCACGGTTACGAGTTCACTGTTGTCGATACCGTCTATCAGCTTATTAACTAAATCAAAAGTAGCTAATGTTGTTGATTATACATTCTATTACATTAGGTACATTATGCTTATTTAGCAATGGAGGCTGCCTTTACAACATATTTATACATGCCATTTTGCTATTTTGCAACAGATATCCATCTCTACTAATATTGCTTCAATAAAAATCATTAAAAAGACAGACGGTTACATTCGTAAAACATATTTGATGGCTATACAGCAAACAATCACCCATCACGTGTAGAAGGCTAAACTGGGTTATTCGCTATAACCCAACAAAATGTAACGCTACAAAACTTGGAATTGAGTCGCAAATATACGCGTTTGCTACGTTAACTTTTTGCGTTTTTTTGGGTCAAAGTGAATTAAAAAAAATAGAACTGATAAAAAGTAACGTGAAAACACGCGGCATTCGGCAAATAACGCGTAGATATGTACATAAAAATACTCGTCGAAACGCGGTTCATCAAATATCGGAGACTTGACGCGTTTCATAGCGTCACATTTTGACGGGTCATAGTGAATAACCTGCTATAATAACAGAATGACCGACAAAAATATTTCTTTGTGTGTATGCAAATAATTCGAGTAACGCTTCTTTACACGGCCATTACTGGAATTATATTAGATTGTATTGTTAGAGTTATTATGGTGATTATGTTTGTTCGGAAGAGAAACGGATATTTTTAATTTGTGCTAGTAGCTCCACAGATTATAAAACTTACAAGGTGTTATGTTAGGGTAACCTGAAATTACTTAGTACTTAAAAATATACTTAGTTACTTAGTTTTTTTTAGATAAATTAGATTAGAGTTTGAGACGCGAGCGCGAGGAGTGACCTACTCATGCCAAGATAAAGATTCTCCGGAAAAATCGAAATAATGTCGTTTAAAAAAATCACGTTTTTTCATATTGGGCATAACACATTTGTGAAATATTTTTGAATTTCTTCCAAAGAATCGAATTTACAACTAATAAAGTAGAAACTGTCAGTTATTTATTTAAAACCTGTCAATTTTTTTTAATTTTTATTTTAAGCCTTAAATTTTGGGACCCTATAACTTAACCGAACATGTCAGACTCGCACTTGGCCGTTACTATCCGTAGTAATTCTCAAGCTATCGCACAACGGGCCCGTCACCGGTACATCATTAGCCCCGCCCCAATTAGTGAGCACAGGTGCCTTGCCACCATTGTTCGTTTGAAGGGTGAAATTATATTAGTTTTCTATTTTTATAAAGGAGCCGTGTTGGCCGAGTCGGATAGTTCTTTGACTTACAACCCGAATTCGTTGTTTAACAGACAAAAAAGAAAAGGTTTTGTTAAATCGTATGTATTTTAATGTATTTTCACCGATTATTTTATAATTAAACAGATTTCAAAATATTTTCTTGGTCGAAAGAGTAAACTCCCGAAAAGGTCCCATATAAATTGAGGATTTGATGAGGATCTTCGGAGAAATTAACAGAATAAGTACAGGCACAAGATGGTAGGTACAGGCAATTACTTCTTTCTGTCGGCTTAATAACATTTTTACTTCAAAATTTTCAAAATCCTCCTTTTTGGTTAAAAATTAATAGGTCTGAAAATAGTCTACCGCTCCCTGGATCCCGGATATCTGATCGTGATCATAATTTCATTTCATTTTCAAGTGTCCAACCATAACCAACTAATTACCACCAGTTATTTCTAACCAAAACAAAACATGGGCAGTAGTAACGGTGTGTGGAGGACTCCATACATAACATTCGAAACGACCTCATAACATTCAAAGATAAGTAAGGGAGCTTTGCACTGGTGTCGACTTCGCAATGCCATAGAGTCAATAATCATTTATGAAACCAGTAACTAAACTCAAAATATCTTACGATCTGACGAATCACATTGAGAAGGTTTATTTGTAGATATAACTTTTTCTTCATGAATGTACAGTCGCAGAACGAAAAGGTTGACCCCTTTCGCAACGCGCGACAACTCAAAAACTCAAAGACAAAATTAATTGTCATTTCCTTTCTCACTCACTCCATCATCAAGTATCTCTCTCACTCCGATCTTCTCGGACTCGGATCTCGTTAGTGATGTGGACAAGCACACTATTTGGAGTAACGACTCAAACACATATTAATTTGAATAATAATTGTCGCATCGGGTCGATGGCGGCGGCTATTAGCGCCCGGAGGCGGACTGGTGCTTCTACGCGTTTCCATTCACATACGAGACTACTATAGCCAAAAAAGTCTAAACCATATATTTATTATCCCGGTAGAGTGTCGCAGAACAAGGACATGGCGACGACTAAAATTGTTTTATAGACTTTTAGAGACTTAAATTGTTAGCAACAGAGCCTTTATCTAATAACCAGCAGCACGTCCCGGCTTTGCACGGGTGTACTAATGAAACTACCGGGATAAAACATAGCCTATAACCATTCAGACAGTCCATTCTACACATCAGTGAAAGAAATTTTGAAATCGGTTTAGTAGTTTCGGAGATTATATCAAGCAAACAAACAAACAAACAAATTTTACCTCTAATTAGTATAATATTAGTATGGAAGTATAGATAAAGCTGGTCTCTTTATAATATTAGTAGAGACTAATAGAGATTAGGGTTACCAGATGGAAAAATCAAAAGACCGGATTGAAGCCCTGATTTCTAGAAAAGTCCTAAAATGTTATCAGTCTGAGAATTTCTACCACTTCGGCAACACAATCTCAAGCTACGAACACTAATTCGATATACCTGTGCATCTACTTTACTTTAATACAGCACCTGAGTTTACATACAGCCCACTTAGTCTTTTTTTTTGTATAAAACCATCAACAAGAGGTAGTAGAGGGCGTGTAGAGGGCGCTACTGTGCCACGGTTCACATCGGCTCTGTATCTAAATTCGTAAATAAAATTGAATTCTCACAAAACAAGTGCAAAAATAATATAAAAATCAACATAAAGACTAAATACATGAACTAATCAAATAGACTCAGTGCTAAAATCATTAAAAAAGTACAAAAAGTTATAAAATAACAAAGTGACGTTTCTTCATCAAATAAACATTTCTGCCCGTGCTAATACCAGAAAGTCTATATAAACAGTTTAGTGAAGTTTAGTGAACACCTGGGAATACTTACTAGTTTACTAAAAGCTTTGTGTGAGTCTAAATTAAAGAAACTATCAGTATTCAAGTAAACTTACGCGTTTGATTTACTTACAAAAAAAAAAAAAAAACAAGTGACGGTAGAATCAGTGACAAAGTGAACCACGCATTAAACTTGCACAGTGACCCACTGTTTGGATACACTGGAAGTATAAGGCAGCTGTTATTTTCGTGCCTATTAACTATAACCAGTGTGGCTCGGCGGTAACGACGAGAGATTCAAGTTGGCTGATTACGATCACCGAGTTCAAATCCAAGACACAAATTTAACTTTTTGCATTTTTATTTTATTTTATTTTTTATTTTTCTTGTAAAAATGAAAACAAGAAAAATGAGTACACAAGAGCTAGAAATTAAATTGAAAACCTCTTTGGAAAGACTGGACTCGGCAAATAAACAAAATAATAAATTACTTCAAGAGAGAGAAGAAAGTGAAACCGAAATACAAATAATTATTCACAAAAACTCTGCATTAAAGAACGAACTTCTGTATAAAGACAAAGACTTAGCCGACATAAAAAAACAACTTGCAGAGCTTGAAAAAATGAATGAACGTCATAAAAACTGCATCGACGACCTCGACAGTGCTTACGAAGAAATCACGACACTTCGTGCTCAACTAGGGAACTCTAAGAAAACTATAGAAAGTATGCGTGACGAAATTCGCTGCAATGAAAGCATTCACACGTCGCAAATGTACAATAACTTGATGACATACAGCTCCACATCCATTCCAGATACTGATTTATTAATTGATGATAACCCCACCACTCCATCGGCCAACGAAGGCGATTATTTACCAAAAAAAGTTTTTAAAAAGTTTCTAAAGAAAATGAAAAGAAAACATCACTTAAGAAGAAAGACACAGAATCAGAAAAAAATAAATGAAAAAACAGTACTAGGTTTAAGAAAGGATAGAGCAAGACTAAAGAATGATGTACTCGAGTATCAAAATATGAAAAAACAATACGACAGTGATTTTATTAAAAATACGCAAAGGATATCGGAACTGGAATCTGCTCTACAGGAACTTAACTCTAAGTATGCCAAAACTAAATCGGAAGCGCTGGAATTCATTGAAGATCTGATTGAATTATGCCCTGGTACAGTAAAAGGCACAAGTAGCATGACAAATGCGGAAATCTCCGAACCTGAGGCACCATCTCACCCATCGCAAACCTTAAACACTGCGAAAAACTCAATAGAAATGCCAAAAAAACAAATGCTAATTCTATGTGACGCGCTTGGAAGGAGACTTGCTGAAAATGTAAGGACTAGGACTAACGAGTACAACTCAATAGTGTCATACTGCAAACCAGGAGCGCCTCTCAAAGCAATTATCCACAATCTATCCGATGTGGCATCAAACCTGCGTGAAGGAGATGATATCATTGTGATCTCGTCAGATCTCCATAATTATAAAGTAGACTTAGTGAGAAACTTAAGGGACTTTTGTAAAATACGTAAGCTTAAACTACAGGTTTCAACTCTACCATACCTAAGCGGCTACTGCTTACACGACAACCAACGCATATTTGCGATTAATAGCCAGCTACATAAAATGTCCTGCCACTCACCAGGTATGTCAGTAATTGATGTAAATATCTACGAAGGCTGTATGCATAAATATAATTTTATAAAGTTCCTGTGTAATAAGATTATGTCAAACTCGGCGTTCGAATATACTCATCTTTTCAACAATCTAATCGATCTGACAGGTATATCTAATAAGGCATGTAAAAATGTACAAAGTAATGTATCGTTGGTTAGCGAGCAAAATAGACAACCCCCTTTTTTAGGATCGGCTCAACCTCCACCACTGACAACTTAAATAAAGACTTTAAAATAATTCATCAAAATTGTCGTAGCATTAGGAATAAGATTGTATTGATGCAGGGAATTGTAGATACGTATAAGCCAAATGTATTAGTTACTAGTGAAACATTTCTGAAAGAAAGTGATGTAAACAGTACTTTTTTGCATGGATATGTTCAAGCAAACCATTTTGTTAGGAAAAATCGTATCCATGGTGGAGTGTCTATATTCGTATGCAATGATCTAAAATATAGAAAATGTTCCTCCATTGATAATTTATCCGTAGAATATGACTGCGAATTGACATCAGTGCAAGTAACTGTAAACAACAGTAAAATATTTATAATTGGCATGTATAGAACAGGCAAAGGAGATTTTAAAATCATGAAACAAACTCTGACTAAATTGTTTGACTACTTGTGTAGCGTTCCAAGCTGTAGGGTGGTTTTTACTGGCGACTGGAACATCGACTTCATGCTGCCCTCTGTTTGTAAAAACGATCTAAATGATATTATGAAACCTAACGGGTACAGAAACATTGTCGAATTTGTAACAAGAATAGACCCTATATTAAACACAAAGTCTTCCATCGACTTTGTTGTGACTAATATTGACAACTGTGACATAAGTGTAGAGCCCCTAGCTCTTGGTATTTCAGACCATGACGCTCAAAGTGTTTGTGTTAAGTCAAGAACGAGCCGTAAACCTGAACGTAGTTATATAGAATGTCGAATCTTCAAGTCAGATAAAATAATGGAATTTTGTAACGCCATATTATCCTATGAATGGGACAGTATTTTTAAAACTTATAATGAAGACACTTTTAAAATATTTATTAACAAACTGACTTATAACATGAATTTATTTTTTCCAATTAAATTACGTAAGACTGGCCCGCGGGAATGTCCATGGGCATGTGAAATTGTTATGAAGTTAAATCGTGACATAAACGATCTATTCATTATTAAGAGACAATATCCCGACATAATTACCTATAGCGGTTTGCTGGACGGAAAGATTAAACAACGTGATAGGACCATCAGAGAAAAAAAGCTTAATTATGTAGAGAATAGGATTAAAAAAGCTCGAAATCAGAAAAAAGAAGTATGGAATATTATCAAAGAAGATACAAACAGAGCGTTTAAAGAAATAAAATGGGAGCTAGTAAACAATGACACTAATAAAAATATAGAAAGTAAGAGTATACCAGATTATATCAACAATTACTGGATAAAATTAGGGTTGAACCTATCAATTACGTGTAAACCATTTGTTTATAACGCTCTTAATTATTTACAAACCGAGAGGTACAACAAGACTTGCTTCAACTTTAAAACTATAACGATCACGCAGCTAATTAAACTTACAACAAATAAGATAGGTAAGTCTGAAACTAAAGACATATATGATTTGTCAGGCTCTTTTATAAATCAAATCATGTCATTTCTTGGAGAACATATCCTCTTCCTTATTAACAATGTCTTAATGTCCAATGCATATCCTGTCGTATTAAAAATTGCAAGACTTACACCATTGTATAAAGGTAAAGGAGAAGTGACAGATATACATAACTATAGGCCGATTGCTATTGTACCTACTTTATCCAAATTAATAGAGGCTATTATGTCGGAACAGTTAATGAGTTACATAGTTACTAACCGAATTATCTCAGAATGTCAACATGCCTATAGACCCACAAAATCGACTATAACAGCTACACTTATGCTAACAGATAACATTATAAAACATCTTGAGAATAAAAAAAAGGTGGCGGGCATCTTCTTAGACCTGTCTAAGGCCTTTGATTCTGTTAATCATGAACTATTAATACAAAAACTCGCTGTATACGGAATAACCGGTCAAAGTTTGGAACTCATTGAGTCTTTTTTACGTGACAGAGAACAAGCAGTTGAAATAAGAGTGGGTGGTAAAAGAATAAGGTCAGAATCTTTAAAATCTAACATTGGTGTGCCTCAAGGTTCTTCATTAGGAAACACCCTGTTTTTGTTTTTTCTGAATGACTTAGCGCACATACAAATCAATGGTGATATCGTGCAGTACGCGGATGACACTTCAATAATTATATCAGCAGACAATACAGAAGAATTAACCAGAAACATAAATCAAGCCATGGATAAAGTAAAAGAGTGGTTCGTGGAAAATGGTCTTAAATTAAATAGTGAAAAAACCCACATTATCCTTTTTAATGCAAAGTCGCCAAAAACAATTGACGCTGCACCTCTTATGGTAACAGACGGACAGACTCTCATACAATCAAATGTAGTAAAATCGCTTGGCTTCCACCTTGACCCAGCTTTGACGTGGAAGCATCACGTTGATGCAATATGCAAGAAAATGGCAACAGGAGTATACGCCCTTAGGCAACTCAAACCCATCTCATCCCCAAGTAATCTTAAAGATGTTTACTATGCCTATGTTCACTCAATTCTATCGTATGGAATAATTCTATGGGGAAACTCTACAGACTGTGAAAGAGTTCTAAAAATGCAAAAACGCGCATTACGTGTTTTAGTTAGTGCAAAATATAGAGACCCCTGTAGAAGTCTCTTTAAAACACAAAAAATATTAACATCCACATCAGTTTATATCTCCGAAATTCTTAAATATGTCAGACGTAGCATTACTGAATACCAAACCAAGCGTAACAACGGCACAAGAAGTATGAGAGAGAGAGACAATACATGCTTACTACCCATTCCGCATAGACTATGTTTGTCTAAAAAGAGACCTCTAATTATTGGCCAAAAACTGTACAATCGACTGCCCAAGAAAATGAGACAAATAGAAAGTGACGAAAGTTTTAATAACCATGTTAAATCACTCCTCTTGGAAAAAACGCTATACAGTGTCAAAGAATTTTTTGAAACTGACTACACACACTTTGACAAGGATTTACCTACATCTTCTAAATAATAATTAGTTTTAATATCTCCTCTTCGCCTGACGATAAGTTTAGTGTCTAACGCCCCTTTACAGCGTAATTTGACATACCTAGTTAAGGCTTTTATTTAATTGTTTATATCTTTTATAAAATGTAAATTTATAATAATAAGTTGAGTGAATGTCATAATTAGCAAATACTCTAATTAAAATTATCTATTTTGTATGTAACCTACCAGACGAGCCATACAACGAGCACGTAATTTTATTTTATTTATAAGTACTATAAATATGTAAGTTGCTGTGTTGCTTGTATGACAATAAATGATTATCTATCTATCTATCTATCAAGACACCCACAGACAGGAGGTATGGCGTGTTCTAAAATTTCTCGAATCGTCTCGAACAATGGACACTTTATATCAGTCCAATAAAGTGTGGTACCCAGGAGGTAGCTAATGCGTTGCAGCTTCATCAAGAACGCGCGGGATGCTGTTCCTCATTCGATCTCCAAGTTATTTTTATTGGGGCAGGTTTGGACAGGGGCCCTGTATCTTTACATTTCACAGCCCTTTATGAACGATACATACCCGCTTATGTATTGTATTTTTTAATCAGAAAACCTATGTGGCGCAGCGGGCGAAAGCCAGCCTGAAACGCGGAGGTTGCGGGTTCGATCCCCGCTACGGGACAAATGTTTGTATGTTCTGCAGATAATTGGGTCCAGAATCTTATAAAATTCAGCGGTTGGTGCCCTACCTGTTGCACGAAGGTCTTCCCCCATTGCTTCGAGATGATCGATTCAGTTGAACGTTTTGTTTATAAAAAATTGTCTATAACCAAAAAACTTTTTTTTGTGGCTTCACAAGACAATTTTAAGATTTCATTGTCGAGATGAATAAGAGATGAACTGAAAACCTCGCCTTTGAATAGGCAACATTGAGAACATGGAGCGTTTGTAAATCTAATCAATTGAGCTACCGTACATTCGTCTTTCTGAGTGATACAGGGCCCCGGTATGTCCATCGGGCCCCGATCCAGTTGTCCACTCCGTATTTGGACGTTTGAGGCAATTTAGAGAGATATCTTAATTATACCATCTTCTAAACATTGGAATAAATTATAAAATTCGACCGGTCTGAGATGTAGAATGTGGACGATGTGGATGAAGTTGTAAACAGAAGAAATTGTGATTCATTAGTTAATACATTTTATAGTGTTAAACCACACTTACGCATTTCATTTATATATGAAAAATCTTACTTAAAGTTTTGGGCTTCGACGGGATTCGAACCCGCGAGATACAAGCGGAGCCATTTTACCAAATTTTGGTGAATATGCTAAAACAATTCATGAAATTAATGCACTTTATGAATTGCTAGCAGAAATGCTCGAACGGCCTTTTTAACCCCCCTGACAACGTCTGAAATTGAAAGATAAGCAAATGCAAAGATTTTAGCAGTGAATTAGATATCAAATAGTCGTGGATAGATAGATAATTATTAAGAAAAACAAATGCAACAAATAAATCGCGTCAGCCTCTCCTCCAGACTACAAGCCATCATCATCATTGTACCAATAAATACCGTTGCGGCACCGCACCGATAAGTACCGATTAAGATACAAAAACTAGTGATGTCCCAACACTAGCGAGGTACAGTCAGCGATAGAAGTTACATTAAAATGTTAATTCTTTCAGTTTTATCAAAAATATCGTATTTGGATATTACCAGGATGAAAATGTCTATGAAAGTCAAATCCACAATCATTTTAATATCATAATTCTTAATTATTAATCCGTAATCATAATTATCATAATAAGTTATTTCAGATATTTGCCGTTCGATACATTTATTTTTTTAAAGGGTTATAATTTTTGTCCTGAATACCTATAGATACTTTTATCATTTACACATTTCTTAGATATTTCAAAACATTAGCTATAAAATTGTAATAAATTTTTAAAAAAATGTACTGTAGCAATATACCTACAGTGTTCGGTTCCAAGAGGTCAAAACGTTCAACGTTAAAATAAGAAATTCAGCATAAATGTAAACCTTCTCATAAGTTTCTTCACCTGACTGTACAAGCTAGAGAATCGTTTTGTTAACGAGATTCTATAATCAGTCGATTAAATTAGTGACGGAATTCGGTCTCTTTATAGAGTTTATGGTCTTTGCCTCTGTTTATGTCTCCACAGTACCGGGCATCCAGGGACCCATCATTGAAGTTGTTGAGTTATTAACAAAATAACAAAACAGGGTTGTTTAATTAAAGGACTGAATTTTACTTGCGATTTATTTCTAATTTGAAGTTTTTGAAGTTTTATGAATTTATGATGGTCATAAATTGTACAAAAATAATCAAATAATTATACAAATCAAAAATTGTAGCCTTTTTAAACCTTTTATTTTATTTTTTAGACAAAAAACTTTTTACGACTAAAACTAAATATTTTTTTGTTCAGTAGGTACGATTGTTTACCTATATAGACCACTTAGACAAGATCACTTCTTTAAAACTAGGAGATTCTTTTTAAGACACGACACACCACCCAAATATTGCAACAAGATGGTAGCCTAGATCACCCTAGATTAAAATCTTGAGCAACTCAACAACAACAAGTGTATAGAACCCGAGGTGTACAGGATCATCGTAATGGGTGAACGGTATTCTAGTAGCTGCGATCATTACTTGTTATGTTTATTGTGATGAAGAAAGTCCGCCTTATTTAGATATGGACTGGAATGTACTTGAATACACTCGATGTTTATAGAATCAATTGGATACAGGATGTTTGGTGGTTAAGATTTTACAACACAGTTGTATTTAAGTTTGTTTGGTGATCAAATGCCTAGGTACGATTTTTTTTATGTAGGACCTCAAGGATCGTTCAAAAACGTACAGTCTTAAAAGCTAGGTGACTGCAAAGAACAAAATGGCGTTCGTAATTGAGTCCTAGAATTACCCAGGTAGAAGTTGTCATTATGGCCGAAAGTCCTTCTTAAAGAACAAAATAAATATTGTCACTAAGTCCTGAATGTATTACACCGATTTTAACTGGTTTAGAATAAGCTTTGAAATTTTTGTTAGAACAAAAGTTGTTTGTAATTATGAGTAGATTTGTTTGCACTAAGTGAAAATATCAATACTTTTGTTCTTTATAAAGAACATTGGGTCTCAGTTTAAACTAAGTAATAAAAACAACATTTTTAGAGAATATAAAATTTTAATCTTTATTATTTAAATTTTCAACACAAACTAACTAAAGCACTAATCAAACATTAATAATCACAAAAAAACAAGTCTTATTTATTTTAATTGGCACTTTTGGCATAGCACTTTGGCAAAATCACATCAGCCTTACCTCGAGCTCTACCCTGGTAGTCACTGGTAGACGGAATACTAATATTATTTTCCGAGCTACTAGAGTCTTTATTTTCTGATGTTGAAAAGTACCCATCAAGATTAACATAAGAAGGTCCGTCTATTTCAGGCTGTTGGTAAGTCGGATCCTCATCATCCTCAGCATCTTCTATCTCAGATTCATTTAAAATGTCGTTAATTTCCTGGTCTTGAAGTGCTGAAATAAATTAACATTAATTATAAATTAGTTTGTGGATGGGCTACCTCTAAATTTTTATCACCAAAATATGATTCAAATGAATAGGTTACGAAATAATAATAAGACATAAAGTTGATACACTGAGACCGAATGTGATTTTAAAAGAACAAACAATAGTATCGAATTTATTAACTGAAGACCGAACAAACTTTACAAAGAACAAATTCAAAAGCAACGAATTATTCCGTTCCATGATCAGGTCTTGCAAAAATAATACAATTATGACATTATTTACATAATTTTAGATAAAAAAGTAGTTGTTTTCTCAAAAATGCACATTATTTCAATAAGATATTTACGGATTTACTCACGTTGTTCACGACGTGCTGCCATTGTCACCTGTTCGTGGGCACTGGATATCAAAATGGCGACTTGCTTTCACTTCGTTCAACGCGTATGACAGAGACGAATATATATATATTGGTTTATCGTAATTTCTATCTAACACGTTGCCACAAATTAAGAAATAAAATTTGTTCTTCTCATAGAACGTTCGGCCATAATGATAACTGTCATTTCAGGATTGTCAGGACTTGACAATGGTTGCCATTTTGTTCTACAGGAAGCCAGTTCGGTCTTTCTGACAACTAATATTTTAAATCCCCAGGTGTTAGGAGGCTATTGCCTGTTCCAAAACCACTCCCTACACCAGGGAAAGAATCAGGCAAGAACCTGGTGGTGTGGGCTTAGCTTTTTTTAAAGCGATCTCTTAACAATCTAAATAGTCAAGCTTCAGTGAGAAGCCAGTCAAACAAACAATGTAAAAAACAGGAATATACAGCCTAAAACTATTTGGAGTGAAATATTTTAAAAAAATAATTTAAATTTATCAACTTCATGTTGGTTTATCAATAAATACGAAATAAGAACTGTTAAATCACTGATGTTTTAAATAATCATCATTTCTTTGCTTTAGTTTTTTTGAGATCGGACAAAAGTTGTGCAAATCAGTACAAATAAAACTGCTTACTGAATAATGATCACAAGATTTTTTTCATACAACATCAATTTATTATAATTTGTAACACATCTCTTTTAATCCCATAGAATATACGGCGTCAAATAAAACTTAATTTATCGCATGTTTTTATTGTTAATAAAACATAAGTTATACCACATCAAAAACGATACAGCCATTTTAGGGTAGGCGCATCGGCGGCAACCCTTGGCGAAAAACTTTTGATTTATGGTCAAAATTACAAACTTAACTCTACCACTCTCAAAACCGAAAATCACTCTTATATCTTGCACCTTATGTGCTCTATGGTGTTTGAATTATTTTATGGTGTTTGGTATGCGGTATTTGGCTTTATTTATCTATTACTATGGTTTTGTTGTCGATCCCACAGATTTGAGCGGATCGACCAGAATGCGTGGCAAATGTGACATCTCAATTTAGGGGTATTGTCTGTTCGCACAATGATTCTTGTGTGCACGCCATTAAATAAATCACCGTGTTTCCGTGGACTACCCTAGTGCCGCGGTAACACAAACTAGTACACTCAACTACTGAAATGTATTGAAATTTATAGCATTTTAAATGAAACCAAGGTGGTTTCATTTTGAAGTTCTGAAAGCTTTTTAAGTTAAACTAAATAAATACATATAAGTAATAAAAATTATTATTACTTACATAGTTTTATTTAATTTTAAAAATAAAAAACAAAAATGTGTTGGCTTTGGCTTGTATGCCCGTTGAAGATTCTCGCGACTCCGATATTACCTTGTGTTATAAAGAGGAAAGATTTTTATTTTTGTACTAATATTTCTATATTCTATCTATACTTACAGTCGTCAAGAATCGAGTAGCTGGGCGTTCTTCAACACTCAACGTTTTGCTAACCCCCGGTTCCCTACCGGGGGTACCCTTATAACCAACTTACGGATGGCCGTAGGACTTTCGTCATAGCAACGTTGTTATCTGTCAAAAAGTTTCATACATTTTATGTTGAAAATACAAACTTTTGAGTTAACAAAATTGCTATGGTGATGGACCTACGGACATCCGTACGTTAGTTATAGAAACCGGGGGTAAGTGGGTTTTCTGATAGATTATGTGAAGACATTTTCAAACAGGCCATAGAACGATTAGCTGACTGTACACGCACAAGGCTGGCTCGGCACACTCCCGCGAATTGATTCCTTGTACAAACCGCTAATGTATTGTATGTATGTAATGTATCAAACAAAGTCCGTGGCGGAAGTGGAGTAGTGAGTCGGCGGTTTCTTACACACGTTTCTTTATCATTTGTAAGTAAAGGAATGGGCCCTTATCGCTGAAGATAGAAAGGAGTGGAAGGAGAGAAGGGAGGCCTTTGCCCTGCAGTGGGACACCACAGGCTTTAAATAATAATAATAAATAATTATTATAATTTAGTCTTCTTATCCTCTTCGACGACATAGTTCGCGTCGCGGGGCGACAATGGATGCGACTGGCGCAGGATCGTAGTGGATGGCACAAACTAAGGGAGGCCTTTGCCCAGCAGTGGGTAAAGTCGGGCTGTAGCTGATGTGGATGAGCCTTCTTCATAATACGATGTAACTTTTAACGAACATTATCCATTTTTATTAGTGTTTGCATCAGAACAAGCTACGTTTAGCCACGCTGGTAGTGTCAGCCAACATGGCTCCCGCCGCAGGGCCCGCCACCCTTCATACATTGTGAATTATTTTTATTTCATTACTAACAATACATTTCACCCGTTTTGAAATATGATTTGCGGCCATATTTTCTACCCTTTTTATGCGTGTACGCAGCTTTCGATACAAATGTGTGCACACACACGTTTGTAACTAAATTAAATTCTATGCCGTAACTAAATTGTATAATATTGTAATATGTATGTTTTCACCATGTCGAATGGAACTGGTTTTTGGATATGTTTTGACATGTTTAAATAAGACTCAATTGAAGTCGCGAATCAAATCTGGTTTTGAGAAAGCCGTGAAGTAACCGGTTTGGTTTGTCTATGTGTATATAGACTAGCAGCATGCCCCGGCTTTGCACGGGTGTACTAGTGAAACTGCCGAGAATAAACAGCCTATATAACCATCAAGACAGACAATTTTACACATGAAAAGAAAAGGTGGTGAAAGAAATTTTGAAATCGGTTGAGTGGTTTCGCAGATTGCATCCGTCAAACAAACAAACAAACCAACATTACCTCTTTATAATAAAAGTAGGTGTATCATAGATAAAGTCACATATTCAATGTTTATTCGGATATGTTTTCTGTGAATTCATGTGTTAATAAAAATGAAATAGCTTGGAATTTTCATCGACCAAAAACTTCCATACAAAGCTAGATCTCCAGGGTAGATGCGCGTGCGCACACTGCGCACCCGTAGCGTCGCGCTCCTGTAGCGTTGCGCAGCGCCACAAATATTTGTAAATGTTATATTTCACAGCAAGGATCTACCGGATCATATTTTGGAGTTTGGTGTAAGTTATATACGACGGCGAATATGTCTTCAGCGCGTGAAGATAAAGATAAAGATAAAGATAAAGAACAAAAACAATTCACGTCCTTTCGGGGTCAAGAAGTGGATCGATTGGTAAGCGAACCTTTAGAGAAGTGGACGGTTTAAGAAGCGAAGTTAAAAGTAAGATGTATACGAAAGGGACCAATTGCTCACCTCATATAGAAAATTTTAGTGGACGGTTTGCTAAGTTGGTAAGCGAACAAATGAAAGCTTTACGCTATAGCGTTGTGTCACAATAATAACATTCTTAAAAAATTGTAGAGTTAATGAATATAATATGACATTCTTAAAAAAACCTGTGACTGAAAAGGTGAGGAGTGCCAGATTAGCATGGTATGGTCATGTAATGAGGAGGGATGAAAGTCATATAACTAAAAAAGTTATGAGCATATACAAGTACAAGATGTAATAACTAGATACCTACCTACAAAAATATTAAGTTTAAGTTTAGATTATGTAGATTAGATATTATGCTTCGCCACTAGCTTTACGATATTTATAATTTAAAAAATGTAATTTTCATTATAAGTGAACTGTTTTGTTCTTATGAAAATAAACATCTTTAAACCGAAGATATACAAGTAGAGGAAGGCCGAGGAAGAAGTGGGTGGATTGTGTGAAAGAGGATATGAATGTGAGAGGAGTGAATACGGAATTGACGAATGATAGAGATGAATGGAAGAAGAAAATATGTTGTGCCGACCCCACCTAGTGTGGGACAAGGGCAGGGGAATGATGATGACATTCTTAAAAAAATTTAAAGCTTTGGCAGACGTTTAAAACTGAATTCAGAGTGAAGCGGAAAGCAAAAAAACTATCCATCAGCCCGCGACGACGGCTACACATAGCCGAAACTTTTAGAATATAAATAAGGTTAATAACGCGATAAAAACTGGTTGTATTTCTAAAATACATAACTCGCGAAAGTTTAAAAAAACTTTTGCTTCATTAATACCCCTATATTATTAGCTTTCGTACATCACCGGCCGCTCCCGCTCCCGCTACCTCCTATAACTCAAACCCTCAATTAGCTGTATTGTGCTCACCCTAATCTGCTCCGATGTAGATCGAATTATGTTTGCACACATGCTTATGATGCTTAGGTACTATTGTCGCTGTTTTACTGCAACAGTTCGTGGGGAATTAATTCGTGCCTCAGGGAACGTACCCTTTATGTGGGTTTTATTGTTAAAAATATTGAAATAGGAGCATAGTTATACTAGCAGCACGTCCCGGCTTTGCACGGGTGCAATGAAACTACACTGAAAAAAATTTTTTGTCATTAGTAACTTAAACTTGGGTAACTAGCAACATAGAAAAAGTGACTACATAACAAGTGCTACAAGCAACCAATCCTAGTATTGTAAAATAAGATGTGTTACTAATTGGCTTATGATGTTTGTTATAATTAAACAAAGTACTTATCTAATTATTACTAAACCATTTGGATAAATATGTACCATGTTAGATACAAATAAGCAAACCATTATTGGCATATAGATAACTGACTGTTTGTTAGTAGCATTTTAGTTATGTCAATTCTAATCAAACTTTTTGGTTACTACTAGACAACCCTATAGTTTTTAGTTAATATTATCAAAGCTATGCTGTTACTAGTAACTAAACTGATTAGCTACTTTCACCCGAGTAGTTAGGTTACTAGTTACCTATGTCCCTCACTAAGCAGCTAGTAATAACTAAACTAATTATGTACTTACTTACACCATGTTGTGTTACTGGTAACTAAACAAATTAGCTACTAACACCCCGATTAGTTAGGTTACTACTTACCCATATGTCCCTCACTAAGCAGCTAGCAATAACTAAACTAATTATGTACCTACTTACACCATTATGCTGTTAGTAGTAACAAAACTGTTATGTACTCTGCAGCTGCTCAGTTTGGTTACTACTAGCTTGCAATTTTAGCTAGTTTGGGTATTTTAAGGTCGGCGCAGACCTGCGGCCCTACCGGCTATGGTGAAGACGATAACGATTAACGAAATTCAAAGTTCGATATGGCCATATTCAGTAAAAGGCGTCACAAATCGAACTTTGATTTGGTCCATCGTAACCACCTTCACTTTAGCCGGTAAGCCTGCAAAGCCGAAAACTGCTCGATCATTTTACCACTCATTATAAAATATCATCTTTATCCAATACGATAGTTAAAATAAATATAGTTGCTGTTGGATATGAACAATATTTTACTAACAGTGAAAAAAGATCAAACAATGTTTTCGCCTGGTCTGCTCATCTGTAAAAATTAAACAAAAACAATCATTTAGATAGCAACAATATTTATTTGTAGTTTTGGCAATCTACTTACTATGTAAAACTTAATGTTATGTACCTGTAATGTTAAAAATTACCGCCGCTCATTTAAAAATGTTAATCAAAACAATCACTGAATTATCGTAGGTAGTTATGTTAGAAACTTATTTTATACGAGTCTGAAATTAAAGTTGAGCTCTCTGTGTTACATACTTTTTACCATTAGAAGTAACATTTATATGATTAGGTAAAAAACTAATTAAAGAATCATGAGTTACATATATATTTTGTTTTTCATTCGGTATATCTACCTCAAAGCAGTGTAAAGCTTGCATATGGAATGAAGTAAACTGATGAGCTTTCTTGTTTGAATACTTTGCTTATCTCATAGGCTAGCTGGTAAAACCTAGAGCTTGTAAGTTTTTTCTCAGGATCATCTTTGAGTTCGTTTTCGATGATAATGGCACACAACCTCCTTCTTGCTGCGTTATTCAACAGTCCAATTTCTTGGTATTGCAGTAAAAGTCCTTTGCCCTCATTGCATGAACTTAATGTTTTATACAAATCCTGGGAACAATAAAATACCTTAATTAAAATAAGTATGAATGTATGTTGGCAAACAACAAAATAGTGAAAGAGAGGGGCCCATATTCTAGGCCGGGGCCACCACAGCTTAAACACTGTGACAGTGATACAAGCATCCTATTGAAAGTATAGCTAACATAGTAGGTACTACAATGCGAGAACATGAAAAATAGTTTTTCCATTATATTTTATTAGTATCTAGGTACTGTTTGTTTTCAAAAAAGCTAAATAAAACCTGCATACTGCACTAAGCATAACTTTCCACACCTATACATTAGTTTAGTTAGATAGATAGATTGCTGCTGGTTACCGGGAGGATGCAGGTGTGTGGCATTTGCATCTTGGAGAGAAGAAATTAATAATAAAAAATAATTCACATAAATAACTTACACAGCTGTTTGCTTGTTGGCTGTTTGGTTCTGGATCCGGATTACAGTCATCAGCAGCGTTATCTGAGGTAAGCTGTTGCATATCAGCTGGTAGGATGTCATCAATGTGTAGATGCACATATTAGAATCCAAAGTATCAAGCTAAAATTAGATAAAAATCGTTAGGCCTATATGGGTAGTCTTTATAGAGTATAGTATATAGTTAGTATATAGTATAGTATATTAGTTCAGCCTAAAAAATAAAAAAACAATGCTTTACCGTTATTCTACTATGAAACAGTTAACAGATATTACTTACACATACAACACAGAACAAAATACTTACAGTATTTGTGACAGGAAATGCGTCAGATACTATATTTTTGAGCATCACAATTTGTGATGTCAATTTGGCCCTGTGACCAATTATGGGCACCAATTCCTTTAAGTCTTCAGCTGACAAAATTTGTAAAGTTTCCAAGTCAATACTTTGTTCTGGAATTTAAAAAATATTGATAATTAAATAAAAAATCAAAATAATACCGGACAATTCACACAGCCTCAAGCTAAGCAGAGCTTGTGTTATGGGAACTAGATGATATAATGATTGATAAACTTAATACATTAGATATTTTTACTATGAATAGAAAACATTCAGAGCCCCCTGAAATATATGATATCAGAAGATCGTACATTTGGCCCCAAGGCGGGAATCGAACCTGCCTCTTGCGTCGCAGGCGGACCTAAGCCCGTTGCGCCACGGAAGTCGACGAATGAAATTGGGTTGAAGTGCACAGAGAGCTAAGGCTTTTGCATGTATGTACGTACATCATCAAAATCGGTTCAATGACTTAGCCATAAGAGTTGCAGGCAAATCGACACATTTGCATATTCTTAGTTGTTTATTTTTCTCGGCACAATATTTAGTTTGGAATAAATGTCTACTGTGTCTATCTGGTGAAAATTATACGAGCATCGCCCGCCCCGGCGAGAAGTCTGGCGTGGTAATGCCGCTCCTCGTTCGCGTTATCAAGTAAAAACAATAAATACTTACCTTTAAACTTATCAACGTACATGGCCAGACCCCAGGACACAAGGTAATCCTCCATGTTTCTTGAAGAACCTGATTCGCCTGGCTCTGCTGCCGACACCGCTTGATTGAATTCGCTCATGTCATTATATATTTTTCCCGCTTGACGAAATAACTTTTTTACAAACACCATACGTATAAAGATGTGGTGGTATTCCAAACGAACAATAAAATTCACTGCCGCTTTGCTCACAATTCAAAAAATCACAATCACAACACAATCAAACCAACGCGCACGCAAAAGAAAAGGAAAAGACAGGAATGAACTTGTTCGTTGTTCGGCGGGGCGCGGGCGCCGGGCGCACGCACGTTCCGTTACACATAGACAATCCTTTGCATTATTGCCAACAAAAATTTGATAACCATTTTAAAGCGGTTTGGCTAAACTTAACAAAACTTTTGTTGAATTAATATAATGGTCGGTATGGTTTCTTTTAACAAAACTATTGTTGTTAATGAATGAATTAAATGACTTACAAAGAACAAAACTATTGTGCAAATTATTACAAAAGATTTGTATTTGGTAATTATCTGTTGATTGATTAATATTAAACATAAGATTTGATGAAATACAATTTAACATGTTGATTAATAATAAGCATGAAGTTCGGATGCGTTAAGGAATTGGTTTTGTTGCTGCAACCACACTAGTTAGTCTACGTTATCTCAGTAAATAGTAACCAATATTTTTTTTACTGCTTACCGAACAAAAATCTACAAAACTAGTTTTGGATTCATATCTAAACTATTTGATTAAATGTAATTAAAGTTCGTTTCCGGACAACAAAAATGTTGACTTACATAACTAGTTCGGTTAATCCTTTTTTTCAGTGTAGAGGGATAAAATATAGCCTATAACCATCCCGACAGTTCATTCTTACCATATCGGTGAGAGAATTTTTGAAATCGGCTAATTTCAGAGATTACCTTCTTTAGTGTAAAACTTTTTGTAATATTTGATATTAGTTTATTCATGATGGCAACGAATATTGTTTCGCGATTAGTTATGAGATAAATCATTCTGTTTTTTGAAAATCTTCTTTTTATTTGTGTTTACTTTGATTATTAATTTAAATAAGTACCAAGTTTTGTGGCCAAATAGGGTTTGAATATTTTAATATCTGGATTCTTACTGTAAAAGCGATTCAGTTTAGGTCCTATAAGGAACTGCTTTTGACGTTAGTTAAGGCGTTAAGTTAGAGCAGTTAAAATCTAAACTGAATTGTTTTACAATACGTCATGGTAAGTTTATAATAAAACAGTGTAGTTTTTTAAATAAAACAATAGTATTAGCCCGGATACACTTATAAAACCATTGAAAATAAGCTAATGGCCCCTCCACACGCAACGATTTATTAAAAGCGCGGCCGCACTCGCACCTACTTAATTACTAATCAAGTTATCTCGGAATGTTAATTAGTTAAGTGTCATTAATATTTAGGACGAATTTTATTAAAACTTATGAATGTATTCACCCTAAAAGTTGAAATAAATTTAAATATTAAGAGATACAATAACATTTTTAAGAGCTTTAAAACTAAATCGCTAATAAAACAATCAAAAGAAGCTTAAAAGCCAGCAGAAAGTCTTCGTCATAGCTTAGCGGTTTTACGGAGGATAAAAAAACATGGTACTGACTACCAGAGAGCTTAACGTGGTCTCCAAAGCACGGAAATCTAAAATTTAAAAAAAAAAACATGGTATTGACTACATCCCCACTCTCTTTTAATTGTCTAAGTGTTCAAATGGAAAACTGACTCTGACTAAAAAAATGATGTCTATTTTAGTCAGAGGTATTTATGTCCTAATTTAGTCATATCTGTGTAAGAAATTTCATATTCTGCCCCTAGTAAATCGTCGAGTCATTGCTGATCTCTCATTTTTGCTTAAAATCACCTCTAATAATAGTAATTGTCCCGATTTACTTAATAAAATTAACTTAAATGTTCCCTCTATACCTCTTAGATTTAACCCTATTATTAATATTCCGCACGTTAGTACTAATTACCGTAAAAATACATTTCTTTTGAGAGCAAGTGACAATTTTAATCAGCTAAGTAGAAAATTCGATCTTGATCTATTTTGCACAAGTGCTAGATCGGCAAGGCGGCAGCTAAGCAGAGAATTCTTTGGTGTTACTAATGACAATGTGTAGGTGCTATATAATTGTTGTAATTAGTGTATGTGTGTTAAACTTTCTTTTGTTTCTACTTTATACTCTAATCTATCTCTAATCTTAGTTCATTCATGTTTTAAAATCTGTCATTTACTCGTGAAAACCTATAATTGGCTTTCTGTCTTTTATACTTGTGTGTTTTTTCTGTAAAGAAGCTGTTGGTTTTCCAATAAATAAATAAATAAATAAATAAATAAATAATACGAACTTATACTATCTGTTCAGTGGCCTAAATATTTTTTGTCGTCAAAAAACAAAATAAAAATAAAGGTACATGCACCACACTTCAAAAAATTAAACTTCAAAATTCATATCAAAATTCTTTTCATTTCCAAAAGACCAGTTATATCACCTCAAAGCAACCAGGAAGAATGCTACAAAATAATAAATATTTTATTCATACAAACGTAAACCAAGTGACAGACAGACGGACTGACAATAGTGACATCAATGTGAACTAATTCCTTACGCTCTCCCGCTTTTACTCAATACAATACTATAAAAATCACACCCTGTATCATCAAACTGCGCATTGCATTTTGAATCTTAGCTACTAATAATATGGTATATTTTTGTGTGAGTGTTAGTTATATAGGGTGACAATAATTTTGACTTCCGCGTGACATGGCAAACCCACACATTAGTGAAGAGTACATCACTTTGTGTTGCATTCGAAATATGAATTAGGGAATTTTGTTTTTCATCTCGAATCATTATTTTTAGACATTTTTGTAGATCCTGATTTCAAAAAACCCTTCATAATTTAATTTTAATTATTCTTTCTTTCTGTTTTCCACGAGGGCGCGTTACAAAATGATTGCAATATTTTTATCTAAAAAACAGAGAAACAAACCAACATTACGTATTTTTAATATGAGTGTAGATATAGATAGGCATGTACTAAATATGTATTTGGACATACCTCTGACTACCCCATTAGATCTTCAAAGGAACTAAAGAATTACATAAAAGATCTGAAAGAAATGTCTACCGCACTCTAGGATACAGTCCTGATCATATTGTTTTTTTCATTTCATTTTTTTTTTCAATATAAGACTACCTATAGGTGTTTTGGCAGCTAGAAAGTTAAATAAACAACGTCTATGAATACTTCACTAGTAACATATACAGATAACTTTATTACATGCAGTTAGACTCTGATAAGGGCGCTATTGTGAACTCAAAATATTTTCAAATGTTCATAAAATGTCATGAGTTTTAGATTAGATTAGTCGGGATATGCTAATCCGTTGAGAGAGGGGTTAAAAGTTAAGTCGAGTAGTTTTTATATAATGATCTTATTTAAGGACCGTAGTTTCTTTAATCTAAATTAGAATATAAGTACTAACCCCTAGATACTAAGTATTACTAACAAAATTGGACCCAGTTGTCATAATAAATAAAATATTATTATTATTATTATTTAATATTTGTGGTTAAGTGCAAAGCATTTGTAGTAAATCGCAATCACAAACCAGAGAATTTTAGAAAATCATAATAAAACAATGACAACTTTTCAAATTCTTTTATCTTCACTAATATTAAAAAGGTAGGCTAGGCTATATTTTATCTCGACCCGTGCGAAGCCGGGACGGAGTCGTGTTGCTAGTAAAATATATAGGGTCTTATTCATAAAATTTTGACAATTTAATACAGGTTTTAAGAACGTTTTTTTCTTGTCACCCATATGTCAACGAAAAGAGATAGCAACAGATTTAATATGCGTTTTAGCTAATACAGGTTTAATACAGGTTTTAGGTCGAATATGCATAATGGGGTTAATTTTTAAAATAATCGTTGTTGTTCTATTTACTCTACATTTTCTTTTATAATTATTTTCGTTAACTCCACATTCTTCACTCAAAACGCGCATAATCGCCAATATTATCATTAATACGTCTTAGGCCATTTCAAACCTATAAAAGCCCGTCCACTCGATCAACGACTAAGGCCCCCGCCAAGCGACGCGTGAAAGCCGCCTCTTGTAATGTAACACATTAGAACATCTTAATTTCAATCCCGATAAAACGCATAAAGAACAGTTTTATAAAACCGATGCGGATTAAAGACGGCTATGCATGAAGCGGCGACGACGCGCGACTCGCAAGATGTAAATTTGGCAAGAATTCGTTCGTTCTATTTGCAATTCTTGTGTTTAGGTATAATAATCTGAATCTCGAAAACGGCTTAAACAATTAAAACAGGATATAATTACTATACAAAATTTCATGAAAATCGGTGAAGTTTTTTTAAACTATCATGGTTTTGAACATTAGAATAGAAACACTTAAAAAGAGGACCGTAATCATGGCGCATGCAACTGTGCCGAAATATCGAGAAACTCATAAATCTACGAATCATGGTAAATATCCCGTTTTAAGTCTATATAATGTTCAAAACCTTATTATTAGGATAGTTTAATTTTTTTTATTAAAATTATGGTTTTACAACAACAAAATTTGAATGTGTGTCGTTTTAGTTTAAAACGCTGATTGACCAGAAACCAGGAGGTTCTAACAACAATTTAATGGTTTTTTTTTTAGGAACCTGTCGTGTCCCACGGCTGGGCAAAGGTCTCCCCCAAAATCTTCCACTGACCCCTATCCTTGGCGATCTCCTTGATTGTGTTATGAATGGTTTATGATAGTATTTTAAAAACGCTGGATGGACAGCAGCTACATCTCAATTTATAAAGCGACAGTAACAGGCGAGGACGGCGCGCGATTACCGTAATCACGTGGTGTCCCTTTGCGGCCTTTCATATACCGCCTTCGGGTGACCACACAATACAGTATTGATCGTAGAATCTAGCTTTCATTCTATAATTTTGACCTTTCTTCTTTCCTGTTGTTCCCTTAGCCCATAGGCTCATGTCCCCTTAGGGTCAAAATAACGGCTGACTGTCTGCTGGCTGAACACAGTTTTTTTATTCTTTTTAGGTCACTTTCACTCATCATCATCCTCCTGCCCTTATCACTTTCACAGAGAATATTTTTTCATCATAATTTTATTGTCTTAACACAAACCAAATCTGAGACCAACAACTTATTCGACATTTTAGTAGAATGTGGTCTCCCTACTCCACCCACTAAAGATTACATCAAGATGAGCTTAGCGACAAAAATGATTAAGATATTGTCCTCATAATTACTATTATAAAGAAGCCATCTCATTAGGTTTACAGCCCAACGCTACGCGGTACTAAAATCACTATAAAACTTTTAGTTATAAAAAACGAAAATGCTACTTTAAAAATGGAGTAGTGCATAATTTAATCCGCATTTTATAGTTTTGTCTTAATTCAGTAAATGAATATAATCCAAATAATTACATATTTTTTATTAAATTTACAAGAAATAAAATATAAAAGCTCACTGAAATTAAAATTTTAACATTTTAGTAACTGTCGATAAAAAATGTGCGCGGCTTTTGGGATTTGCGTATTTATTTTATAAATTAAAGTTTACCTATGTCTTATCCAGGTGGACAAACTACGCAACTGTAAATAATTATAAAAATCGGTTTAGTATTTAGTTCGGTTTAAAATTTAACAAACATCCATCCTCAAGAACTTTCACTTTTATGAAAACAACTCTTGAAAAAATAGGTCTAATTTAACGGTAGATTTTTAGTTATCAAATATGATAATTAAAGTCACGTCTCATTCATCATAAAAATGAGTTTTCTGGTATAATTTAAATTTAGAATAGGTACTTATAAAATAATATAAATATGATCACGACTGTATCCCAGGGAGCGGTAGACATTTCTTAGAGATCTTTATGTAATTCTTTAGATCCTTTGAAGATTTCTAATAGGTACTTATCTGATTCATAAAAGGAACAAGATAATCAAAAAAGTAGTTATCATCATCAAGATCACCTGATTGGATCACCAAGAATGCAGATATCACAAATCTGTCAAAGTGACATCTATGAATGAACAGCTGGCAAAACCTAGTCATGGTGGTCCAAATCGGACAGACTCAAGTATATTTACGTGCACAACAAAACTTCATGGACAATTTAAACCCCAACAATGATCTGAAATAAACGAGATTTAATAAAAGACGTTCGCCATTTCGGCCCCAAATAAAGTGATTACAGACCGATGCGTGCCGTGTTTGGCGTTGTCCTTTCGAAGGATAAATAAATAAATCCATCGGAAATAATCCGCCATGAATAAATAACTGAGATCAGCCGCTTTGTCATCATGACGTATTGTCTATTGACAAGTTTTGCCAATGAAAAAGCGCACAACTCCATTTGCAACCTACATTGCAAACACAAGCGATTTTGAGCTTTATTTTAGAGACAGAGAAATCTATGTAGAATTTGGCATCTGCAGAAAAACGCTGTCAAAGATTAAGGACTAAATCAGCGCAGATGCAACACTGACACAAAGTAAGAAAGTGCATAATCGCATGCGGTTATTTTCATCTCAATCCGTGCATCATAATCCGTCGGCACGTAGTTTTGATGTTTCGAGGATTTTTTGAGAGGAACGTTCACTTTCAACGACATCTGTCTTTGAGATAATTAGCTGTCTCTTGGGTGGGCGAGGAAGTTTTGCGACACAAGTCTATTATTCTATCCAGCAACCCTTTTGTTGTTGTCAACGTTTTCACTTTCAATGCAAATCAACGTAAACAGATTGGTACGTCACGTCTGAGCGGATTTTGAAGAGAATTGTCGGTATTTTCACACAGAATTTGTAGAATCATTATCCTATTGTGGTCGGTAATATATGCCTTATTAGCGGACAAAAAGAGCATTGTTTCGCGTCGCGAGCGTAAAGTTGATATGTTTATTAGAGGCGGCGGCTCGATAATGACAGCTTGCCGACAATGCTGAACGGTATCTACTCTGAAATTATAGCACCTTCTGGCGTGAAGAAAAAATATGTGCTGTTGATTTATGAAGCATAGAATTATGATGTGTTAGAAGCGAACTGATCTGTTGAAATTTTTTTATGGTTGTGAAAAAAGAGTCAGTTTTCAGAAAAGTGATTAGGATAATTCTCTTTTGCAAGCTAAACAAATCTTAATCAAAAAATATCATGGTGTTATGTTTTTGGCAAAAAAGTTAAGAAATGAGATTCCTAATCGTAAACACTTCAAACTTATTTATAAAACGCGAGCGATAGAATGATAAAGCGAGAGCTTTTGTTACTACACAGAACAAAAGCTCACGCAAGAAGCCTCTATTTTTTACATATCTATATACTTTTTATGTAATTTATTGGTTTCTGAATGTCTGTATGCCTCAAATTAGCGCCGCCATTTAAAAAACAGTCTATTTAAAGCCTTGTCCTATCTACCACTTTCCAAACTCTATGCCCTAGTACCGCGTCATCCACGCTAATAAGCCGAAACGCGAATAGTTGAGTAATCTAATATAATTTCTAACACAATATTATAATAATATCCGACGTAATTGTGGGCCTATAGCGGTGTTGTGTTCCATAACCTTACAATAACCACGGCACTTTGAGCCGCCGCTACCTATTTATAGTTATACTAGCTGCGCCCCGCAGTTTCACCCGCGTAAGTCCCGTTCCCGCGGAAATATCGGGATAAAAAGTAGCGTATGTGTTAATCCAGGGTATCACCTATCTACATACCAAATTTCAACCAAATCGGTCAAGCCG
The DNA here is from genome assembly GCA_947086425.1 of Xanthorhoe spadicearia. NCBI lineage: Eukaryota > Metazoa > Arthropoda > Insecta > Lepidoptera > Geometridae > Xanthorhoe > Xanthorhoe spadicearia. The sequence continues at coordinate 375,300 of OX352201.1, forward strand.
TTTTTGCGTTAAAGAATAACAAACATTCTCACAAACTTTCACATTTATAATATTAGTAGGATAGTGTAGGATTCGCACCTGTGAATGCGTCCGCATGTTTTTGTATTAAATTGTATAAAAAACTGAGAATTTAGGCTTTTGTCGACTTAAAACGCTACTTGAAAACAGTCTCCAGAACTTTTGTCAGACGTTTTAAAGCTGCACTAAAAATAGCTGAATTTTACTTATTTTTACATGCATGATTTTTAAGTATGTTATTAAGGTAACTATTTCTAAGTTATATTTCAACAGTCAGACAAATTGTAGTGACAAAACATCCCCTAAACACAAAAAATATTCAGCAGAGAGTATGAGCAAAACATAAATACCCGCCTGGGCTCTTGATCTGTAGACTTCGCATTTAGTTATAAAATTTATAAATATTAACGGTACTTAATCGCGTATTGAAATCATATTATTTACCTCGACGTTTCGGTGGCGTTACAGTCACCGTGGTCACGAGTAGACATATAGTATTTATAAATATGTTTCCAAGTCGCGATAGTTTAAATAGTAGATATTTTAGTTATAAAATACAGTTAAATTGCAAAATCTTCTACACTTGCACTTAAAAAACCTATAAGTACTTATCTATATATATAGTTAAATCGTTTTAAAGTACCAAATCTTCACCCTCAACAGAATCAACGATCCGACACTCCAAGGGAAATCGGAAGATCATAATTGATACAAGAGGGAGAGGGCGCAGGTGTGACTTTATAGTCTACTTATTATCTGCTTCAGTTACTTTCAATGTGATCTGTCAATCGTTTACCGGAGATTTGAGAGGATATACAATTTAATGTGGTGTTTAGAGAAGGTTTTAGTGTAAAATTTAGTCCTTTTGATCTTAACTATATACAGATAGGTTAACACTTTATTGTTTACCATAAATAACATTAAATCGTATCATCATCATCAGCCCTTCTCACCCCACTGCTGGGTATAGGCCTCTCTTCGCTTCCGCCACTCGCCCCTGTCCCGCGCCAATCTAACCCAAGTCCGACCTGCGGTCTTAACAATGTCGTCAACCCATCTTGTTGGCGGACGACCCATTAAATTGTATAACAAACAATAAATAAAACTGAAGTAAAAAGCTTGCTATAACAAACTAGCAGCACGTCTCGGCTTTGCACGGGTGTACTAATGAAACTAGCGGGATAAATAATAGCCTATAGCCACCCCGACAGTCCATTCTACACTTCGGTGAAATTATTTTTAAAATCGGCTGAGGAAGTTTGGAGATTACCTACGTCAAAATAATAATTATAGTAGATTTTTCGTATAGATAAAACTATATTATATTGTGTGTGGCGGTTTTGTAACGACGTGTAAACCTATAAAATATCAATACTAATAAAAGCCATGTGTCTGTCTGTCACGTGGTAACACTCGGGGGTCGGTGATGCAGAACGGTTTCTTTAAGAGAAACTTGAGGTCGTTACCGGTTTAAACCGGATAACAATCGAATATCGGGTAGCCTATGTGTAAATCTAGGGTATTTTACATACCAAATTTCAACCAAATCGGTCCAGCCGTTATTGCGTGAAAGAATAACAAACACATTCTCACAAACTTTCACATTTATAATATCAGTAGGATAGAAGGAAGTAGGATAGGATAGGATAGTAGGATAGGAAGTAGGATAGTAGGATTTATGTTGAAATAACACCTCAATTGGAACGGTCGGGTTAATGAAGGCGGAGGCACACCGGGGGGATAAGAGTGGCGTGCCGAATCGCACCTGTCCGCTCCCATTGTACCGCAGCCTTATTTATAACTTTATCAACGCAGTATAATATACCCTTTTCTCAACTTGTGACTTAATCAGCATGAAGTTTCTTGTTCATATATTTAGGGGAAGTTTTTATTTTGGGTAGTGAGTAAGATACTTGCTTCTAACGGTTGGTATCAAAGACTTTGTTTAATTTTTTTTTTGTTTTTTTTACTCACTGAATTAGGCTCTGAAACGTTTTCATAATGCATAAGCTGTCCTATCATGGATTTTCAAAATGATTTAAGATCTCTTATGGATTTCCAAACTCTTTTATGCTTCTCTTTTTGGCCAATTTGCGTCACTCTACCACTCTACGTCGTTGAAATGTACTTTCTTATATTTAAAACAATGTTTATTAATAAATAAATATTTTTCTTTTCTTCTTTCCTATGGATTCTCATCTCAATTTTTTTTAAGGCAAGTCCAACTGTGTTTCGGAGATTACCTACCTCCATAAAACAAACAAACAAACCTTTCCTCTTTATAATATTAGTTGAAATAGCACATTCATACAAGATAAAACTATTAAACGAACTATTTTAAAATATCTCAATCCCCGATGACAGTTCGAATGTCCTCATGACGGGTGGCGGGCTCTGCGACGCGGGTGGCTCCAATTAGTGCCGGGATGAAACGTGCCGAGGGGTGCTTACAATTTGCAACACTCGAGAGCATCTGATAAGTAGATAAGGTCTTATTACCTCGTTCAGAAGGGATGAGTAAGTTAAGATATCTTTAAGTTGAGACGCAGAGGTTGCGGGGTCGATTCCCGCTGCGAGACAAATGCATGATCTGTATTTGTCTCGTGTCTGGGTTTCATATGTAGATAATACAAACGATCTATAGGTAGCTCAACTGAACCAAGCGACTGTCAGACGTAAGAGCGGTCAAAAACACTAGCCATTTTTTCTGTAAGTCTGTCATTATGTCAATATTTAGTAATTTTGTTTCTTTAATTATATGTGGATGTGCACCTTCCAGATTGGCCCACTGCGGCCAAAGATAGAAAAAGCTGGAAGGAAGGGAGGGAGGCCTTTGCCCTGCAGTGGGACAATATGGGCTAAAAATAAATAAATAAATAATTAAATGTCCTTTTACCTCCTTTACCTAATCAATTACAAACAGAATCAAAATTATCTACGATTGAACTGGTTTAAAGCAGTTTAAGATTATAGATAGCAAAGAATTCACAAAGATAAAGTTATTCACGAGTGATAAAACATACAATATCGTATTACAAAGTGCTTTAAACATTCAAACAGATAAACATATTATATAAACAGGTTTAATGTAGCGTGATCACTTACTAAAACTTATTCTTCCGTGGTAACTATCCCGATTTCACTACTAATATTAGAGAAAGTCTGACTGTCTGTCACATTGGTTTATGAACGAAAATCGGGCCTTTTAAAGACGACAATAATCGCAAATAAAGTTCCAAAAAAGGATACAAAATAGTATACTTTATTTCCATCGTTTTAAATAAAATTACAATTAATTAGAGGAGTCTATAAATTGTGTCCTAAATTTCATAATTTATTTATCCATGTTATTTATAAAAAGTACGTAGGTAGGTAAACGTTAAATAATCAAACAATATTGTCACAAAAAATAATCACTTACCTACAGTAAAAACAGTACATTTACCCCTACGTAGACGAACCTACGTATACTTCATTTATTGAGACGAGCTAATAGGAAGAGAAATAAACACACGTGATTGGTCGTCGAAAATAATTGGATTGGCTAGATTTGACAATTGACAATTGATTTGTCAATCTAGCCAATCACGTGAAAGACAATTATTTTCGACGACCAATCACGTGTGTTTATTTATCCTTCTATTAGCTCGTTTCAATAAATGAAGTATAGAGAGAAGTAGGTATATTTACCCAAATACATTTAACGTAGACCTTAATTTCGACTAGTTTCATGTGTTTTTTGAAATGAAAGCAAAGCCGCGTGTAGACACTAGTTGTTAGTCCAAAGGGTCCGTTTGAGTCCGGGTCTGTTCACCCTCGAGTGGACCACAAAGGCCAAGACGGTAAGTGTCCAGACCCGCTTCGGGTATCATTTGACCACTCAATTTACTATGATACGCTAAAACTATGTTTATTTTCGTGAAAATGAAAGTAAACCTATCTTATAATACTATTTAACTGTAACGCCACCGAAACGTCGAGGTAAATAATATGATTTCAATACGCGATTAAGTCCCGTTAATATTTATAAACCTATCTTATTTATTTATTTAGTTTAATATAATAATAATCACCGCGTCGTCGTTCTGCCATTAGTAAAAATCTGTAAGACTGCCTCCTTATGGAAAATAGAGTGATTTTTTTATGTTCATACGCAAACTATTTCACACATTCCATATCTATCCACAAAAAGATCTAGAAACCATTAAACCAGGTGCTCCGGCCACACAGTAAGAAACGCCTCACTTTGGCGGCTTCTTCGCTAATTCATATGAATGCAGGCGTCACGCCCCCTCCCATGAATGCTAACCTCGCCAAGAATGCTTTGCCACGAATACCTCGCTACTGAGGTCTTCAGCGGTTCCTTTTACACCAATTTGTGGATATAAATGATTGAAAGGAATAGCTTTGAATCTTAAAAAGGCGACTGCCGCTATATCACGAAGTAATTCCAATTTTAAAGGAAAACCGACATCAATTTTGTAAGAGAGCTATTTTTCAATGGAACAGAATAACCGGTGAACAGATATGAAAAATCAAAGTGAACAAAAACTTAATCCTTTTTTGACGCGAGTTAAAAATATAAAAACTATAAAGGTAAGTAGGTATTATTGAAAATATTTTTCTTTCAGTCACCATAATTATCTACTCTCAACGTACATATTCGAATTCATTTATTGCTTCAAGTTGGTACATTCGGTCTTATAATGTGGTTTGCCGGCAACAAGAGCCCCGTTGCGACACCACAATTTTAGATTGATTATAAAACAGTCTTAGAATTTTCTAAACAGCCATTCACGTCATTATATCGGTGTCAGTTTCATAGCAAGCCGTGTCTCCGAGGTGGTAGAATGAGAGGAAGTGGTGCAGTCCGTGACGGAGATAATTGGTGCTGCGCCTCGACGCTGCGGAGGCAGCCAGCCTCGCAGTTATCATTACCAGACCATAGTCATACACCATTCGTCTTTTTGTGATGAAATTCTAGGACTCTTGAGAGAGTTGTTATGTCTCTGATTGACGTTTAAACTCTGAACAGTGAAAAACGAAATTTCGGCATCAAATCGCAGGCCAGCTTAAGTTGGCGGTAACTGAATTCGGAAGGTTAGCCAACATAAGCTGACCTGCAAAAATTGGCACGATGCATCGTTTTCGATTTGTGTAGTAGAGGGGCAGAACAGAGAATACCTGTTCTTCACGACTTCGCGGGTATTTTGTTCGGCCTAGTATCAGTAACTAATTTGCGCTGGTCGCTTGTCTCATCAGTCCGATGATGCTAGTCAATAAGTACAATACAATAATATCACTAGGCCTTTTTGTTCTGCTACAAAGGAACGCAAACAATATTATCAAATCTCTGTGAGTGTGGATAGTTGACAGGCTAAATAACCTAATAAATAATTAAATAAGTAATAAAAGCTATATCTGAGGGAAACAAATGTATTTGGTAAGTTGAAAAGGAAGCGAGTTCACGGGTAGTTGCGTTAATTAGCCGGTGTGGTGCTGATGATGGATGGTTTGCCAGGAATGCTGCAGCGGAGTGTTGGGGCGGATAGCTCTATTTATATGTGTGAGGAGGAACTTCGAAGATATTATGAAGTTTGAAATTGCATACCTGAATTGAGAAACTTTAAATATCTCTACAATAATAAAAATTACTAAGTAAACGACCATCTCCGGAATATTAAAATAATTTGATTAGTAATACGTCTACTATCACATTGAAACGTCTAAGATAATAAATAATATAATATCTAGCTGCGCCCCGCGGTGTTATCCGCGGTGAATAGTAACTACCTGTTCCCGTGCGAATTGCAGAATCAAAAGTGCCTATGTGTCAAGTCAGGATATTAACTATCATGGGACCAAATTTCACATAAATCCGTTCAGCCGTTTGAGCGTTATGAAGTAACAAACATTCACACTTACACACAAACTTTCACTTTTATAATATTAGTGCGATGAGATAGTCTTCTAAATTATTTAATATCAATTTATTATTTATTTATTAACGATCTTTAGGTGCCTCAACTGGTTTTAATTGTATTTTGTAAAGTTAGATACGTAGTAGTTTGGTTTCTGTAAATAAATATTTCTTTTATAACAATTCATTATCCTTATATATCCTTGTTACAAATAATTAATAGTTTTAGAGCTCGTTAGCACCTTGTATGATGAATGTGGGGGAGGGCGACTTCAAACACGCTGACAAATCACTGCAATGACACGTGTTCCGAAAATTCCTATATCCTCAAATGGACGTTCTTCCAAAATTCCTGTATCTTCCTCAAATTTATTATCCTTACCGTATAGAGCCATGGCAGTGGGATATTGTAGGTACCTTTTATTTGAAGGGTAAGGCCACTTTCTCATACGAAGCTATACTTCATTTCTTGAATCAAGCTAATAGGAAGAAAAATAAACGAACGTGATTGGTTGTTGAAAATAATTGTCGATTCTCGGATTGGCTCGATTTGACAATTGACAATTAATTTGACAATCTAGCCAATCACTATATAGGTAATTATTTTTGACAACCAATCACGTGAGTTTATTTTATCTTCCTATTAGCTCGCTTCAAGAAATAAAGTATAGGTAAGGTTCGCATGAAAAAGTGGCTAACTCTGGTTTTGAAATTTTTAGGCCGCCTAAAAATCCGTCATAGCTCGACTTCTTTTTTAAAACCAGATTATAGGTATAAATGAAAAATCTCACGAAATGCGTAACTTTTCAGATAAAATGATAGGTACTTACATATTAATGACTAGCTGCTCCCCGCGGTTTCACCCGCGTAAGTCCCGTTCCCGCGGGAATATCGGGATAAAAAGTAGCCTATGTTACTCGTGGATAATGTAGCTTTCCAATGGTGAAAGAATTTTTAAAATCGGTCCAGTAGTTTTTGAGCCTATTCATTACAACCAAACAAACAAACAAATATATATATATATAAGTGTAGATTTACCTAAACGTGGTTTAACTGAACTGAATCTGAAAACACATCTACTAATTTTAATGAGTCCGTTACCAGAACTAACCAAACTAACTAACTTCAAAACTAACTGAACTAAATCCCATGATTCTCTTTTTTTCAATCATCCCACATTTTCGCATTCTGTAAACATGACATGTGTTAACCCAGGTCATTAATTTAATGTCCATTATCTAGTTAACCCAACGAGACCACTTCACTAGCGATGCCACCCAGCTCGGCCCGAGATAACGCGCAGACGTTTTGCTAAGTGTTGTGCGACGTTTTAGACCATTTTGTTTGACATTTAGACTTCCGTGGAAATGTTTAAAAAACGCTTCTACAGATTTTAGAACAAAAATATTGCATAAAAAATTTTGTAGAAAAGCCTCGGACGAACGGACGGACGGACAACGGAGAGACCGAAACCGTACGGGTTCCTTGTTTACTTTACCTTAAAAAATTAAATCTCGAATAATTATAACCACAGCTGTAGTAGGTTACAGAAAACTATCCACAAACTAAACGAAACCATAAATTCTACAAAAACTTTATCATACGGAACCACATATCAAAATCTCCCGTTTTTTACCCATCTGTCATGTGGGTGGTTTTTGTTTTTTAGCGAACGTTTACCCAAAACATGGCGCCTGCGCCCATGATGTTGCCAGTTCCTATGATGCCAGTTAATTGGTGTTTAAAAAATGGTGTTTTACTTCACCGACAGCTGGACCTTATCTACACGCGTAAGATAGAAGCCAGCTTTTAAGTGAAATTCCAAGTACCTAATTTACTTTTATTAGTTTAAGTTTTCTAATGAATTCTCATATTTTCATATTTTTTTGCATCCTTAAAAAATAATTATTGACCAATTTTTTATCGATTCTGGTAAATACATTAAACAAATAACTAAGTAATTAAATAAAGGCCTAAATCTTTAAATTAATTCATAACTAAATCTTTACGCCAAAATATAGGTACAAAACAAAATTTCAGGATTAACCTTGAAAATGACTATCGCACATTTCTAAGAAATCAGTTCAGCTGATCGTGTAACAAATAAACATTAATTTAAATAACAATAAATGTATAAATACCTAACCTGCTATGGAGGTTGGTGACCTCTTGCATAGTGTATACAAATTAACCTCATAACAGAGGTCTGTTCAACTCACATTAAGGTTCGTTGACCAACTTTTACGACCTAGGACTTAGACCTGGGGTTTTTGTTGTTTATTTCATTAACAAATTTTATAGAAAAAATTTAGGTTCGTTATATTGTTTCCGTTTTTGGCTAAATAAATAGGAAAAACATAGCCGCCATGCTTTCTAAAGTTAGTCAATGTTCAGATAAGGGCTCTACTTACAATTTAAATTTCGCGATCTTTAGACATAATTTATATGAATTTACGGGACTTTATCACGTATTTACCTTATTATTTTATATTTCCCGACGTTTAGAGTGCGTTGCAGCGCTCGTGGTCACGGGTAGACTATATATAATAAGGTAAATACGTGATAAAGTCCCGTAAATTCATATAAATTAGGGCTCTACTTGTTCCGATTTGTAAAATTGTTGTTAAGAATAAGCCCAAAACTCTCCTATTCAATCAGTTTGACTGAAGTGTTCTATTGACTCAATCACTTATGGCACACAACAATGTCGAATGTAAAAAAAAAACGTTTTAAAAATTAGAACATAATAATAAATATTTCAAATTTAGAACTTTATATTCAAAACTGAACATTTAAATATTTCAAATTTAGAACGTAAAATTGAGACTTAATTTAAAACCAAACATTGAAACATTTCAAATTTGGAACGTGTGTTTACAATAAACATGCGACGTAGCGTGCGATCTTTTTCATGCGTTCGGCGCGTTTGAAGCAAGAAGATGATTGCTCTGAGGTTTGAAGGCTCAAAGTATTTTGAAAACTCCTAGTTCGACATCGGTGAAGCTAAATACGCGAGAAATCCGGTGTTTTAGTTGGATTAGCGATGCCGGTGGGCTCCAAGCTCCGCTGAACAATTATAAAGTTTACTAAAATAACAGTATTGTACAATAGCGGTGTGTTTTGAATCTCATGCGGGTTGTTCAAAAGAAATCTAAATACAAATTGTAATTTGTAAAACATACAAAATCAAGTAAGCGTGACAAGGGTTTATGAAAAAACTTCTTTTAAATTGTAGAAGATCAGCGCTTTTAAGCATTAGCGGTGTGCGATAATGTTAAAAGTAGAAATTTGTCAATGTAGACGACACCTACACTGCCGTATGCTTTTAAGCTTTAGGAAAAAGACTTGGTAATTTTTAAACATCTAATTAATTTTTTTTATAAATTTTTAATTAGTTGTTTAATTTAAAGTAAAAAACTCTTTACAATACGACTTTTTACAACCAGCCTTCACAACAAAAGCAAAAGCTCGCACCTAAAACGTTGACAGGTAACGTTGTAATTTAGTTTTATTTATTGCACGAAATGTGCATCAAAATTAGCAGATGCAGATGTTTAGGGATGTTGCCCTACATTTACTAGCGGAGTGAGTTTCCAGCACTGTTGTAACAATATTATCTATAAATATTAGCTCGATTGTGCACAATGAGGGTCGGCCCTTTGTCCGTCCCACTGTGCGGTTCTATTACCAACTTATACAACTGAAATACAGAACATTTTGAACCCTCTGTATCTGTGTTACGGATGGTGGTGGGCGCTGCTTAAACTTGCAACAAAAATATTGACGAAACAGCATGATCATGTTTGCAATTCACAGGACATGTGGGAACACGGATTTTTCAATTTAATCGAGATTTATCGCTCGCTATCAGATTTCATATTCAAAATTGTAATTTCCATAGTGTTGTAGTTTACGAGCGATAACTGCCACGCTTGTTTCCTCTCATAAATACGGCGCGATAGTTTTTGGTGATACTTTGTAATGTTATTCGTGATTTTATTACCCTTAAATTACAACGACGACATTTCGCTTATAAACTTGTCTCCTAAATAAAACATGGTTGCATTTAATGAAGATAAAGCTCACAAAACGAATAATAAATAAATTCTCAAGTTTATACGTACAATATCTAATGCATGGCTTTACGATTTACACAAACCCGAGGTTCCGTACACTCGAATGCGTTTCAAAAAAGCGATGAAGTACCACAGTGAGCGGCGGCGTCCCGTGTCTGGACAAAAACGTACCATTAATGACTTGAACGAATATCGACAATTTGCTACGTGCGATTGAACAGCATCAATGCGATTTGTACCCTATGCTGAACTTACAACGGCTGCGACAATAAGACACACAATGTAAACCTTACAATAGGCAGTTTAGGGTCTATTTTTGGGAATGTAGAATTTGTTTGCGAATAAAGACATGAGCGTCATGTATTGAGGGCGAATGCCATAAAATATTATCATTTATCATATAGATGTGTTTGTTATTGCAATAGTGGTTATTGTGGTAAACGTCGGCGTTACCATTATTAATAATCAAGCGATGACATCTGCACGTTACGGTTTATGCCGACGTGTCGTAAATCTTTGGGTGAAATTATTGTGTACTACATGCGTGAAATAAGCCAACAAAATCTTCGTTAAACTACGAGTAAATATGTAAAATAGTAAAACCGAAACTGAAAATCAGCAGTGCGGATTTCATAGCTGACACAAAATGTGATAAGTATATTAGTTTCAAAGTAAATTCAAAAAGATTTTCTAAAAATTCAAAGAATTTTTATAATCAAAATGTTTTCTCTGTAAAATTTGCAATTTATTAAATTACTGTTGTTAAGTCTAAGATTTAAAAATGTTGTAGATGTGTAAATCTTAATATATTGGTACCGAACACAATGAAAATAAAAAGCAGAATTTATTGCAAAAGATACATTTTGATAATGTAAACACAGCGATTGCAAGAATAAACAAAACGATCGCAAAATCTTTTAATACAGCTGTAACACCTATAATACATTAAGCTTTAAATTAAATCAACATATTTACAGCATCCCAGCCAATTTATCATCGTCTGCGAAATGAATGACTTCAGCAAACATTCACTAATCCGCGATGTTTGTACAAACGCGTATGCGCAGCTTTACCAAAATGGCCGCGCTAATGTTGCGAAACATTTATTTAAATAGGGGTCTCTTATTGAGTTGTATTTGACTTCCGCACATTCATCACGATATAAAACCGCTAGGTTCGAGCGTGCCAAATCAATTGAGCCAGCTTTTTGTCCACATCTTGCTCGGTCAGCCCACTGTGCAAGCTTCACCATGATGGTTTTACTGTGGGTACTTTTTGAGAATTATTGGGCTCATTCTGTGAGTGACGAAGTTATATGGCTGCTGTAAAACAATAAATAAGATCATTGTTTACAGTGTTGGTGGTTTAGAGCATTGTCCGGACCCCATGCGAGGTGGTTAGTCACGGGCACGGCGATGATGGGGTATTAAAGATGTATTCAAGTGAGGTTTGGATGAGATGACGAGCTACATTCATCCCATTTGAAGTAATAAACGACATTTAGCAGTTCCTTTGAGACAAATGAAAGGTCTAGGTTTGTAAAGAGCCGTGGGACGTCTGCGGTTACTTGAAATTGGAAAAGTCGTTACGAGCGTAACGTTGTGGCTCAAATTAATTTATTACAATGCATTCTAAGAAAGCAAAAAATATAAAACATTCAGCGCTGCGTGGCACACAAGGCAGATGAATCTATATATTCCGAAAATAAATATTTTAATAGATAAAATTATACTCAAGTATTTAATTTTATTTTAAAAGCTTTCATGACTTATTCCAAACTTGCAACCTATACTTCATTTCTTGAAACGAGCTAATAGGAAGGAAAATAAACGCATGTGATTGGTCGTCGAAAATAATTGTTTATTCTCGTGATGGCTAGATTTGACAATTGATAGTTGATTTGACAATCTAGCCAATCACGAGAAAGGCAATTATTTTCGACGACCAACACGTGAGTTTATTTTTTCTTCCTATTAGCTCGCTTCAAGAAATGAAGTATAGATACCTACTAAATCTGTAGATATTAATATTAAGCTTTGAGTATAAAAAGGTAGCAGGTAATCTAATGCACATAAGGTTACAAAGATACATACCTACTTACTACAAATAAAAATATTTTATTTAATTATCAGACGACATCTTGATGATTTTTATACTTGACTAGTAGCACGTCCTGGCTTTTCACGGGTGTACTAATGAAGCTACCGGGATAAATTATAGTCTATAACCTCCCGGACAGTCCCTGCTACACACCCGTGAAAGAATTTTTGAAATCTGTCCAGTAGTTTCGGAGATTACCCTCCGTCAAACAAACAAACAAATTTTACCTCATTATAATATTAGTATAGATAGAAGATATAGATTTTTGATTGGTGATCAATGTAAACTCACTTTAAAGCATTATTAACTACAAAAAAATTGGAAATACAGTCATATTTCCAATTTCCAACGGTACCTATTCCAACTCAAAATGGCGGCAACTATTCAGAAATCCGATGACAAACAAGGCTGTCCACAGAGACTTGTTCTTCAGGACAAAGTGTTAGGTCCTCAAGGAGTTGCTAATGCTTACCTCATTACTCTGCAGTTTGGCTCCCGGAGTTCAGACACAAGGTTTAAAAGAATATAGATAGATCCAACAGACGTACCGCCACGCAAACTTTGCTATTTTTATAGATTTTTGTATTTATTTAAAGCTCGAAAACAGAGTCACTTAATCTGTATCCGTTGAAAATCAAAAATAACAGTAATTCGCGAAAACAACTGAAATAATGATAGTATGTAAGTTACTTAGGTACCACTGCTACTATAACGGTCAGATTTTATATTAAATATTTAATAACTTACATATTTAGCGTAAAATCTGACCACTGCTTTCGCGGATTATATCTAACCTACTTATCAATACATGTCATTTCTGACGAGAACTGAACGTCGAGGTTATAGCTTCCATTACCATTTAAAATGAAAAATTAGTTTCTATCACGATACATTGAAACAAACATACTTCAATACATCCTGTGAAAGAAAAGACGGCATTTGACTCCCTTTATCGTCACTTAAAAAGTTACCTTCAAAGGCTTCAAAGCAATCCATTCTTTCGTCAGTATTTAACGTAAATCATCGAATCCGATGTCACCGCTCAAAGCCTTCCGGCGGCTTGCATAACCGATCGCTTACCGACACTCTAATTCTATTGTCATCAACACGCATCTACTAAACACGTCAAAGTATCACCAAAAACGAAACAGCGCATGTCGACAACGCTAGCACACGTTTTTGATAAGGGCAGTAAGGTTCAATTTAAAATTATGAAGTCAAAAGTCGGTATCCTTTGCCCAAAAGGGATAAATAGAGATGTCGGCCTCGAGCCCAAAGGGACGGGGAAAAAAATAACAAAAGCAGCGAGTTTTGGACACAAAGCGACATTGGGAAATAAATTATTTCATCTGTTCAGTCCTTTCATGATAATATTGGCAAATGTTTCCATCTGGGACTGGCCACGCCCTCGTTACGATCCGACACCGAAAAAATAAATATCAACCAGCACCTTATGCGAAGGGAATAGGGCTACAACTACGCGATCGGTCACAGTGGGTCGGCGGCGTCAAAAAGTAGACAGAAAGTTTCTTTCAATTTTTTCTATTAACGCAAACATATATTTTGACTGTGATGTTTTTATTATTTTTGTTCGGGATCGAAACGCTATTTGTGGATTTTTTCGCAAAGTCGGCGCATACGCATGCCTAATGTTGAGTATTGTTGAAATTCGCTTCCTAGAAACTTTTTAAATGCCGACAAAGTGTTGCTACTAATTATCTAATCGGCACTTTGACTTTTCGAGTTTTGGCTTCCGTCGGCCATTAATCAGGCGCAAATGGACAGGCCACAGACAATGCTTGATTATCTATAGATATTTATAACGGCCTCCGCCGAACTATGCACTTAATTTAGCTATTATAGTCGAATAATCGATTAAATAACCCTTTAAAATACCACATTTGTTAGTTTTATATCGGTTCCAATAAATAAGCGATGAGATTGCGAATAAATTGAGCGATAAATTTGAAGAACAGTAAATCCTGATCAATTTTGAACGGGTTCTGGCCGCTGATGGTAGCTAATGTTGGGCAATACCTCCCTCGCTCCTAAAATGTCTGTAACATGAGATGGAACGTAGTATTTTGGCTGCTTTTAAATGTTTATTTTTATTTTAAAAAGTATCAACCTAATAGCCCGGATTGTTTGTAAAGGTGATTTCAAAAACATTTTGCACATTAACTACTCTTCGGCCTAGAATTTGTCGATGTTTATACGTCATTTTATAAGCCAAAATAACACTTTAAACATTTCTATCGTTAATTTTAAATTAGGTCTTCGCGACAACTAAATCTTCAAGCTTCTTTGTCGCAACTATCTGCATTGTTACATTATCACAACTAGCAGCAAAACTATTAAAATCTGCACTTCGAGTCACAATAGATCCACATGTCCTTCCAGCAGTCTTCTACGAACGCGCATAGACAAAAGGCAGAACGGAAACCAAACAGTAGTGTGCTTGCAACGGTTAATATAAAAAAATATATCTGTCAAAGTACTGTTGCATAATGGAGGCGGGTTATTAGTCCGCCCGATAGGGGGCAGCATAAATCAAATGGGTATAATGAGAACAGGAAAGTCGGTTTTTGGAAATGTTTTCGTTTGTAATTGTTTGTTTTGTTGAATGTAATGATGAAGTTTATCTTGCTTGGCAGTTTGCGGTGCATGCTGAGTTTTCTAGGTTGATGTAAGCAGATGTTTTGTTCTCAATCAATTTATTTTCATGTCTAAATGGACTTCTTAAAATACCCCTTTGTCAATGATTTCAAAAATTGCTCATAAATATTTAAAATAACATGTTTTTTAAAAATCTACTTTTTTAAATAGCTACATGGAATGCCTTTTCTGGAACTTTCCAAACATCGCCTCTCAAAATAAAATACCGCCCGCACAGAAGCATAAGACTATAGAAAATTCAAACAATAGTCACATCATTGATTCAAATGCCCTTCTGTACGCTTATTACAATTAAAAAAAACAAATGAATACATACCTTTACGCTTGTTATTCCTTAAAAGAAAAATCTCTAGGTACATACAAAAACAGAAGTCATAAAGTAGCACAATAAGGGATGAAAAGGCACATTAGTGTAGAAATTGACAGAGGGGCACGAAAATGAATACCGTGAAATGAATTATCAAAGACACCCAAGAAGGCAGAAGCAGAGCTAATCAGAAACTTGTGACTAATTGAACACATGGAAATAAATGACGTTTTTGTTCTTACAGTTTCAGTACAATGCAAGAAGGCTTGTTCACTACTCCAATCTCAAGCAAAGGTTACCAAAGTTTCTTATAAATAACAGAAAATATAATGATAGATAGGTATGGATTGAAAGGTATTTCACAGAGAAAGGAAGAATTGTGTAGACTGTGGTTAAGACACGGGCTAGGACATGGTAAATGAAAGGAATGTTAAGAAAATTAACATCATAAAAACCTAACTGACACCTACAAGATCCTATTCATTCAAAAGTTATCAAAAATTGCAAGAGTCGTAAAACTTTCTGGTTCTTAATCACAAATTAAAACTAAAAATCGGTCGATTTAAAAATGGAACATAGTGGTGCCATCTCTTGTCGGTGAACGTTAACAAAACGATACATCTTACCGCACAGTGGGGTAGATACATATGTCTCCGTCGAAATTATTGTCAGCGCTAAATCAAAGGCATTCGCAACGCTTCGCTTCCCGGTGAGTTATAGAGTTATTTATTATTCGGAGAGGTAGTGACTAGCTTTGATTGTTAATGGTACCGTTTCAAAAATAGGGACTTTTATTATACCACTTGCAATGTTTGTGCCGTCTCCTCTTCATTAACACTAAATGAAATCTTTTTACGTAATTAAATAGAGTTTTTATGAAGATCAACACTAAATTCTGTTACCCAAAACCATTTCATGACAGCCATACGCTTGTTTGACACGCGTTTACAGAAGCTTTTTTAGAATTCCATCAATTTAAAGTCATTTCGAAGATCAACAGATTTGTTTCCCCAAAATATTAATGACATACAATCAGTGTGGATGGGTCATGCGCATGCGCATCGCCGCATGCGCTCGATTTGTAGGCGCGAGGCACGAACACAACACATTACTCTTTTTGTTTTTTAGCTGCGAAATCTTTTTCTGGCTCTGCTTGTCACGCCAAATCTTACACAAGCCAATTCTCTACACACTACCTTCAATCTTACACTACCTCGTACTGTACGCGCTCCAGGACTTGGGCCTTGAATGTGTTAAACAAAAATTGTTTTAACCGCACTTTGTTGGATGAACCGTACGTGATTTTACCTTCGTTTGAACCGTAGATAAATTGAATATTACCTACACGTGTTCAATCTTAATACATACCTAGTTGAAATATTCAGAAGCCATTAAAATGCGTAAGTTGACATTTTTGTGGCTCAGTGCCTGGTTATTAAGAAGTAAAAACGTCCACCATTATTGTCTCTGGAAAAAATACGGTGTGTAATTTTGACAGATGAGCGCGCGCGACCTCGGCGCCACTGTGCTCAGATTAACTGTTGCTCCAACTACCATTTGTTCCTCTATTGTCTATCACTCGTTCCAAATTCAAAATAAACGAGTCCGGCTACTGATTTAAATGTCAATGGCTAATACGGTTAGGCAGACATCTTTGTTTTTGGCTAACTAATGTGTTCGACCCACCAGCGTTGCGTTGTAAGTGGAATATTGTAATTTCGTTTATTTGTGATACAGAAGTCTGTTGTTGAAGCGCATTTGCATATTTTTATAATTAAGTGCTGTAAGAAACCATTTCTCATTTACGTACTTTTCTAACTAGATTCTTGTTATTGTGTTGGTTTTGTAAGGAGTTTTTATTTAACGCCAAATGCTTCATAAATCATAATCAACTGATACTCAAGCAGTGTCATGCAATAAGATCTCTTAAAGCCGCAAAAATACGATTCATATTGTTTTAGCGTAACTTATTAATGTTTTTCTATACGACATGTTTACCTATTTATTAATTTTTACACCAAAAACCTTCCTTGACAGGTGTTTCAGAACATTTGATAATGCTACACGGTTTGTCGATCACAGAACATCAGCCATTCGTCATGTTGATAACCATCGACACAGTTATGATCGATTTGCCCCACCCTACCCTCAAAAGCACGAATTCACGTCAAACAATTCAAAAGTTACTTATCCTGCAAACTAATCTGTTATTTTCTCCTTAAATGACCCATATCTTGTTTTCCAAATATCATAGAACTCCATAAGATGTTACGTTTCTTTCACGTCACGACTGTCAAATAGCGTTACGTGTCACATAAAGTCCACAGTAAAGTAAATGACAGACCAGTAGTGTTTACTTAAATTTTTTTTATTTACTAAGTACTACTTATTTAGATTTTGAATAAATCCGTCTTTGATATTTTACTCGGCACTCCCTTATAAACAATTTCATCTACAATCTTGATAATTTATTTATTTTTAAAAAAACATCGTAAAATAACGTAAAATATTGATAAACACACCGATTACAGCACAGTGATCCATCAACGTGCCAACGAAATATTTATGTATGAAATGTATGAAACACTTCCGTACGACAATCTTGCCATCTACAAATACTTGACTTGTAATGAAGTATTGTACTTGTGTTATTTAGAACAATGCTATGAAAATAAAAGCTGTATGTACATATTAGTCAAGAGAGATATACCTATACAACCACGAACATAAACACAATACGTAGTATCATAATGAAACAGTAAAGTAAAGTAAAGTATCTATTTATTTTCAAAGAAAGAAACCAAATTACATGCATGTTTACTTAGGATTAATAGGCTACTTTATACTAATAAACAGTAGGTAGTTTGTTCATAAATTGTACCTACCTAGGAACTCAAGAAAGGAAACAGGTAAGTAATTCGTGAAATAAAAATGAAAACCACACTGACGACGAGATTCGAACAAGCGGTGATCGGTGCTATGCAGAGTGGTGGATTAAAATCGTCTACAGATGTTTCTAGACTGGTCTATCGAATCGTAGTTTCCAACACATTTAAAAGTTAGTATCGACGTCGACTAATCTATTCTACCATCGATCCATTAGTCTGGTAACACCCTATACTTCGGGTTCGAATATCTTGCATCAACGAATTTTTCTTTTCGAAAAATCGTTAAGAAAAACTTTTTGAAAAAACTTAATAGAATATAAAAACTTTCAAATGCGTGTTTCAGGATTTAAATATTGCTTTAATTGGATAAATGAAACAGTTTTTATATATATATATAGTGTAGTTTTTATTATTTGATTATTTATTTTTTATCAAAATGGTAGTGAGGTGGAATGAAGAGTTACCCTTGTCAAAGTGACATGCGCGTCAGTAGCGGTCGCTGACGCGGAAACGCAGTCTGTCACGGCCTGGGAATCGAATGGCTACAAATAAATATTAATATTATGAGCGATGTATGAATTCCAAGTAAATTAACGTTTTCAACAAGTGTGTTTAATTTTTAAATAATCTGAAACTTCAAAGGTTTCTAGGTTTTGTTGTTTTGAAAAAAGAGGTTTTGAAAGAATATGTGTATATAATCGTAAAATGTGTGTGTGTAAGTGAAATTTGATAATGCTCGATTTCTTTAGGTAACCAACATACGGATGTCAGTAGGTCCATCACCATAGCACCTTTGTTATTACAACATAAAATGTATGAAACTTTTTGACAGATAACAACGTTGCTATGACGAAAGTCCTACGGCCATCCGTAAGTTAGTTATAGGAACCGGCGATTAATCATCTGACAAAAGACAATAATAACAGCCCCAAAAATACAGTGCGCGACCTACTTCACGCACTCGATAAGACTGTTGAAAGATTAAGTAAAACACAGCCATCAAACGATTGCCCGCTGTGTAAACAGTACACGCCACTTCCTGCTGCACTTGTAATTACACTCACTTCTTCCGGGTGATGTTGTTTGTAGAATTAAACTTACTGGATCACTATCCGGCTCTTTTATTTCGTTTTTATCAACACAAGGCGAAGTACCCTAAACCGGCGAGCATGTATGAAGTGTAATGAGAGTGAATGAGGCGAAAGAGGTGTGTCAAGATCGTTGCAAGTTGAGATCCGTGGTCTCTGCCTATCCCCATGGAAAAGAGACGTGATTTTATGTATGTATGTATGTATGTAAACTATTCCGCACAGCGCGGGTGCTGTTTTCACGCCATCCGCAACTAACATGAAAAATATTTGTCCCGTGGCGGGGATAGAACCTGCAACCTCCGCGTCTCAGGCGGGCCTTCACTGCACCACAAGAATTCCACTAAGATAACATAACTGTGTACGTACACGAGGAAAAATCCACCATCTGTACAAAGTCCATCGCAAATTCAACATCCTGCCATCCCCTTTGATCCCATACACATGGAAGCATCCATCATCTCACGCGCTGTATTGACACATTTACGATACCCAGCATCGGAATATACATTAAAAACATTATTATTTTACACAAACTTTGAAATATGATTTAGAAAATATAGTCGGTTCCTTTTCACGGACTGTGAAAATAAACGTTTGGAACTTTCAAAGATTGTGGAAATTAAAATGATCGTAAACATTTTGTGATTACTTCCGCGATGGCTGATGAAACGAGTCAATAAAATTTACTTTATTTACTTTAAGTTGTGTATGTGTATGAAAATCAGTACCGCATTGTATCAACATTTGTTCATACAATTGTATTGCATGTGACTTCGCTATTGCATAGGTATAACCTGTAATGATAGTTGTAAGTTTTGTGAAAATAAATAAAGAAAATAAAACATTAGACTTCAGACAATTAAAGAACAAGGAAAAGATGGCAATAGGCTTACATGTTAGGACTTCGCAGCTACTTGTCTAATCATTATTGCCAAATTACAAAAAACGAGCTTATGTCAATGTAACTTGTCCTTCCTTAGAATACCCACATTTTCAAAGGTTCCTAGAGATACTCAGATACAATGAGGGCCTTGGCCTTATTTTTAGTTGGGTAACAGGAAAATTTAAAGCATGAATCAGACCATTATCTTTTAAATTATAAATTTGGTCTCATTTTAAGGTCTTAGTAACCTGAAACCAATAAGTAACAAGAATTACCGATTAAGAGCTTTAAGCTGTAAGCATTTCCTTCTTAACTATGACGTAGAATAAACGTTACATCTGCTTTTTACTTTATGACCACATAGAAATGTTGTCTTTGTACATGAGTGAGCTCACTCATCAGTTATGTTGCAATTGGCGCTAGATTGTTATAGAGTAGGAGGTCTGAGTACAAAACAGTATCGCCATGGCCTAAGCCATGGCTCTAATTTGATTGCTTCAGACGTAAAATCATTACAACGTAGACAGCAAGGCTTATCTGTCATTTTATATCGATGTGACGATGCCTAACAAATGCGAAAATCGTTTTACGCAGCTTACGAAATTAATTCAATATTGGACAAATCCATACTTCTTAGGTTTCTACGTAAGCCCTGCAATGCTGAATTTGCATAATCTCATAAATGTAATTACTTACTAATAGATACATTATACTCGTATAATCAGGTGTCTTTTTCATGTTGCTCAGACCTTTACATAATGTACGAGATGATTTATACAGCGTGAGGACACAATCTTTTCAGGATTTTTTCCTTCACCATTTAAAGCTCGTGTTAAAGCGTATTTATAAACTTTTCGACGCGAAAAGTCCATTGATGCACGGCCGGATTCGATCCCACGACCTTCGGAACGAAATTCGAAGTACCAATCCACTTTACCAAAACGGCCTTGGATACAAAAGAGCCTTACGTCAAAAGTAGTTCATTGTATGACCTAAACTGAATCGCTTTTAGCGGTCATAGTAAGCCTCCTGGTGGTATGAGCCTAGCTTTTTAAAAAAAAAAAAAAAAAAAAAAAAGGCCTAATTACGAACTGAAAGTAGAATGTTGCGTCGGCGTCAGTTCATAAGTAGCCGATGAGCCACCGCAAACAGAAAATAAACAACAGTACGTAAATAACCAGAAAGCACTTCAAAGTGAAGATCCGAGAGCCGACTTGCCACATGCTATGAGATACAGCGAATTACTAGTATATTTTTAAGCCATTGAAAGTCAAGGTCGAAACATTTTTAAGCCTTATGAAGGTACTTTTTCCTTAATTATAATAATAAAAGCCTTTATAAGGAGGTTTACAATTTTTGTACTTTTATAAACTAAATCAACTAGAACCCTTGTTGTTCCTCCGTTTGCCCTAGTTTGGCATAGGCCTCTTCCAACTCCTTCCATTTGTTTCTGGCTGTTCTCGACCATAGCTTTTTCATTAGCTTTTTTTTCTTAATTACTCTATAGTTATTAAGGAAACCTTCATTTCAATTGCACCTTCACTTCATCATGGCCTACGAGTTACAAAAGCTTGTGCTGGCTATCCAGCACCCCTTCGAAGCACGGAGACTACCCATCACGGAACCTCAAAATGAAATATTCAGGCCATTCAATTTAAAAGTGTAGATGCCTCGTTTTGGGTTTGTAGAGTAGAGGGGCTGGTACGATCATAGTGGTACGTAGTAGTCCAAAGTAAAGGAAAACATCGTGAGGAAACCCGCGGCTAGTCAGTCCCACCCGTATAGACCGTTGTCTTTCCTGTGTACATGGCCGGCTAAGCTGAGAGGATGGTTTAGGTGCTGGGCAAGCCTATTCCATCTCAAAACGTCAAAAGTCAAAATATTTTTATTCAATAAAATCATAAAGAAGACCACTTTGACATGTCACGTTCTTAGAACTAGGGGATTCTATGGCCTGCCCTTCTCAACAATGTCCCAGGCACTACAGTGTCCCTTTAAGTGTAGGCAAAGATTGCCTCCTGACGCTGTATTATTCATCTAGTAAAGATGTAAAGGCCAATGCTAGTCCAAAGTCAATTCTGGTATCTGGTAAAGCATCGCAAGTAAATCCCCAACATCTTATACCTTGAACTAGTGATGAGGTTTGAGACCGAATCATCATGTTTACGTACAACACCGCTTATTGCCGAGTTTTAACCCACGTAAGGTTGGCCATTCTGAAGATCTAGGCCAATAGGCTTTTATTGTTATGTAGGTCAGCAGGCGGTCAAATAACAACTTACAGCCAATAGTCTCAATAACATATCTATCTTTTTTGACGACCTCTCTGGCGCAGTGGGTGAAGGCCCGGGTTCGATCCTTCGGGACAAATGTTTGTATGTTCAAAAGATATTTGTTCTGTGTCTGGGTGTATTCTATTTATAATGTCTATTATTCCAAAAATGTATCAGATCAGTCATCTGGTTACCATAACACAAGCAATAAGTTGCTTAGCTTGGGACTAGATGACGCTATGTGAAATGTCCAAGGATACCTATTTTTTTTTAATAAGTTACAAGTACGCAATATTTGCTAGGCCCCCCGCCTGGTATACGCGTGTTTCCCCGCAGATGGTTGCAATTTATTTTCAATCATAACATGGACGCGCATTGGCGCTGTTTGTTTAATAGAACACAGGCGCACGCGCAGCGTAAACATCGGCCACATCAAAGAGAGGAGTCTCTCACGGGTGGAATGCTCTTGGTCTGCTGATACTATTATGGATAAATATATCTATATATTTCAGTGGATTTTTAAAAAAAATAAAATGATCAAAACTTATTTATAGATCAAGAAAAAATGTAGGTAAGTCATCGTCAAAGAAAATACAGTAGACATTCTCAGTTCACTTCACTTATTGTGGCTTTGACATTCTCAGTATTCTTTAAATGAAATGTACGTAGTATACTGACAAGTTATCATTCCGTATATAACAGCTTGTAAGCAAAGGTATTGTTGTTCTTTACAACACAATTGACAACGAAAAACCTATACGTCTGTAGGCATTAGTGGTTAAATTCACTAGACTCTAACTAATATAAAAATGCCAAATAATATTAAGTTCTCAATTTCCATTACAAAAACATTAATTAGGGTCCCAAACCTGCCATAATGTACGATTTATCCTTATAAAAACAAAAAAACATGAAACGATCAAGACGTGTTGTCCGCTCGACTACACATCGGCGGACTGATCAAACTCTTTGATCTTTGATCGCGCCCTTTACTTATATTGCTTTGATTTTAAAATACTTCTCACTCAAAAACAATACCAACACGCGATAATATCCCATATTAATACCACTTTAAAGAACAAAATACGAATACAGCACCTCCTACTTGTTATTTTTATATTTCGAACACTCGTAACGCTTTTTTGTTTTGAAACGTCAAATCGGATCAGTCAGCAACAGCTATTTTCAGTTTTAAGTTATGGGATTAAAGTTGATTATGAAGTGAAAGTAGCGTGTTGTGATCTCGTTTCGAAGTAGAGTGTGTTGGTGTGATCTGTCAAAATTGTGAAGAGTTGCAGAAGTGAGGTATAAACATTAGAATAATCACCAATGTTTTCAATCTATGAGGCTGAGAGAATTTACAGAATTCTTATATTCGTATTTACTGTATTTTGTTGAGAATATTAGGTTTATTGTTTAAGCTTTTTACTTTGTTCGTTTCTCATTAAAAGTGTATAGATTGTTTAACAATTCAAATTAATTCAAAAGCAGGGGCCTTAAAATGGCCGTTCGAGCATTTCTGCTAGCAATTCATAAAGTGCATTTATCGGATCAATTTGAGCCATTCTATCATATTTTGGTGAAAATGCTAAACAATTCATGAAATTAATGCACTTTATGAATTGCTAGCAGAAATGCTCGAAGCGGCCATTTTAACCCCCCAGATCTATAGATATAAATCTGCAAATATTGGTGACAAAGTGAGACGGGGGCATAATGTATCAAATTAAAGATTTTATAGCATGGCGTAGCATTTCGTAGCACAGTAGTAGCATACGTAGCATGCCTACGCTTTCGTATGTTTACGATCACTTGGATGATTCTTTCTCAAACAAAGCTTTATAAATAATAAAATAAATAAATAAAACAGTTCAAAAAAAAAAAAGCTTTATAAATACTTCATAATTTAAAACAAGTAGAAAGAAATTAAATTAGTTTATAATTAGTAGGTATTTTTTGTTTCTGTCTGTTTTTTTTTCATTTGTTCCTTATTTCAATAAAAACTACTATAGCTGATAGGTAAGTGGAAAGAATAATTAATTCCAAATCAGAATTTGAGTAATAATAATGAGACCATAGTTTACCGCTAAACCTGGATTAGTGAACAACACTATTGTAAAACCGTAGTTTATTTTAATGTAAAGCGAATCAATTCGGACCATAGTTTTGAATAATGCGATGGATTTCCGAAAACAAATGCTAGAAAGTAGAATTTATTTACACAAACTAAACTAATACATATTTACATAACTGTAAAGCTAGATAATGTTCAATCTCTTACCGCGTCATGTTTCGAAAGTCGTCGAGAATCGACATCCTGTATACAGAGTAGACTCATCAACTTCTGTCTCATAAGAGCACAGTACATTGATTAGCTACGACAACGAGCTCGCCCGGTGGCCGACAGATCAAATTATTTAATGCAATTACAACAATTAGTCGTCTTGTTGGTTGTTGGAGTTGTTGGGGCAAGAGGAAGGAAATACGAATAAACAGAGCGTGGGCTCACTCATTGGACTCTGAGAAAACTGACATACACTTTATAACAACACTCACGTAATAATATTGTCAACTACTGCGCCCCAAGGTTTTACCCGCATATGTTCCGTTTCGAAACTCGGGATAGAAAGTAGCCTATGTTCACCACTTAAAAATCACGTCTATTCGTCGCTCCGTTTTGCCGTGAAAGACAGACCAACACACTTCATAATATTAGTATGGATTCAGATAAAGACTGATATCATCAATCGAAGCGCTTATGGCAAAGCTTGGTTGGAAATTCTTAAAAGATCGTAGAAGTTAAGCAACGTTTTAGCCATAATTTCGATGGGTGACCGACAGAGGCTTAACAGCTGAAGAAGCGCTTCTTCGGAGGGCACGTAAAATTGTTGACCGGCTTTTAAAGTCTCCTAAATCCTCTGTCATTAGACTTGGACACTTGGTTTATCGAAAAAACCGAATGGAATGGTAGCATGCCCACATTTTGACATTGAACCACCAAATAACCCTGATTTCAGTTTGATAAATCAAATATAACAATAAATGAACGTTACCCCAAAACCAGACAATCACACCAATTGACGACCATCAGCTAAATCAGCACCAACAAATCGCCACCACATCTATTAGTATAAAATAACCTCAACTGACGTAAACAAACAGACAAACATCCCGCATAATAAACACAATAGATATTAAACAGAATTAAACAGAATTGTCGCAAGAAATATGTATTCCCACATTTCGGAAACAAGATAAGTTTATACATTGTATCGGTACAATGGAGGTATAAAAATTGAATAATTGTGGTCCCGCACGGGATCGTATTCGTAAGTAGCATCATATTTCTATGACGAAATAACTCAAAGGACTTGTAAATCAAAATTTGCTTGAAAAGTAAGATGCTTAGTAGAAAAAACAACGTGGTACCTACTTACACACTAGATTAACAGCCAGTTTCTAAAACGCTAAATTATCAATGCATAAAGACTGTTCGTTTTTGAGTGATCATTGAGGTCCTACGAAATAAACATATTTTTCTTTCTTTCTTTCTATCACTACATAGTATAAAACAAAGTCGCTTTCTCTGTCCCTACATCCCTATGTATGCTTAAATCTTTAGAACTACGCAACGGATTTTGATGCGGTTTTTTTTATATATACCTAGAGTGATTCAAGAGGTATGTTTATATGAAAAATTGGACCCGTGCAAAGCCGGAGCGGGTCGCTAGTTTAAGATAAATTCATTTATACCTTAAAATTAACTGTCGCCTGATAGAGTCCATCTCACAAGGCCAAAGTTCCAGTGAAGTGTCCCTCTCATGCGGGAGGGAGCGAGGGTCAGGGAGGGCACTCATAAATACAAATTATTCTATTACCCCTCACTCTGTCATAGTTCAGGGCCCGCTTAAGCTCAAGTGGATTGAAGCAGCCAATATTATAGATCTGTCAGAGTTATTGTTAGAATCTTGTGGTTAGAATAGAAAGCCTTGAGAGAGTTCAGCTTATGTTGGTGAATCATAACGATTTCATTATCGACAAACATAAGTTGAACTTGAAAAACTTCGCCATAGAGTTGGTGGTTAACATAGTTAGAATATGTTTCGAGTCTGGGTGTTTCTATGTATAATTATATATGTATTTACAAAAAAAATGTTTCTAAGTAGTATATCAGTCACCTGGTTACCATAACACAAACATTTAGTTGCTTAGCTTGTGACTAGATGACGCTGTGTGGAATGTCCAAGCATATTTATCTATCTACACTAGTCTACATCTACACTAATATTATAAAGAGGTAAAATTTGTTTGTTTGTTTGTTTGTTTGACTAAAAACTACTGGACCGATTTCAAAAATTCTTTCACGGGTGTGTAGAATGGACTGTCCGGGAGGTTATACGCTATATTTTATCCCGGTAGCTCCATTAGTACACCCGTGCGAAGCCGGGACGTGCTACTAGTATTTATATAATTTAATATCTTCCCCACACAGACCAAAACACAGACCTGGTACACACAGGCCGATTGCATCCAATTGAACCACAATACCTAGCAATTGGTCGCATTGTGCTTCGGAGACCAGCATTGTGTTCACTTGGCATCCTTTGTGGCAGTACACGAGATATGGAATTGGCAGTTATTTGTATGAAGTCATTGACTCGCATTTCTTACACTAAGATCCCATATCTTGATCAGAGTAGCACGGCTATGATATGATATTGCTATCAAAATATCATTGTTAGTATCCTAGTGATAAAAAATAATTTTAAGGAATGGTTGGGTAAACCTTCTCGTATTTTCCCTCCTAATCAAAGGTCTAAGAGATCCTTTGAAGATTTCAAAGGGGTAGTCAGAGACGCAGCCAAAACAACCTTTCTTTCATGTAAGGCTACTATAAACGTGACTTCAATTTTTTCGTCTCTATTGAAAACCATTTTACTACGTTTAACCTTATGCATATTGGACCAGTAAACCTTAGCTAGAACCGATATTAAAATATGTTGTTAACTCTTTTCGTCGCCATCTTAGGAGTAATACTCGTAAAAAAACATATTTGAAACCTATGTTAAATTGACAAATGTTTATTAATATGATCATAAGTTGATTAGCTTGCAACTGAATGAAGTCATACATACATATATATAATCACGCCTCTTTCCCATGGGGGTAGGCAGAGACCACGGATCTCCACTTGCTACGATCCTGACATACCTCTTTTTTTTAATGAAGTCATATTAGTAAATCAAAGTAGGTAACCTTATATCTAACACTAGCTGCTCCCCGCGGTTTCACCCGCGTAAGTCCCGTTCCCGCGGGAATATCGGGATAAAAAGTAGCCTATGTTACTCGTGGATAATGTAGCTTTCGAATGGTGAAAGAATTTTTAAAATCGGTCCAGTAGTTTTTGAGCCTATTCATTACAACCAAACAAACAAACAAACAAACAAAGTTTTCCTCTTTATAATATTAGTGTAGATTATAAATTGTCTCCAAATCTAATTTAAAATGATATTGATTTATCAGTCGTTAACATGATTGTTATTAATTGCCGGCGAGCTAGGACCCGTGACAATTGACCCTGGATCGTGAAGGGGTATTGTTGGGAGCTGGTGCAAGTCACCGGAGTTTCACTGTACGAACTGTTCAAGTTAAGCAAATAGAATCACCAGTTTCTTCTTCTTCTTCTTCTTCAGCATATATTTGCCCACTGCAGGGCGTATGCCTCTCCAATCTTTCTCCACTCTGTTCTATCACCGGTTTTTCTGGTCCAGTCATCACCAGTTTATTGGCTTCTATTTAAAGTAAATATAAAAAAAAATTCAGACATCATATAAATTAGGTATAAAAACCTTAGTAACGTTGCTAACTTTTGCAAAATAGTACCACCAAAGCGATTGTTCAAGTTTGGTGAACGCCCGACTGAGACGCCGAGGTTGCGGGTTCGATCCCCGCTACGGGACAAATGTTTGTATGTTCTGCAGATATTTGTTCCGTGTCTGGGTGTTTTCTATCTATAATATGTATGTATTTACAAAAAAAATGTTTCTATGTATCATATCAGTCATCTGGTCAACACAAGCATTAAGTTGCTTAGCTTGGGACTAGATGACGCTGTGTGGAATGTCCAAGGATATTTATTTATATTAGGAATATTTACTTTATAAATGGAATAAAAAATTCGCTTCCTAATAAGTGTCTAAGATTGTTTTTAAGCTTATTTGTTTTTTTTAATCAAGTCATTATCCTTGAAAATATATTTAACTCCTAATTATCCTAACTTGCACCACAGTCAAGGGATCAGCAGACGGCCCTGCGACCTTAAAGCGATCTGTTCCAGACGACCACTGTGACCAATCTTTACTTGGGGTTTAGTGCGCTTAGCACTATTTAATTTTAATAAACGAAGTTAGCGAGTTTGTTCTGTTTGTGAACCTGTTGGTTGCTTTTGAAGTAAATGTTATTTGTACTTAGCGACTATTAAGTCTTTAAATATTTACATTTTTTTTCAATACAAAAAAAAAGAAAAAAAATTATTACGATTGTACCTATTCCAAAGGTGAGGTAGACAGTTTTGTTAGAAAATAAAGTGATGAATATCTATTCAAATAAAATCATGAGAATCACCTAAAATACTTTCAGGAGCTTTGTGTGATTTGTGACTTTAATTAAAAAAAAATATTTTATATGCGCAATAATCTTGATCGAATAAAAACAATAGTAATACGCCTTGTTTGTTTCCTTTTCTTGTTTTTAAGAAAAAAACATGTACGCCTCTACGTAGTACGTAGTCCCTAAAGATGTGATATCGACAGAAAACAGTGTTAGAGGTACAACTTAAAACACATTTTACGATAACGTCATAACTTTAACAAAATATTTTAAGTAGATCTGGTTTTAAAGTAGAAACATTTGGAAGACCTTTGATTTTACGACTGACGGCGCATTTTTATGTAATTGAAAAGGGTGACGAATTTCAAAATATAAAATACCTGACAACTATAGTTTGAGATACCAACACGTCTTTTTTTTTCGACGACCACTGTGGCGCAGTTTGGTGAACGCCCGGCTGTGATGCGGAGGTCGCGGGTTCGATCCCCGCTACGGGACAAATGTTTGTATGATGTGCAGATATTTGTTCCGTGTCTGGGTGTTTTCTATCTATAATATACCTATTGTATGTATTTAAAAAAAATAAAATTATCTAAGTATCATATCAGTCATCTGGTTACCATAACACAAGCATTAAGTTGCTTAGCTTGGGACTAGATGACGCTGTGTGGAATGTCCAAAGATATTTATTTATTTATTTATTTATTTATTTATTTTACAGTAATTTTCTACACACAGTGCATTTTACGTATATTTAGGCATGCTTGGGCTGTAATGAGCTCTTCATTGAGATCTTAAGGTTTCATCTGAAAAAACTGTAAAAATGAAATGGTAGGTATGTATATATTTATTCTTTTAGATAAAAACCTAAGATCTTGTAAAAAGTCATGAAATATGATAACATAGGATAACATGCAAGGATTATAATAAAGTAAATTGTTGTAAATGAGACCAAAAGTGCTATTTTTCCATTGTTATGTATTCCTTAAATCAGCTGCACAAAAGTCTAATGACTCTTATTTTTCTCATTTTAATCTCAGGGTGGGTTAGTTAGGGCCGGACAAACGGACAGCGTGACTGAGTTATTATAATTGCTATATTAGATGTGCCAGCATGCGGGCTCCTGTCGGTCAAGCAGGGGTCGACAACTTTACTTTTTTTTTTATCACGATCGCCCTTAGCGTTTAATCTTCTCTCTCTAGCCTCAAAGGTTTGCTGGAAGAGAACTCTCTTTAGGGTTAAGCTCGCCTTTGTACATGTCTTTACAATTCATATTTTACTGTATCAATTTATTTGTGTAGGTACATTAAAGAATAAAGAATAAAGGATCGATTGTTAAAACCTTTTTGAAGTCAGAAAAATTAAAAAATCTTAATAAAAGTTATGATACCGGCATGATACGACATAGCTCAAGTCGCGGGGCGACAATGGATCCGACTGGCGCAGGATCGTCGTGGATGGCACAAACTAGGGGAGGCC
Organism: Xanthorhoe spadicearia; assembly: GCA_947086425.1. NCBI lineage: Eukaryota > Metazoa > Arthropoda > Insecta > Lepidoptera > Geometridae > Xanthorhoe > Xanthorhoe spadicearia. Next base: position 405,620 of record OX352201.1, read on the forward strand.
TATGCCCAGCAGTGGGTAAAGTCGGGCTGTGGATGATGATGATGATACCGGCAGGATTGAACTTGTCCTTTTTGAAGATTGAAAAACTTTACGCTCTTTAACATGTAGTAACTAAATTGTAGCGTGTTTTACTATTTGTACAGGGACAAAATAAAAATTGTTTGCTGGAAGAAAGCGCTTTAAGCGATAAGACCGTATTGTACTACATACTTTCCTAGGGTATGTTTACTATAAATGATAGTACTTACCTATAATGTTTGTGTACAATAACGTGTTTATTCATTAATTTCTTTTGTTCTATTTTATTCAAAAAGTTCCGTTTTTTTTATCTCTTGACTCTGTATAAATCGTCTACAAAAGACGCAAATCTATTTTTATAGGTCCTAACTATAAAATGTAGAATGACACTAAGCACATTTTCGATAACCACCTATACTTCATTTATTGAAACGAGCAAATAGGAAGAGAAATAAACACACGTGATTGGTCGTCGAAAATAATTATCTTTCTCGTGATTGGCTAGATTGTCAAATCAATTGTCAATTGTCAAATCTAGCCAATCCAATTATTTTCGACGACCAATCACGTGTGTTTATTTCTCTTCCTATTTGCTCGTTTAATAAATGAAGTATAGATATTTTCAAGAGATCTTAATGTCTCAAGATGCAGATGAATAGCAGAATACACGGGCCCTTTAGTTTATTACAGCCTACCCCTTTAATCCCGAGCACCGAATGTTCTCCACCCCTGGCTGAGGGTGCTAATCGCAATGAGTGCCCAAACCGTCCAATTATTAATATTGTCCAACAAATATTCTTGACTCTGTCGTCATCATGACCATTGGAATTAACAGAAATTTTTTGATGCTGTTGTAAAACAATTTGCGTTGACAAAATGACAAAAAATAACATGTATTTACAACGATATTTTTAAGCTATTGCATAGCTTCTATCGCGGGCCTTGAGCGTGGAGACCGAATCCAGAAATTCCGTAACGAAAAAACCTAACGCTTGTCACTTTAGTTCAGCAACTCGCCTTTAGGTGGCATGCAATAGCTTTACCGCGGCAGTCCCCGAGTGCCACACGTCTTTCTTTTATATGATGTTAAATGTTATTCCGGCGCGTATGCGCCCTATCTTATTTTCTATTTGACTTAGAATGTTGCATTTCTACACTAATGTGTGTCAAGCCAAGCCTAAACTTCCATTTACACGGGGCCGTCTAATACGCGACGTTCATATTATTATGCATTCTTTAGTTCAACCTGGTCATTCTATTTACCGTGGTCGTCTTGTGAGCCAGGACCTTAAGAGACATACATAGACTGATACGCATCGACTTATTAACCTGTAGACTCCTAATAGTAATAGATAGTAATAATAATAAAAAAACACGTGTGGCACTCGGAGACTGCCGCGGTAAAGCTATTGCATGCCACCTAGAGGCGAGTTGCTGAACTAAAGTGACAGCGTAAGGTGATTTCGTTACGGAATTTCTGCATTCGGTCTACCCGCTCAAGGCCCGCGATAGAAGCTATGCAATAGCTTAATAATTTAAAATATCCTTGGACATTCCAGACAAAGTCACGCACTATGTCCTAATACCTAGATCACAATACAGAAAATTCTGTCAACCAACTGAGGTGTGCAGGAGAGGAAAGTGAGCGCTTATTAGTCTGTCACGAACAATGAAAACACAAATTTTCACGGGTCACTAATCTGGTCGTTATTGGTCGAACGTGGATGTTGTGGATTGTTATAAGATGTATTTATCTAATGTGTTATCTGAAAGCGTTGTCCCTTTATTAGGTGTCTACTGGGTATTAAGTCGATGCTGTAACACGACGATGCTTATTGAATTAGATAGTGGCCGCGCGGAGGTTAACTCGCGTAATTGGACCTCAAGCCGGCCTGATTGGCGGGCAACAGTTCATATGACTAATGGACCTCAATTCCTTTTGCTACTTAACCGACTTCGAGGAAGGAGGAGTTTCTGTTTTTCACCATTGTAGGGAGTTGCGTTGAAACAGGCAATAGTCACCTAGCTTATAAGACTGGACATTTTAAAGTGGTCCTTGAGGTCCTACAGAAATAAAGACATTTTTCTTTCTTTCTTTATATTACTGTAAGTATTTTGTTATGTAGATCTAATGTCTACCTACGGAGGTAATCTCCGAAACTACTCAGCCGATTTCAATTTTTTTTAATCGATGTGTGGAATGGACTATCGGGAAGGTTATAGGCTATATTTTATCCTGGTAGTTTCATTAATACACTCGTTCAAAGCCGGGACGTGCTGCTAGTAGTGTATAGTGCTTAATTTATCGTAACTTTTTTTAAATCAAGTACCTGGTCTCCCCTAAGATTAAGTCCCCGCGTGATTACCTACCCTTAATAATACGGAAAAGATCGAGTTACCATTGTCCTTTACTGTTCCGTACAAATAATTCTAAATAAAAAACAATGTGTAACTCTACACGATACTATAATTACAGCAAACAATGACACTTATCTGATTTTGTTTAAAAGCTTTATTTTGGGGAAGAAATGTTGTGAAATCGTATCGGTTTTCACTTTCAAATGTTTGGATAACAGATGAAATTGATATTGTTGTATAAAAATGCTTATAGTAACATCATGCATAATCAGCGCGCTGAGTAGCGACAATTTTTGTCATTTCTGTTGTTTAATTTATTTTTTTGTGTCTTCCTATTTTCTATCCTATTTCCTATTTGCTATTACTCCCTTGAAGAATTTATAAACTATAGAGACATTTTGCATGCCCGAGTAGGTAGAACATAATTGGAAATTATACTAAATTAAGACCTAATTGTTATACATATGTTCTTGCAAATAAATATATCTTTATCTTTATCGAGTAATTCCCGTTGTATTAATATAATGTCTAGTACAACTAACGATAGTTTTGAAAGTGAAATATTCCTATTGTACTTGCAGTGACAAAATATGGATTTTTCTATTCCTATTTCAATATTGTAGTGGTCCGATTCAGAGTTGGTCAGTTTCAATAAAAAAACTATGGGACTAAACCAGAGTTTTTTCTATTGAAACTGAGTGATCAATCACCGCTTGAAACACGATTTAGGTTACCCGATACACGATTAAGTATGGACTCTGAATACGAGCCTTAGTCTTAGCTTAACATGTAAGCTACTTTATAACTGTGAAAGAGAAACTTTATAATAAAATCCTAATTAATTACATCACATCCATATTTTAAACATAATCCTCAATAACATTATCCTAATAGAGACATCGGGTCAAAGCCGGGAGTCCAGCTAGTCCAATAAAGAAATCAATAAATAATCTTTACAATCTAACAGTACATCAAACGATCACCTACACCTTTGATCTCGCCGCCGCTTGTTTGAAGTAACCGCTGTTACTGGTTCGTGTTGGGATTACAGTAAACAGGATTTCGTGAAAATTTTTAACTTTGAAAGTGGTTAAACTGAAATTGTGTGAAAAATCATTATCTTAACCCTTTTCCAAGTGTATTTAGACATACCTCTGACTACCCCCTTAGACATCTTCAAAGGATCTAAAGAATTACAATAAAGATAAGAAAAAATGTCTACCGCTCCCTGGGATTTCAGATTTTTATGCAATTCTTGAGATTCTTTGAAGATGTCTAATGGGGTAGTCAGAGAAAGATGGGATGGGAGACTCCAAAAACATATTTGGTACATGCATATTTTGCAGAAGTTAACTTTCATACGTGACAGGTTGCAAGCCCAACATGCAAAATGTAAAAGTTAATTTTTTACCCTTTAGATTAACTTGTGATCTTGAAATGAAATTAATGTTTATTTTGCCTGATCGTAGCAAGTGGAGATCCGTGGTCTCTGCCTACCCCCATGGGAAAGAGGCGTGATTATATGTATGTATGTATGTATGTATGTATTTGCCTGAATCATGGTAATAATTCGATATTATAAGCATTTGTGGTGTCACATACTTCACCTAAAAATACGTTAAGTGATTTATTTATTTAGATGTACGAGTGTATGATAAATATAAATAAGTAAAGGTTATACTTTTATTTATTTCTCCTCTCCTCTCCTCCCAACTCCGTACGATATCCGGCGTAACGAAGAGAACATCTGATAAACACTACGTTGCCCAAACAAAAGTTCTCGGAAGGCGGTCCAATGTTATTAAACACCACTCGAGGAGTTCATAAACTCGGTAACTCAGTAAACATTCGAGATACAAAGTAGGGTATATTGCTTCGAACGTCGGCTTTACTCGTTTGTAAAACTAAAAATATAAGACTTTCCTATTTCTCCTGAAAATTCTCTTGAATATAAAATGAAGTTCACAAAATATTTAGGTATTGTACCTACTGATAAAAAAAATTGTAGGAATTTCGAAAATTATAAAATATTTTAAAAAGTTTTTTTCTCAAGCGATTCCTATTTTATTTCTAGTACAACCACTTGAAAAGGATGAGTGAGCACCTAATTTATTACCGAAGACCTTTTATTAAAATAATTAACTATTGAATACAAATTAGCATTGATTATTTGAATTTCGAAGACAGTAATTGCTCAATCAAAGTGTCAAAATTTAACAAAAGAGCTTCTCGAAAGATGACCAAATCACAAAAGAATACGACAATTTCTGAAACCTTTTCTTCCTTACATTCACAAAATATTATGAATGAAATCTGTTATAATAATAACTATTATAATTTATTTATTTAAACTTATGTCCAAATTCTATTTCCCATAACCATGTTAATCCCATTCTGTTCCGACAATGTCGTAAGAAAAACATCCGTCAAAAGGGTTAATTCGCTTACTGCAGTGAGCAAATAAACACACTGAATAAACTAAATGTGGACAAACAACAATAGACAAATAGAATTTACTATAAATATTTCCGATTGTCCCATTTTGTGTCCGAATCAAAAAAATCACAAACACCTAATAACTTCGGACGTTTAAAGGATTAAGAATTTCAATTTTCCTTTCTTGTATAAGAAGAAATTGTAATAATATGAATCCATTTGTCCCGTTCATAAACCGGCCAATTTTATGTTTTTATCCGCGGACCATATTTAAAGCATCTTGCCATCAATATATCACAAATGTGTGCGCCATAAAGATTTGTTTTTCATTACAGGATTAGATGCACAAAAACAAACAGGGACATCCCTATTTAGAGCATTTCCCAAACACGTAACATATTTAAGGCGAGATTAAGGCGGGTTTGGCGGGAAGTCGTCACTTTGGAACCGATCGCGACGCATAAACTCGAACGTCTCAAACGGGTTAATCTCGGCCCAATAATCCCCTAACAGATGTACGTGTCGTTGCGTTTTGACATAGATTTACAATTATTTACAAGAAATGGTGGATGCACACCGCTGTCTCCGCTCACGATAATCCGCGGATTAGCGCGCTCCTTGTTTATGGTGCTGTCATTCGCCTAATTGTCTGTGGTCGAGAAAAAGCGCGGGAACAAAATGGCGGATGATTTATAGGTTATGGTTTCAGTTTCAGTGCAAGATGTTTTGTGTCGGATGAGAGATGGATCATGTTTTTGGGATTAAAGCGCTGGTGTTCTCGGAGACACTGATGTTTTTGTTGGCCGTGGCTCGCGAAACGGTTGTCAGCGGCGCTGTGACTCCGCCATCGGCAGCACGAGTCTGTCGGTTCGTAAATAAATACCGAAGTGTTTGGACGCTGACACCACTCTCGTTAACATTTACGATTCAATATTTAACGCGCTAAATGCCAATCCGTATTGTTATAAATAACCCGCGCTAAAACAAATATTTTTTTAATTGTTAATCATTTCGTTTCGGAATTTTGATAGAAATAGGAACTGTAATATTCTATTACGTAATTAATTGTGCTCGGTTGACATTTAAAAACACATTTGTTTGAAACTAATGGCGGTCGATACAAACGAACGAGAATAGAATGGAACAAAAACTTTGATGGTCCGTCAACATCGTTTAGCGTGTGTTTATTGGGAATAGCAAACCATTATGAGATTCTGATTAACTAATTAGTAGATATATCTTCGTACCAAAGTGGATTAGCTACTCTAGTCTAGAAATATTCTAGTCTCATAAAATTACTTTGACTTTGACATTTTTCTAATTCTAAGTTATTCTGCTTAATACGAGATTATAAGATTTTTTATTAATTTTGTTCCTCAAATAAAAACATTGTATTAAATAACTACTTATATATGTTTCAAGTTTACCATATTTCAAAAATATATGTATGTTAATATTTAAACAAAATATTTAATCTACCTTTGTGCATAATCATTATCTCTAACATGTGGAAATTAGTCTTATTTAAATTTTGTTAGTAGGAAGACGTATTTGTTTTAGATACAAAAGTATTTTTTAAGAGCACACTATTACTAAGTATTGATAGTAGCCCATATTGTCCCACTTTTGACCTTTAACAAGTAGCTAAGTACCTATTCCAAATACGTTTTTGAGTGATCCTTGAGTCCTACGAAATAAACATTATTTTTCTTTCTTTCTTTAAATATTTTCTATCCCTCAAACAAAACAATCAAGATAATATTAGTAAGAAAATCATCTACAACGTAAATATTTTACTATTTAACACCTCTCCCGCGATTTAGCAATTTTTTTCTTATTTGTCTGAAAAAAAGATCTGAAAGTATTGTCTATCGCTCCCTGAGATACAGTCGTGGTCAATTGCATATAATTTCATTTCATTTCAAGAAGATAAATAAAATTGTACCTAAAGTTTTATCCTAAATTTATTCTCTTTTTGAAAATATTGTTCCTCTTTATTTAAGTTCGTTCGAAGAATCGAAACACCTGTCGGTACCTGAATCGACATTTTTTTTTACGTGAGTAATTTCCCGTTGTATTAATGTAATGTCTAGGCTCACAATAGTACCTAATTTATGAAAAAGATTCCTACTACCTTTCAAAACTAGGCAAACGTTCTTCGATTAAAAAAATAAAAAAAAACACGGAAATTTAATTTATGCTTCTTGTTTTATTTTTTTAAACTTTATTTTGAAACTATCCAACAAATAAATATGCTTAATTTGCAGTTTTTGGAAATAAAAATAATATATTTTAAGTTTTGAGGTAAATGCAGGTTTGACATGTTTGCGCTTCTCTATTCTAAAATATTTTGAGTGATAATTTCAACAGAAACGAATGTTAGGTCAAAACACTTTTTGAACTATCGCGACTTGGAAAAATGTTTAAAAATTACAACTTATGCTAGGTATTATTAACAAAACTTATTAGTTTATATCGGCGTTACGTATAAAATGTACACTGTTTATCTAAATATAGACACAAAATAAACAGACATCCTTTTTCAGTCCAACTTTCCCATTCATAATGAGTAGGAAAGGACTTTCTAACAAACAATATGGGCTTCTGTTGGTCCATGTAAAGTGACTGAGCAGTTTTCAAAGCTCATTGCACAAATTATATTCGTTTCTTTCAATTTCTTATCACGTAAATATAAGAGAAGGAGTCCCAACATTTAGGCCTAAAGACAACGCTCCAACAATAAAATACGGCAACTGCACTAACTGCTCGATCATTTATTGCGTTAACTTAAATTAAGCCTCTTAAATTAAGAATCTTACGATAATAATAAATAGCGATATCACTTTATACAACGATTCTATACACTTTCACTATCACAGTCTGTCTACAGTCTTGTTGAGTAATCAACTATGCTTCATTATGTGGTCTGGTTCGGGCGGACTCGGGGGGCAGCCCTCCAGGCCGTGTATCCGTCGGTAGAGCTGGTGATAGGGGTTCGGGGGAGGGGGCAGCCTCAGCAGAGGACTAGGGAGGGCATAGCGTCCGTAAACAGACAACAGCGGGGGGTACAGCCCGACCAAGGACGCGTACGGGTTCCCGAACATCGGATGCAGCAGCGCACCGCGCTTGAACGCAGAGAGTCGCGACCTCGAAGCTGCCGTCGATCTCCGCCTCAACTTCCCGGTGGTACCACCGATAAAGACGTCATCAGACGAGGGATCCAACATCCAGTAGTTCCCCTTCCCCGGGTCGTCGTAATGCCGCGGAACTTTGACAAAACACTTGTTCAAACTGAGATTATGCCGGATCGAGTTCTGCCATCCTTGTTTGTTCTCTTTGTAATACGGAAAGTTCTTCATAATGTACTCGTAGATTCCGTTCAGCGTGAGTCGTTTCTCGGGGCTGCTTCTGATCGCCATCATGATGAGTGCGTTGTACGAGTACGCTGGTTTTTCGTTCTTCTTCTCGATTTGGGTCGAGGATCCAGGTGGTGGTGTCTCCGTGCCGGTGACGTCGAGCTCCGTGTCGGAGGGCGAGGGGGAGCGGGAGGAGGCTTCGGGGAGAAGATCGCGGATTGCGAAGCTGTGCGGAGGCGTCATAGTGGTGCGGCATCGCGCGCCGCCGCCAGCTTACTGAGGAGACGGCGCGCGGGACCGCAGGCCACGCCCGGGACCCGCCTAGTCGCCGACCCCTCCCTAGCGTGACGCTCACACATCACACACAACTACAATACTCCACATCCTCTATTGTGTTAGCAATAAAGGTGGTTTTTAAAATGTATTGACAGTATCAAAACTGCAAGTTTGATAGGGTTGGGGCTAAAACAGAAATTAACGCGATCAGTCATGGCGTGTAAACAGTTTTTTGTAATTCTCCACGCGTTGTTTAGATGTTATTTAGGAGCTTGTCGTAATTATTAATGGTGTTTTTAAACATCACGGCAGATGTTCTGATTGAACTGTAAATTATGTTGTAAATTTGACAAATTATGAAATTAGTTGTTTCATATTATGCGAAGTAATGATGTGTTTATTTATGAGACTTATTGTAAGTTTTGTAATAAAAAGATTGTTGGAAAATATTCAGAATGAGAGCAATTGCCATAACGAAGTATGCTTCTATTTTTGCGACATAACTTGTTTATCATGATGAAGCTGTCTCAGAGAGTATAAGTTAAGACGTAACAGAGGCTTTTTGGCGGTCTAAAAATTCCGTATCCAAAGTTGACTACTAAGCTCATACGATCTTACTTACGGCCGGTTCCTATAACCAATTTTACGGATGGCCGCAGGACTTTCGCCATACGTTGTTATCTGTCAAAAAGTTTATTTCAGGTGTAATACATTTTGCCTGGTTAGTGCGGTAAATACTTATTTTGATTTATTGTGCACTCTATCTTGTGCTAAATCTAAACTTAAATGTTTCAAATCAAATCAAATTTCCATCTGAGTGATTAACATCATCAATGATATTTCATGAACGTACGAGCCCATTCAGATGATAATGCATAACAAATCCATAAATCAACAATAAAGGTTCGAGAGACATCTAATTTTACTATCGCTATACGCAAAGATCTAGAAAAATATAGGCTCTATTTCTAGGAACTGGGGTCGCCCGTGCCCAAAACTGTGTAGGTACTTACGCGAAAGGGGCCGCCCACGCGCCACGCCCCATCTGCATCATTTGTTTGTTTTCTACTATGTTTGACACAATACCTACCTATACACAAATCCAATAGCTATGGCGAAACTTATACCTAAAGAAAAAGAAAGTCGTAGCACCGTAGACCCTCTACGAAAAATACTGAAAACCGTAGAGCATCTACGAATGTAAAAGTAAGGGGTGCAAGTGCAACTTATGCTTAGGTAACATATTTTTTTATTTTAGTAAATAAACTTAATTATAATTTACGTTTTTGAATGCGTATCTTAAAATTCGCATAAGTAATTAATAAATGATTGTAAAATAAACAAATTATCTAACACAGTTTCTTAAAGATCAATGAAAATAAAATAATAATTACTATAAAACATGAGTTTAAAAACAGAAATAACCATTATCTTCAATAAAAAATAAATGAGCGCTTTGCATCGGTCCCGAAAGTCATTCTACCATCACAATCATCATGAGCATGAAGTCAATAGCTCATAAGAAATAAAACTATCTAATAATATACTTAAACTCACCACCGTCAAAACGAAAAAAAAGCAGCTGAATTAAAAATAAATCGAATAAAAGTAAAGTCATTATTCGCGCAAGTCCACGAAGAAGGCTCGGTAGTCTAATAGTATAGTACTGGTTGTTAAATATTTGTCTGAGCATGCCTAAACACGGACGGAAAATGGCGGCAGGGCACGTCGCCAGTGTTGCCATAAAGCTAGCGAATAGAGGATAATCTGACGATTTTGTAACATTACTTTGCGTCACAAGAAAATGGAATGAACACTACCTTTTAATGTGTAATTGCTTGAAGCTTATTCGGTTTATTTTGGCAAATTTATTTCCTTCGCCATCAATTATTCAAGATGAATGTTTTAAATAATTGGCGAATTTTCATCCTACCTTTGTTCATACACGACTGATGAGAGAAATGGAAGAATTCATACATAATTAATTTTGCTTAGCTTGTTACTAGATGACGCTATGTGAAATGTCCACGGATATCTACTTAATTATTTTACCGAGATGCGTGGAAGGAGAAAGTTGAGCTTTTGCCCAGCTGTAGGACAGAACACGTTAAAAAAAAGTAACCAATCCCACGTATCCCATAACGTAAGAAAGAAGAAAAAAGACGTGTCAATCGGGGACTGCCGCGGTAAAGCGATTGCATGCCACCTAGAGACGAGTTACTGAACTAAAGTGAATGCGTTAGGTGTTTTCGTTACGGAATTTCTGGATTCGGTCTCCACGCTCAAGGCCCGCGATAGAAGCTATGCAATAGCTTAATAACCAATCCCACTTTTTGAACCAATACCACGTATCCCACAACGTCAGAAAGAAGTATAAAATTCTTGTTAATATTCCAAGTTTTATCCTACATCCTACGAGACCATGGGCACAGCATCCCAATACCAAAGATTGGCTCAATCGTGGTGTAAGCACGCGCGCGGTCGTGCGATATAACTGCTCGCTTGTTTGCGGCCGAGGCGCGCTCCACGCTTTAAGGAATACAGAAATGTAGCTCCATTTCTAGGAAACAATATTTTTTAACATTCGTCCCACTGCTGGGCAAAGGTCTCTCAACTCTTCCAACCATCCCGATCTTTGGCTGAGTTCTACCATTCTTCATCGAAGGCGACGATAGATATCGTCTATCGACCTCTATCGACGAGAGACAACCTTCGATCCTAACTTCGTAAATTTGTATAACGGTCATGCATCAAAATGTGCCATTATGTAATCTTAATAAAATATAAACAAATATTAATACCTATTACCTATAGGTATAGGTATAGAATTAGATCTTGCTTAAGATGTCTAGTTATGATGATGATGATGATGATGATGATGATACAAAATGGCGGAGTTTCCGCATCCGCTCGAGGCTCGCTGCTGTTGCCCAGTAAATACAAAGTAAATAAATAAATACGAGCGCGCGCGTGTTTCCCGCGCAATTGGACCAATCGCGCGCCACCGACGAATGCCCGTAGACAATTGAACGAAACAATGTTAACAGAACGAAAAACCTATTATACTTATTTGTCGATAGGGTAGTAGAGTACCTAACTCAGAATTATGTAAAAAGCCTATGAAATAAAAAGTAGTACAAAAGATTTTTTTTCATTACACTTAAACGGGATTTAAACCCGCAACCATTTTACATAAGCTATTAGAAAATTAAAGTCAACAAACAAAGCCGAAGACAAGACTATAAAGGTGCTTATATAAATATACAAATACCCACCTTTATCATTACGATTATCGTAAACGTTAACGTTTGTTTGCCATTTGTCTAGAGCCAACATTGGTCTTACAAAATGGCGCCGCTAGCGTTTTCCAAAGTTGTGAGTTTGATGATAACAACTCGACTTCACAAATGTTTTGTTTTTCGTTGAAAAGTTGCTTTGAAGTATTAGAATGAAACAATTCTATTAATGACTTTGGCAAGCGGTTTTTACAGCAGCTTTGGTAGAAGATGATAATTATAAGTAAGTAAGTGGATTTATTTGGGATAATTATGTGTTTACCATAATGTTGATGTTTCGGCGTCAAAATGTAATAATTTCCCTCGAACTAAATCCAGTATTTAAGTTATTTTTAATGTTAAATTCCAGCCACAGTTTATTTAACGCCACCTAAACGTCGAGGTAAATAATGTGATTTCAATACGCGATTAAGTCCCGTTAATATTTATAAATATGTTTCCAAGTCGCGATAGTTTAAATAGTATTCTAACCACAGTTCTCTTTATTTATTCTAAAAACATCAGAAGCCCTTTATTGACCATCAACAAGAGACAAATAAAATGAAGCCACATCTCGTCGTTTCAATTAGAATGGCTGAGGGAAAGTAAACATTCTACCCTATGATGTTTGTTCAGTGTATGGTAGCATTGGTAGCTGGCCAATTAGAAAACGTAAAGTTTTTTGAATATAGAATTAGTTTTCACGCGTTCTTTTTTTGAAAGATCTTGATAGATGTGCTGCAAGAATGCAGCAGCTTACGGCAAATGCACAAATAGTGCGAAGCCAATAAAAAAATGCAGTAAAAGCATTAGCTATTGAGCAAGTAATCTTGTTATTTGGCATATTATGCAATTTATTAAAACGTGATTTGTTCATAAAATGCTCAAATACGTAGATTAAGTATGTTGTCCAATAGTCATACAATAACTTCAACAATATTTTGTTGAAGACTTACAAAATTTTTGTAATTATTTTTTTTAGTTAGTACTTATACACACCTATCTAAGCATACCTATAAATAAATGTCAACGAACTCTCGATGAAGCGAACGGAAAATTCACCGGAAGTACCTACCCTCCAGCCAATATTGAGGCAAATAATCCCTAAATAAAGAATATTCAAAATCCTACTCTGCTGAGTAGGTGTTTCGTCTTGAGGAGTCACTCCAGGCGGCTGACTGTTGTTGAAACATTGATTAATATTGTCGCCATCTTAGATTGGCACTTCACCGGAAGCGAGCGAGAGCGGAAGGCGCGCTCTCGATAATTCAAGCTTACAATAGATACTTCCACCCCCATTGTTTTACAAGAGCCCTTGAAAATACCTCTAAAAAATAAATTCAATTTTGAAAACAATGAAAAATATTTTTAAACCAACAATTAATAACTAAACGCTCAATTGAGCAACCATTGCAACATGAAAACCGTACATATAAATTGTAAACAATAGTTTTTAACGACGCATAACAATAAAAAAACATCCGACAAACAATTTAATTAAAACAGAACCTTATTCCATCGTAATACGTAGAGGTTTAAACCAAGGAAATAGCAATCAGTTATTTAAAAATAAATAGGTTTGGTACGTGTTTGAAATGAAACTGAAGTGGCATTCGGAACGTACCTACGAGGCATTGTAGTGGCGCACCTGGAAGGCAAGTGCACAATGTACCTATGTAGGTACTCGTGAAACAAACAAGGTGAGGATGCCTGCGGACATTGTGGCTTGGTCAGAGATATAGCGGTAAAGGATTTCTTGTGGTGTGTTTCGGAGGGCATGAGAAATTGTCTATGACATGACGTAGCAAAGGCTTTTAGGCGATGTAGAAACCTCTCACTAAACTGGCAACTTACTCTGGAGTCTTGACTTTTAATCTAAAGGACTTGGGTTGGGAACTTGGGATGGATTTATATTTTCTTCTTTTTATACCAACACACAAATTTGAGACATTACCAAAAACCTATCATCATAATCGCAACGTCTACATCATTTGAAAAAAAATCCCAAACACCAACATTAATAAACCAACTTCGCCCTAAAACTCCGTCACCAGAGTTGGCCATTTGCTCATACGAACTAGCTAATGGACCTATTTCAACTTCATTCATAATCTACACTTCTATCTACACTAATCTACACTATCTACACTTCTACACTAATATTATAAAGAGGTAAAATTTGTTTGTTTGTTTGTTTGACGGAGGTAATCACCGAAACTACTGGGCCGATTTCGAAAATTCTTTCACTGATGTGTAGAATGGACTGTTGGGAAGGTTATAGGCTATATTTTATGCCGGTAGTTACATTAGTACACCCGTGCGAAGCCGGGACGTGCTACTAGTGAATTAAAAAACTTCGCCCACCGCTTGCGCTCTAGCCGCACCCCGAATTGATTGTTTCCTTCGGATATAGAAAGCAGCTCCCGCTGACATTCCAGTTTACTGATAATAAGTTATTCTAAAACCATTAACACTGTATTGTCCTGCATTCAAACGGGGGCAGCTGATTTTAAATAATGTTCAGGTAATTGAGAGGCACGTATTGACAGCTCTGTAGGTGATGAAGGTGAAATTGAAGATTTTCTAGAAATAATGGCTATACTTTTGTACAAACACCTTGGCGCCATACCCATACAAATAAATAAATAAATAAGACCTTGGAAATTCCACGCAGTGTCATCTAGTACTAAGCTAGGTAAGTAATTTAAGGCTTGTGTTTATACATTTCAAAACTATACCTACATCGCTAAGGATAAAAAAAACAAAATATTTTGCATTCGATCATAAAGCACAAAGTTAACTTTTTAATTATTGAAACTTTGAAACGGTATCGGACGACAGTCGCGACCGTACGCAGTAATTGCATTCGTTTGGACGAGACACGGATACTTTCAACACGTGCTGTTTGACAAATAACGAAACTTATTTTTCGTTTTGCTTATAATTAAAATTCACAGCCAAATTGTTTAAGAATCTAAAGCTTTTCTCCCTTTTTGTAATAAGTTAAGTAAGTACATACTTTTGCAATTTCGTGTGATGATTGTGTGAGATGAAGCTTTAGATTAAAGCTAAGCATTGTACTAAAGTGAGTTTTTAATTAATGTTTTAATTTTTTAATTAAATAAGATAGTAAAGCAAGCATGATAAAGTAGTTTCAGTCTATTTTTGCTCTAACAATAATACAAAGTAAAATTAATAATGCCACAACATCATGCATACGCTAACAAAGCTAATAAAACTCCAATTATCACACTAAAATAACAATAACTCGTAACATTCCAACAAATTGATCACCACATGTCACCCCTTTGATTCCACTTTACGGAACAATCGACCCCCGCAAATCGACAATAACGAGATTCCGAACGCACCTAAAACTTTTTTTTTCTCCTAGCATCTGTCGTGGCCTCGTGTCCATTCTGCCAGTTCGTTTTGTTTTTTTTTTATTATTTTTTTCGCGCTCCTTTCGCAACGACAAGTCGATCGGCTTTGCCAGCGGGGGGTCCGTTCTGCGGCTCTAACGATCGCCTTACATTTTTGTTAATGTTATTGCACGTTTTTGCTCTTTGATTGTCCGAATGCGACGCTTTTGCGATTATAACGCTATTTCTATTGGAAAGGACGTTTGAGCGGCAAAGAGGATTAGAGCAAACCCGACAATAGATTGTTATGAATGTAAAACTTTCTTCATAAATGGTATGTTAGGATTAAGATGAGCAATCACATTGACAATGTGATGTTTAAAGATTTGGGTTTTGACAATAACAACCAAGAAATGGTAAACTCTCAAGTCTACTCATATTGTATGTGTGGACTTGAGAGTAGGTATGCAGTAGGTAATCATCATCATCTCAGCCCATTTCCACCCACTGTTGGGTATAGGCCTCCTCTCTATTACGCCACTCTTTCCGATCCCTCGCGAGTAGTAGGTAAGGCAAGTAAAAAATATGCAGTAAAAAATATATTACTTATATTCGTACGTTATGAGTAAGACATGATGAAATATCCTGCTATTAAATGCAAAGAAAGGCATCGTGAGAATCGCACGCAACAACTTTCTCATAGAATTTGCTCAATTTTCTTGTAACAAGTCTCCTGACATACCTACATGCAAATAAATCATCTGCCCACGATACATATACGATTTAATTAAGTCCTTACGATTTGACACGCGTGGCTGAATAGAGGTGCTGTGCCATGCCATTCTATTGTCGGCAAGCAGTGGGAGGTAGACGGTCTCTGAACGCACCTGTCATCGGTTCGCGGGAATTTGAATTTGGTTTTAAAGTTGCAGTCACTAGGGGTGGAAGTTGAACGGCAAATTAGGTTTAAAGATTCTGGAAGTATGAGCCGAAGATCGTTGGGCTTTATATCCACTGATGAAGCTATAACTTTCTAATATCTACAAAGATACCTACTTCTATAAACAGCTGATGATCACAAATAACCTGTTTGTTATTTGACTTGAGAAAAATTTATTTAGATAGTAAATTCCGTATCGAAATTGTATTAAATTTCTTGGTATGGCTCGTACCTATATAGGTACAATACTTCAGTGTATTAATAAAAAAATCTAAGTATTCTTGATTTATATAAAAGAGATATTATGTTCAGTCTTATTGATAAGAAAGTGCCTTGACTTACCCTTTTGTACTGCTGGCATTCCTTTTTTGACGTTCAAACATCAAAACCGCAAAACCACAAAACACTTCTTCACTTCGCCAACTGCGCCACAGAGTTCGTCGTTATAGGACAACAAATGTTTTATTGAGTTCATCGTCCGCTCTTATCTTCCAATAGCATAGCATCGCTAGCAATATTCTCAAGCCCAACATTGACACCATAAGAAAGTATTGTCACACCACAATACCGATAATTGATCGAGTTCTTGCCAGATGGTACACCGCGCTTTGTAAATGTAATACATTGTTCGTGTAGGTGTGCTTGTAAATCTTTTGACGGGTGATGAGTCAGAGACGGGATTGACAATCTTGCTTCACTCAATTTGTAGGCTTGAACCCAGTGGGTATCAAATTGATCGAAAAACAGCCGCCTTCCAAATAACCATGTCAAGTCTCGGCGTTCTTATTTTGAAAAATTCTATGGATTAAAGAAAACAAAAGCTAGATAACGTGCAATCTCTTACCGCGTCATGTTTTAAATGTGTTCAAAAATCGATCTCCTGAAATGAATCTATGGAAGTACGTGACATGATAATCTGCATAAGATAGATGTTTTTCACTACCTATCTCAAAGTTTTTAGTAGGTCAGAACTTATAGGAATTTTAAAAAGATTTATCTAAAACATTCATTTTAAAATTTCAATAACAAAGGTACTGCAGCGTTCATAGGAGTACCTAAGTTCCAGACAAAATCTAGGCTAATTCTTCAAAATTTGGCTTAGAGATTGAATCTGGCCACTTTCTCATACGAACTTACTAACCTTCCTATATTATAATGTCTAGAAAAAAGCTGTCATTGGAAGTTTTGTAAATTTAATAGGTACATGAATAAGAAAATTGAACCTCGGTTATCTATTCTAAATCAATATTAAAAGTAACAAAATGTTAATAAGGTCTAAGAAAAGATCGAAAACAATCCATCAAACACGTCTGTTTGTCTGTCAATAGCTCCACTGAAGCTACCGTTAGCAAGAATTGTCAAATCTTTTGTGACAACTGTTTTTGTGAGTAGAAACTTGACGTGTTCGTTGATGGAATGGAATAGCAAAAGAAGATGAGGTTTGGACCACTGTTGAATTAGGTGTTTTTTGGATGGTATTCTATGGTGTACCTACCTAGGTCAGCCGCCTATTCTTTTGAATACCTACTTAGGGCTCCCACACAAAACCGCGACGTCGCGTCGCATTGTCAAAATCTGCGATATCGCGCGAATTCGCACGATGGCATCGCAAGAATTTGCGATCTGCTTCGCATCGCACATTCCTACATCGCCCTACTAAACGGCTTGTCGCACAAATTCGCGCGACGTCGCATCGCAGAAACTTGCGATGCGAATTTCTGCGATGCGAGCTCGCATCGCGTCGCATCGCGGATTTGTGTGGGAGCACTTAATGCGATGGATTTCAGAAAACAAAAGCTAGATAATGTGCACAAAAGCTAGAAAACGTGCAATCTCTTACCGCGTCATGTTTTGAAAGTCGTCGAGAATTGACATCGCTGCTTCATCGGAATTTAACGAGTTTCTAAGTCGTGGTACAAATTGTTTTGTGTTAAAACATATTTTTGGAATCAATTAAATGAAATAAATAGATCCACATTCTAAATAGTAGGTATTATGATAGAACATTTAGAAGTCAGCACTTTTCAAGATCTTATTGCATTTGGCGATTATTAGTAAATCTATAGGATCTAGTTAGAAAGTAATATCGAAACGAAATAAATCATTTGGAAGCTGAGAAGCACCATCAGTGTTAATCCTCATCTCCATTATTTATTTGTTTAAACTCCCGCTATTTGTTCCCGTCGACGAGCACACAAATCGTCAAAATATAAACATTAATCCCTACAATGGTACTCGTCATTATCAAAACATTAGCGCGCGTCCAGCAGCGGGGTGCCAATTATTTTCACTGGCAACCCCATCACCCGTTGATTATTCGCACTAGCAACACAGTTACTCGTTTATCATCGACCGGTCAGTCGCGTGCGAACCGCCGCTCGGCACGCGACTCCCTGGGATATTCGTTTTTTCGAAAAACACTGGATGAGATTGATGATACAATTTCGCCATTATGTTTATTATGCCATTGGAAAAACATAGGGAGATTAGAACAATCATCCATTGTGTAGCCTTGCATTAACTTCTCATGCAATTTTATTAATTCGAGGTTTCTAAACACAAAACGCTGATTAATACACAGTTTTACATAAATTGTGCAAAGAGTAGAGTACTTCAATGCTTCGTGCTTTCCCAACCAATTAATCCGAAGCATAAGTTCAAGGGAATCGAAATCTAAAGTGGTTCAGTTTCCAGATCAGCAAATGGTTTCTCAGGCTTATTAGGCAAAAATCTTGCACTACAAAAGCCAGTGAATCTTAATAACAATTTGAACAATCGATAATCGACACCAGAAAGAGCGGCGGAGCATGCGAGCAATCACAATAGCTACGTGTTTAATACAAATAACCTTAATCTGGAAATTCGCGCCATTATGCCCCTGTTTGACGTTCACCCGCGATTGAACACCCAGTGAGCCAGCGATTCCCATTCGTTCCCGCCCTTTGTCACCGTGTGTTCGAATTTAGAATCGCCACTCGACCGCTCACGGCTTTTTACCTTTTCTTTTCTTGCAATTGTGGGAACACTCGATTCGCAATTTATTCAATTGTGAGAATTCTCAACATCATAATTATTGAGTTTTCGATGGTCATTAAAACGTAGCGAATTCTATTCTTTGGTTTTAATTGATTTCGAAATCGGTTACCGTTATGGTTATGGAAGCTACCAACTGTTGCTTATTAAAAAATAAAAAAAATTAAATAAGAGTAGGTATCAGCTACGGTACCTAGGAAGAACGCCACTTAAGGCGATTTTGTGCCACCCATGTTTGCCTTAGTAATTATTCAACTAATTTTGTAACCTGTACAGCGCAGTTGTAGTAGCAATTGATTAGGCCGCAGTTAAGGAGGGATAAAAAAAATAAAGCAACTACCTTGCAATAACATCACCTATCAATACCGCCTTTATTGCTGACCTAATCATCCGTCTATAGAAGCCGCGCTAATTTCAAAAGAGTTCCATGTTATTTTAAGCCCGCACAAAGCGCACCAATCCAAAACAAACCGCAACATTTCATTCAAATTAAGAATGTTGACGCAGCGCCGCCCCGGGGCAGTGCTGCCAACCTTTAAAAACAATTAAACACTATAAAGTACAGAAAAAAGGGGATTGCCTAAGGCGCGGTTGTGGGAACCACTGTATTGTTTTAGGGGTAAACGATTATTTTTATATTGAAACCCACTCATTGAGACCAAGGTGTCCCTTCAGAGCAACTCAGTGAGATATAATTCGCGTTTTTCAGCCACATGGCGTTATTGTTTGATTGTGATTGTGCGGTCGGATTGACTGGGCTCGAATGGACATGTTGGTGAGATTAATCTGCCTGGCGGGGAAATAAACAATAGATCTTTGCACTTTGATTTTACTTAGCTTTTGATTGAAGCAATGGTTTAAAACACACAGATTACCTGAAAATACATTGCATACATTTTACATTTCCTACGTCAGACATATATCGTTGAAGTTAAATAAAAAGTTACCGACAAACAACAGTAGGTAGGTAAGTGCCTTACCTAGGTTTAAGAATAGGTGGGCATTTTTAACTAGGACCCACCTTAGTAGTCAAAAATGAACCCAAGTTTTGAGACTAAAGCCCGTATTCAGAGACTATACTCAAGCGTAAATCGTGTCTCAAGCGGTGATTCATAGTCAGTTTTCATAGAGAACTGTCAAAAATAGATGCTTAAACGTAGACTCAAGTCTAAGTGAAGTCTCTGCCTACGAGCCTACATTAACATTAATGCACATCATTGGGGTTCAAACTGAGAATCAGCAAACAATAATCTCTAACGGGTTTTAAAAAATCAATCAAAACCCTCAAAGTAACAGATTTTCAAATCCACCCGAGATGATGATAACCGCTGTTTTCTATTGTTGGCTAACGTGCTCTTCCATAGACAACACGTGCTTCATTAGCCTCTCATGCACTTGTCTATGGCCGGTAAGCGCGATTCGGCACGCGCCTACTTCATCGCGCTGCGCTATGTTGTCACGTGTCGAGTTTAAATAAAGAGTGCTAGAAGTAACTGAGTGCGCAGGTGGACTTTTTTATAATGCTTCGGCTACATTAGCGGGCGAAGATTCGTATCGTGTTGGCGCGACAAAAACATCGTGTTCGGGTATAGGCGATGTTCTTGTCTACATTAAGGCGGGCGAAGATTCGTGCCGAGTTGACGCGATGCATCGTGCCGTCGTTGGCGCCAGCTCCTGACTTAATCGATTTCTTAATTTTATTGAGATGGGCTCTGTAGTATGCCATCAATGAATCTTTTTTCTTCTTTATTTCTTCTATTGTGGTAGGCCAACTGAGCATATTTTTAATTCGAATCCACGCATCATGTACCAAGTGTTTCTTTTATGGTCGGGGTCACTAGGATTCCTTCCATATAATACTCTCAGTTTCATAAAATTAATTGAATTTTTTTTCGTTACTCCACTCCATAGTGTAAAAAATTAAATGCACGTCCGTCTCGCTTCAAAGTCTGGACGACACTGAATTGACGTAGATGTAGCCACCTAAGCGAATATTGGCGCGACAAATCCCTTTGATTCGCGCCAGTTTACCGACAGCTCCCCGATACTACCTACATCGTCTTCGCGCGAATACTACGCGATGACACGATGAACCCGGCCACATTCATCGCGTTAACACGAATATTCACCATAGCCCGCTAATGTAGCCGAAGCATAAAAGTTAAAGATGCAGTAGGTAGTGTACCTACATAACAAAGTAGAGTACAAAGAGCATAGGTACTACAGAATTAATAATTATTAGGTAGGATCTAGTACATTATTTTATGATGTTAGGTAGGTCTTAGATCATCATCCATACCAATAGGTAACTAACAGGTGAATGTAGTAGGCCTCTTTTTATTTAGGTACATACGCCATTTACATTAATAAATTATCCGACTGTGTCTATAAAATAATCGGATGATTCTTTTCCAGACTAAGCACGGATATTCATTAGTCAGCTTAAATGTTACTCAGTGATAATGTTATGTAAACTTATTTTTCCATTAGAAAGGTAGGTACCTTTCTAATGGAAAAATAAGTTTTGATTTCGGTTTAGTTGTTATTGAGTTTAATCGTTACAAAATAACAAGTATCGCCATCTAACATAACACTTTGTATACTAAAATTGGCAACGCCATCTGTTGACGAGTAGCAGTGTTACATGCTGGTAAATAATTTTAATGCTAAGTAAATAAATATAATAATTAAATCATCAAAATATCTTCTTTTACATAATAAAACAAAATAAACCTACTTCCTTAAAAAAGGTTCCTTATTGTAAGGTAGGTACAGTTATGTAGCGCCTGTGTCGTCTTCAGATGGTAATATTTTTCCCGAATGTGACCCGTGAGTCTGCAAACAAGCAACACGATCGTCGTAATGTTGGAAACAAGCAAATTGCCTAGTTATTTTTTTCCCAACATACCTTGGCCTGGTGTTTCTAACTGAGTCCCTAGATAGCGAAGATCTCCCTACTCTGGTTTATCTCCCGGTCAAGTTGCAAATTACGACCGACAGAGGGCCAAACCAGCAAATATTTGACTTCGGTAATTGTCACTTGAGACGATGTATCTCCTTTTACGATACGAATGTCCCTGTGGGAAAAAATCGTTTTGACCTTGAGTCTGACTTTGGTTGCTTTGATATAAATATAGGTATTAAATACAATAATAGGTATATATCTAAGTACCTAATAATTATTATTCATGCATACCCCTGATTTATAAATTATGAGTTTAAATATTTAATCAGCAAAAAATTAAAAGGCTGAAGTAGGTAATTTGGGTAGGTACTTACTTATTTATAATTTCCTTGCTATAGAAATTATATATCAAGTATGATAACTTCTGGCTGGCGCCATCTAGTAATTATAACTGAAATGAGCTTTCCAAAAGCTTCAATCAAACCTCTTTCGCCAACTTCCGTTTAGCAAAATGATACCTACGTGACAATTTGCCTGTCAAAAAAATCATTTAAATCATTTGCCTTTTTTGTTGATTTTTCATAATGAATGTCCACAAACTATGGGAGTACAAGGAGTACATAAACGTGAATGGCATGATGCTAACAAGCGAGCTGATGTCCTTACTCCAAAACTCCATGACCCTCCTCCAAGTGGAGAACCATTTCAACCATGTCCAGTACTGGGGACAGATCTACGCAGTCGACTTCGACTACCACATCGCAGTAGGTGTCGGTAACGACGCCATGGCTGACAGAAAATACTTCTACACCACAGATTTCAAATTCTGGGGACTCTTACCCAGAGCGAAGAAGAAATACAAGCTCCTGTCTCTACTCACGACGTTCCCGTTCCGTGGCGACCCGTCTCTAAAGATCAAGGTATTGGATGAAGCGTTAGAAGAAAACCATCCGGAGAGATGCCAGTTCATGAAGGAAGAAAGTCGCTTGGCTGCAACAATCAGCAACATTTGCGATGAAGCCGAAATATGTGCGAGAGGGCAGCTCATCAAACAGCCTGATGGAACCGTTGTCATCAACCCTAACTTCTATGGTCTCACGGCTGCAGAAGCGAAACATCTGAAATCTTACCTCCACATCAGACCCGCGCAGCAACGCTGGAACACCAATCTCCTCACCAGACAGGACTATAACTACAGCATGGATTTTTTAGACTCCATCGACCAGGATATCCCCAAAGGTTGTTGGAACCTGTCCCTGGAACAGGCTGGCAGCGTGGTGTATTTGAAGAGTCTGTACTGGCCCGGGATGATGTACTTCCATAAGGTGAAGACTCCCGATGCGGGGTTTCTGTATGTCGGTAATGGGCGCAAGAATCTAGATGTACCTTTCTTGCTTTAGTTAAATAAATGTTATCCATAGAGTTAAGATTTTTTCAATCACTAGCCTCCGGGGCCGAGTCCAGGACCTAGACAGTCTTTTCAAAGTTCAAAGTTCAAAATATTTATTGCATTCATGTATGGTACAAAGGTCTTAAAACTAGTTTTCCATGTGATAACATGAGTCCTGTAAGGACATTGCAAATATATGTAAATTTTTTAAATTGTAACTTATCCTTTTTATATATTTTAGGCCTATATTTTTTATGAGCCGTGATGGCTGATCTAAGTACCTACCTACCTATTTTCTTAATTTATATCAAGTATAATTAACGTATTACGCATTATTTGTGAACGAATTCATCGATAAAATAGGTAACTTCTAAATCGACTGCCACTTCATTACGACTAGATTATTTTAGGTTTGATGGATGTACCTATACTTCATTTCTTGAAGCGAGCTAATAGGAAAAAAAAAATCTCACGTGGTTGGTCGTCGAAGTTCATTGGATTGGCTAGATTTGACAATTGACAATTGATTTGACAATCTAGCCAATTACGAGAAATACAATTATTTTCGACGACCAATCACGTGCGTTTATTTTTGTTCCCATTAGCTCGACTCAAGAAATGAAGTATAGTTGGCAACAAAATAATGTGTTTCTTTTTTGTTGGCTTCGCAATACGTTCCATTCCACAGTTCAAAATTCTAATTTGTTGCCAGTCGTAAAAATTTTGCATCTATCCATCTGTCGAACGAAAAATAACTTCGCGCCCATCGCGACCGGCTTGGCAGCCGTTGTAATTATTCGTTCTTTTCTTTGTCTTCTCCTACTTGTTTGACTTCAAAATATAGTTGTAATTTCGTGGTGTCCTTTGTAAAATGGCCACAAACGGTGAAATTCCTTCTGGCGATGCAGAAATGGCGGAATGTGACGGTGAAGAAGTTGTAACAATGATGGACGTTTTGAAAGAACAACAAGAATTTGAAGACGATGCCAATGCTGTCCTCGGTGGCTCTGATGAGAAAGAATGCACCTACTCTCAGGTAAAATACTAGACTAAACTAAACACAAATCAAAACGCCAACAACATGGCGATCAAATGAAATTTTGTACTTTCGAATCCATTCTTACAATTATTATTTACCTAAGGACATACCTAGTACCTTCCTACTAATTTTGAACCTGTCCATAATAAACTGACCTGTCTGAAAATAATTTCACTTACAACTTGCACCTATAATACAATAACTATTTCCTAATAGATAGTTTATATTTGTAAAATTTTCAGGGCTACATCAAGAGACAGGCCATCTATGCTTGTATGACATGCTGCCCCGAGTCCAAAGATGATCCATCGAAGAGAGCCGGCTTCTGCCTCGCTTGCAGCCTCTCCTGCCACGAGAACCATGACCTCGTAGAACTGTACACCAAAAGGAACTTCCGATGTGACTGTGGTAATCCTAAATTCAAATCTCCCTGCCAATTTACACCAAACAAAACTGAGCTTAACACTGATAATGTCTACAACCAAAACTTTGTTGGCCTCTACTGCAGCTGTAGCAAACCTTATGGTGACCCCGAGACTACATTAGATGATGAAATGATCCAATGCATTATTTGTGAAGATTGGTGGCACGCTACTCATTTGGATGCTGTGGTCCCAGCTCCTGACCAATACTCTGAAATGATCTGCAAGCTGTGTATGGCTAAGAATGAGTTCTTGCATGACTACAGTGACCTAGCTGTCAATGTTGATTCAGTTGATGTTGATGTTGTGAAAGTAAATGGAGTTGACAACATAGAAACTGACAAACTGACAAACAATGGTACTGTAACTGAAGAAAAACTAGGCAATGGTACTGATGAAAAACTGACTAATGGTATTGAAAGTTATGTGGAAAATGAAAGTAAAACAGCAAATGAAGCTGAAGAGAGCAGCAATAAAGAAAGCTTAAATGAACAAGTGGAGAATGAAATTGTTGAACCAAAGAAAACTGAAGAAAATAAACCTGATGTACCAATGGATACAGAGGAGACTGATAAAACTACTGAAGATAGTCTGGAGGATAAAACAGAAACCAGTCCTGATCCAGAAGACAGCAGTGCACCTTCTGAAAAGACAGCGGATAGTAATACAGAATCGGAGAAAACTGAAGATGCTAAAAATCCTGATGAAATAAATGAAGCAAATGAGCTCTCAGAGAAGAAAGCAGATGAAAGCAGTTCTACAGACAACAATGTGGAAGATACCAGTGCATCTGTGGATAAAACAACAGATGCTAAAGAAGCAGCTGACAATGCAGAATCTAGTCCAACCGAGAAAATATCAGATCCTACTAAAGAGAATGATGAATGTTCTGCCCAAGGAGCATCTGTGGATAAAACAACAGATGCAAAAGAAGCAGCTGACAATGCAGAATCTAATCCAACCGAGAAAACATCAGATCCTACAACAGAGAATGATGAATGTTCTGCCCAAGGTGCATGTGTGGATAAAACAACAGATGCAAAAGAGGCAGCTGACAATGCAGAATCTAGTCCAACCGAGAAAACATCAGATCCTACTAAAGAGAATGATGAATGTTTTGCCCAAGAAACTTCAGAAACAAACTCGGAAAATGATACAGTCACTGAAAAATCTTCTGAAAACGTAGATACGAATGAAAGCAATACCACTGAAAAAGGAGTTGACAGTGAAAGTTTGGAAAATGAAGGTACAAGTGTGGAAACTGACAAATCCAGTGCAGCTGATGAAGGAAAGGACAAAACAACTGATGAAGCCAAAGCTACTATTACATCACAAGATGAAGAAATGAAGGACAGCAAAGATATTGAAAACGAAGCTAAAGAAAATTCAGAGAATGATACTACTAAACAAAATGTAGATGCAAAAGATGAGAGTACAAATTTAATAGATATCAATAATACAGTGCCTGCATTAGTAAGTACAGATAATAAGAGAAAGATAGATGATGTTGATAATATTTCAGTTAAGAAACCTAAATTAGATGATAGCAAATGTTTTAGACCAAAAGGAGTTAAGAAAATTCATAATGGGGCAACATTCTGGCCTTCAACATTCCGTCAGAAGCTTTGCACATGTAATGAATGCATAGAGATGTACAAAGATTTAAGTGTCTTGTTCCTCACAGATGTTGATGATACTGTCTATGCATATGAGACATTGGGCAAAGAAAGGACAGCTGGCAAGCTAAACCAGTATGAGAAAGGAATGGAAGCATTGTGTTCGTTGGGCAGGATTCAGCAAATAGATGCCTTGACAGAGTACAACAAAATGAGGGATAAGTTACTTACCTTCCTTCAGAGCTTCAAAGAGAAGAAGGTAATTGTAACTGAACATGATATTAAGACATTCTTTGCCGGAATGAAGCCAGAGAAGCGTACAGATGGTGTTTACTTCTGCAGATAAGTTTAGATAAGATTGAACCCTCATTTTATTTTTGTATTCATTAATTTTTAGCATTCCCAGAGTTATTTCATAGCTACTGAAAGTCTCAATATTATTAATTACCATTTTATACTTAAATGTTTTGTTTTATTCAATGAAGCCTATAAGCTAGGCACCTCATTTTGATGGAAGTCCATTGGTTTTTGTTCATTCTAAAACAAACTTGAACCTACTTTTAATGCATCTTGCCCACCACACCACAGAATCGTCAAGGATGCATTTTGTTGCTGCTAGTTGATGTCGATTGCTGACCTATTGTTCCAATTGTTTGTATTCTATTCAAATTTGATGTCTGTGATTATACAATCGTTGTGCAAGGCGCTAGTCTCTCAGCCCTATAGGTAGAAATAACAACTAATCATTCTGTCCACAGAGTACTTTGTATAAACGGCAAATTCTGCCAGCTTTCACCCACTGCGTAATGTTTGTCAAAAAAAAGAATAAGTAGGTAGTCGTTTATAGGGTTTATTGTCAAAATCCTCACTCATTCCCCATTGTAGTAGAATAAACAGGCGCAGGGGCTGTCTGAGGGTGCCCCAAAATCGCGACTTTGACTTCCCCCTAGATCTACCGCCCACAAGTGCCCCGATTTGCGTCTGTACTCTTACAAATAGTGAATTAGCTTAGATATAAATAAAACAAAAGTTATTGGAAGTTGGTACATTTATAAGAGGTAAGGTACACAATCACTTGTAGAGAATGTCGTAGTGTCCGGGCCGGTACAGCAGGTGAACCAGGGGCGCCGTGCCTTCGGGGAAATCGTGCGCCATCACCTGACAAACATTGTACATTTTAATACATGGAAAAGTCAAAATATATATATTCAATAAAATCTTATTAAAGACCACTTTGACACGTCACGTTCTTAAAACTAGGGGATTCTATTGCCTGGAAAAACTGATCAATTCATTGTTAAGAAAAATTTAAATTTTCCCGCGTTTAGGGAGATCGCTGGTATCGACGCAGGTTCGAATCCTGCCGGTGTTATAACTTTATTAAGATTTTTCAATTTTTCTAATAAAATAGGTACCAAGTGTGGTTTATATACTAACAAAAATATAAAAACTGTAATTGTTTCATCATCTGTACTTGGGCCTTTTACCTGTTGTGTATGTAAGTACTATTTTTAGCAAAAGGTAGGCCAAATATGCCTTATGACATCTAGCACGCGAGCGAAGTCGCGGGTCCAGATTTATTATCATAATCATCAGCCCTTCTCATCCCACAACTGGGCATAGGCCTCTCTTCGCTTCCGCCACTCGCTCTTCTCGCGCCAACCTTACCCAAATCTGACCTGTGGGCTTAGCAATGTCAACCCATAACGTCCTAGCATTGTAAAGAGGTCAGGGTTTAGATTGCTAAATACAAACTTAGCCAACACTGCCCATTCTCCTTTGATAATGGAATGTAATGCTAAAACTAGACTAGTGTTGGAACAGGCAATAGCATCACCTATGTAAGATGTTTTGAAATGATCTCTATGGTACGACCATAAAATGATTTTTTCTTATCATCATAGTGTTGGTCAAAGCTCACCTCACTGCCCTGGCCGCGGTCCATATATCTGACGCGAACGCCTACTTTGAGTGCGTTGCTGAGCGCTATGATGTGGATGTGATCAGACTCCTTGTACATAGGCTCCACTTCCTGGAAACATAGCATCATGTCAACTGCTAGATATTTGTTCTGTTTTTGTGTTTCAATAAATAAATAAATAAATATCCTGGGACATTTCACACAGCGTCATCTAGCCCCAAGTTAAGCAACTTAATGCTTGTTGTTTTCAATGGTAAAGTAACACATAGTGTTTCAAACAGATAATAGAGTCACCTATAAGACATTTTTGAAATCGGTCCAGTAGTTTCGAAGATTACCTCTGTCAAACAAATAAACAAACAAATTTTAACTCTATAGTATATAGTATAGATAACTAAATTAACCTGATCTGCAGCGTAAATTCCACTACTTGTTACTTTCCAAATATTTTAGCTAACTGCATTACATTACAAGTATTATTTATTTATTTATTTATTTATTTATTTATTTAACGATGATAGACGAGCAGCTACTGCTGGTATGTCTATATCACACAGTGTTGGAATAGTCTTTTTAGTTATGTATCGTTAATCTTTTTGAGCACTGATTTATTATTTCGTAGCCAGTTGTCGAGCCTGTTTTTGAACGCGTTGGTAGAAGGAGCTGTCACAACGTCGTCTGGTAGTGCATTCCAATTGTGGACCACCCTGTTGCTGAAGAAGTGATGTGCAGCAAGTTGATGGGTGGTGTCACGGGTCAGTTTGAGTTGATGGCCACGTGAGGGTCTTTGGTTGTCTTTTTTCCTCAACATGTTATAAATGTTTGGCAAATTATACTGGTGAGTCACAATCTTGAATGTTTCGATGAGATCTCCACGAAGACGTCTATCTTCAAGAGTAGTGAGGCGCAGTGAGAGTAATCTATCCTCATAGGTTTTTCGACGTAGAGCCTGTGGTATCTTAGTAGCTTTTCTCTGTACACTTTCAAGGAGGTTAATGTCTTTTTGGAAGTAGGGATGCCATATTTGAAATCCGTACTCTAGCAATGGTCTAACATAGGTTTTATATATCTTGCGAAATACATCTATTGACATTGTTTGGAATGATCTTTTTATGACATACAAAAATGAATTTGCTCTCTTGACTATTATAGTAATGTGCTCTTCCCATTTAAGATTAGTTGAGATATGAACTCCCAGGTCACGTTGCAGGCTGACTGGGCTCAGAATATTTTGATCCAAAAAATAAGAGACTTTCGGATTATTGTTACCCAAGTGAAGTACGTTACACTTGGATGCATTCAGCTTGATTATCCAATCCTTAGTCCAGTCTTGTATGCGATTTAGGTCATCTTGTAATTGTCCTGAGTTGATGAGAGGATTAGCAAAGAACTTTGCGTCATCAGCGAAGAAGGCACATTCTGAACTAATGATTTCAGCTAAATCTGTTATAAATATTCCAAAAAGGTGTGGAGCAAGGACAGATCCCTGTGGTACACCGCTAACAACGGGTTTCCGCTGAGACAATGCATTTCCAATACGAACTTGAAAGGTTCTACCAAGAAGATAGTTCTTTATCCACTTTAGTAGTTGTCCCCTTATTCCAAAGTGTTCTAGCTTCATCAGGAGGCGTTGATGTGGGACCTTATCGAAAGCGCGTTCAAAATCAAGGTATACAATATCAACAGGGTTCCTGCCATCAAGATCCTTGCTCCAACTATGAACACATGTCAATAGATTTGTGATAGTTGATCTTTTCTGTACAAATCCATGTTGTTTCACTGAAATAATGCATTCCTTATTTAAAAATTGAGTAAGCTTGTCAGATATAATTCTCTCCATTAATTTCACTACCACACTAGTTAGACTTATGGGGCGATAATTTTGAGGTAGGGTTTTGTCCCCTTTTTTGTAGATTGGAGTGACTATTGCATGTTTCCAGTCCTGAGGGAGGCATCCGGATTCAAAGGATCTACTTAACAGTACTGCTAAGGCTGGAGCTAGTATCTTAACTGATTTTATAAGAACACAGCATGGTAGTTTGTCAGGTCCTGGAGATGATTGGATCTTTAGTTTAGAGATGGCCTTTTCAACATCTTCTACCGTGAATGATATATCGCTTAACTGATTCTCCACATATACTGAAGAGTTAATGCTTATAGTTTGGTCAATAGTAGGTTCTTCTGAGTAAGCTTTTAGGAACTCTTCTGCATAAGCATCTGCTATATCACAGGGATTTGTAACCAAGTCTCCATTCTGATTCCTGACAGCTGGGGGGGTGCTTACTTTTGAAGTAGTGCAACGACGAATGTACGCATAGAAGGCTTTATCCCCGTGCTCTAGCAGTTTAGTTTCATATATGTTTCTCTGTTTTCTCGTCCAAGCAATGCATTTGTTGTTTATTTCGCGAAAGCTAGTGTAATCGCTATCTAAGCCAGATGATCTGTATTTATCCCATTTTACTTTTTTATCAGCAATCATGTTTAATGCACTCTTATCAATCCAAGGCTTTTTATTAATTTTACATTTTATAGGTTTCTCTGGGGCATGCGCATTAGTGGTTATATTAATTGCTTCCAATATTTCTGTCCATAACTGTTCGACATCGCCAGAAGGGTCCACTGACAGTAGGTGCTTTTCTAGATCCACATTATATTTTTCATAGTCAATAGAATCAAAGAATCTTCTAGATTTTGTTTGGTTTTTTGATGTTTGTATGTGGTATTGAACGGTAAACTCAAGTGTAATATGATCACTTTTACCAATTGGGGGTCTATACAATATTTCTTTAATTAGTGATTCCTCATTTACCATTATTAAATCTAGGAGAGAAGGTATGTTGCCCTGTCTAAACCTTGTTGGTCTGCATACCAATTGTAAAAGATTGCTGTTAATGAATGAATCTTTAAACAGTTCCGCTGAACCTGACAGTACTTGTTCTTGGTTAATCGGCCATTTTATGGAGGGGTAGTTGAAATCGCCAGTGATTATTATTGTGTTATTTTCTGATGCTGATACAAGATTAGATAGTAGTTTTGTGTCACGAGGTCTCCACAGTTTACCTGTCATTACCTGTCTACAAAACTCGGTAACAGTGCGAGGGCCTTCAATAAAATTCTGGTAGAAGTCTTGATCAGTCTGCAGTTGGCCCGAGGTGACAAGGCGGAGGTACACCACAATGTAATCGGAGTATCCTTGTTTATTGAACTTATCGTGGAGTTCATCTCGCACGGGCTCAAGGTTTTCTGCGGAGCCGTGAGCTTGTTCACCTACTCTCTGCACCACTTCCATAAACTGAAATGAGTTTGAAATTAGTGAGATATGACCACAGACAACAGATATTCTTCTTTCATCTATGATAATTATGTCTAAGCATGATTATTATTAAAGTGACCATGTTTCGTTTGAATAGACACTGAGATAATAACAGATAAATTTGTATTTAAAAATTAATTTTCTTCTTCTTCAGCATATATTTGCCCACTGCAGGGCTTATGACAGTTTACATAGACTAAATTAGAAAAGTCAATAAAATTTCAATGTTTTTAGAACAGAGTTTGGAATTGGTGATGTAAACATGCAGGTTAATTAGAGGCTTGCAGTTAATTAACTCCATACATTTTAACAAAGAGATGTGTGAAAATCTGCAGTGTTTGAACTCTGATAGAAAACACAAACAATGGCTGTGGTGTTTTTCACAGCAGTAACCTCAAACTCACCGTCTCATAGAAGTCTTCAACTGTGAACTGTGAGAACCCTAAGGCGACTAGAATTTCCTTCGAATTCTTTGCGATCTCGTAGAATTTATCATATTCCTGCTTATCAGTGAGTAATTGCTCTAAATATGCGTAAGAAAATGCACGAAAAAAGCAGTTTCCGTCAGGCCGAGTCCGTCTAATTTGCTTGTACTTCGACGATAGATCTTTTACTTTCAATAGGTAGACCGGATCTTCATTATATTCCTTTTCTAGAGAAGACAAAGCCTCAAGCTCTCCAACGAGTGGTATAGATTCAGATATCTAAAAAAAACAAACAGAAAAATTTAACGTCACCATTGTGAATTTTTTGTAAGCAATACAAGTTTTTTGCGTTTAAAAAAAATACGTCAATAATTAGAATACCTCTTTTTCTATTTCGCGCTGCTGTTTCATAATCAACTCATCTTGATTTATCGAGTTATCAATAATATTGCCGGCACAACTGCTGCTGCTTGATGCATCGTCCGCCATTTTCAAATAAAAACTAAATTGACGTTTACTTGACAAGACAAACAAAGCCAACAAATGACAATCGAACGAATTAGAAAAAATAAAGTCGCGTTCATGTCATGGTTGCGTTCGCGTTCGCAACAAGACGGTCAATCATCTTCTGAGTCAAAATTGATGAATTTTTCAAACAAGTGGATGCGATTTTACTGGAAAAATAATCCAAGATATCCTTAGAGTCTGCTTCATTTAAAACATTGAAGACGTCACTGTTTTAAAAGATCAATTATTTTTTTATTGCAATTATCATTCACCTCTTGCAATAGAAATCGTGGTCTTATAACTGCGCAATGGATTGCCCGCCGACTTCAATAGGTAATCTAAGGATTTTATATGCGTGCGTGAGGCACAGGATCGTACTAAAAAGGCGTAAATAAAGTGAGACCCACGCCCAGCCCAGCAGTGGGATAAATACCTACACTATTGGTTGTTGATTTGATGATAATGATGTAATGATTACTAAGAACACACAACATTTTGAACTTAATTTAATTTATTACTTATTTATAATACAACTTAAATTAGATATTCCCTTTAGCTAATCGGCGAACATATCTTCAATTTTCTTCTGCACTTCCTTCTCTGTCTCAGAGTTGAGTTTGTCGGGCAAGTCCTTGACGGAATCCAAGTCTGCCGGCTCGCCGTCGTCAATGGCTGGCTTTTCTCCTTTCGCCTGAAATGTACATTCATCAAAATACATAGAACACACCTTTTCCTACACACCTTTTTTTTTTTTTTTTTTTTTTTCCTACATAGAATGACCTCAAACTCAAAATATCTTCTAGATCTTACCTGTTTAATAAATTTTAAGACCACTTAGAATAGCCACATTGTTAAAACTAGAGGATTCTATTGCCTGTTAGCTAACTTTTTTGTGTTAAGTGAGACTAGAGATTCATTTAACTACTTTTTTTTTATAAACTTAACATAACAGCAGAGAAATGCGTTGGGGGATTCAATTCAATGAAAGTATTTTGCTCACTATGCCACAAAGGTCATCAAAGGGAGACAGTTTGTTGTTTTTTTATAAGTATTTGGCTGCTGTATGTACATACCTTCTGCAGTTGCGTCTCGAGCAGCATCAGCGCTCGCTCGGTGCGATAGTTGTCGGACACGAGCTGCGCCCAGCGCCGGCGGAGCGCCCGCAGCCGCGCCCCGCTCGCCGTCTGGGAACGCTTGCGCTCCCAGTTCACTGACGCTATCTGCTTTCTGGGAATATACAAATAACTTTTACATATCTCTGTTGCATCAGAGAGTGGTGAAAGGCCCAGAATAGAGCAGTTTGGTGATCAGGGAAGAGGCTTATGTCCAAGAGTGGTCACTAAAAGTTGACAATGATGATGATGTTGAAATAATAATGCATAAACATTTTGATATGCTCTTGACATAACATGTTTTACTCTTTCGCTTTATTTATTTTATTTATTTTTATTTTTTTATTCATTTCGTCATCAGGATACTACCAATGTTTCACTCTCATAGAAACTAGACACCTTAACAAAACCACAATATTATCAGGATCATAGAGAGAAAGAAGATAGAAAAATATGTTTACTTCGTAGGACCTCAAGGATCACTCAAAAACGTACAGACATGTTTACCTTAAGTTCCCATGTGTATTCTGACTCTTAGTGACCAGGTTCTGCAGGGTACTGAGGTAGGAGCGCCAGGCCTCCGTTCCGTACTGCAGCTGCAGTTCCAGGTTGAGCACTCGGATGGCCTGGTGGGACAGCTGGGCGTGGGAGTTGTCCACTGCCTCCGCCCAGGCTGTCGGCTCACCCAGCCGGCCTGCTGGTGGGGGTGGCAACTCATATCTGTATATATTGTGGAAAATTGTAAAAAGAACTAATAAAAAGGAAGATTGTAATGACTTTGACTAATGCCCGTATTCAGAGACTATACTCAAGTGTAAATCGTGTCTCAAGCGGTGATTCATAACTCAGTTTTCACAGAGAACTGTCAAAAATCGATGCTCAAACGTAGTCTCAAGTTTGGGTGAAGTCTCTGAATACGAGCCTAAGTTTGATAAATGATAAGTGAACCAAAAACGCGCCATCTATTATTTATTTATTTATTCATTATGGCACACAAAACAGAATACCTATGACTATAACAATTTAAAAGATTTACAAGATAAGGGTTTTGAGCTAGGTTCTATTCCAAAACATGTGTACACATAATATAACGGTTTTACAATAAAATAAAACCGATATTATGTGCCGGAAAGAAAACATACAGCATTGCTATGAAGAATGCATCGTGTATTTACGCCCTTAACCTGCGGTTCTATCCATAAATTCTGAGTTTACCTTGGTCGGCGCCGTGAACGGCGCTAGTGTGCCAGCAAGGGCGGGTGAGCCCGCCATAGTCTATGGTTTTCATAGTCTTCACCAGGAAGAACTTCCTGCAATGCTGTATGTTTTCTTTCCGGCACATAATATCGGTTTTATTTTATTGTAAAACCGTTATATTGATGTGCCTTCGGAAAACATACAGCATTGCTATGAAGACGTGTTTGTTATCTGCTGGTGAGATGAATATTGTATTGTCACAATCACAACGCTATGATGAAGTACCTGTAGGGTAACTGCTGTAAGATTCAAAATTTAGTTAATTAACACATCATTGACAATCTGGTAAATGTGTAATAGGTACCTATGTACCTACTTACCTATCATGGAAATTGACTCGAATCCATGAATAAAACCTATGTAGATTACATTATTATTCGTAGTACTGAAATGAAATTGTCAAACATAATTTGTGACCATAGTACACACAAAATAATAACATATAATTCCAAGATACCTGTAGGTAGTTATACTATTTGCCTAAGGCCTACTGAAAGTAGGCCTTATCTTACGCTAATAATGAATAAATAAAAAATAAAAAAAAATAAAAAATTGTTGGAGGATTTATAATTACCACAAGCTTTGCTAGCTAGCATTGATTAACGAGCTCGTCAATCGATCTATTATCCCACCATAAGCCCCTAATAGGAAGGCCTTTGCTGACATGTACCTATACAGCTTCCCGGTGGTTCACTGAGATTGTTACAGTCAGGTCACGTAGAACTGTAGGTAGGTACTCATTCGTTTTCGAACAGCGCGAAAATCTGAAAATCTGTTTTTTAACATTGGCACTATTGTTAATAAAAGGTTAATCATGTTATGTTTTTAGGTCTTTTAAAACTGCGTTATTTAGTTAGTATACAGGATCTGATTAATGAGACTAGGCACGTTTTATTTTTGTTATCATGTAGTTTACTCTCTACGAAGATCGCTATGCTCGTGCGTAGAGCCGTAGATATCGGTTTAAGACTCGTATTAAGAGACTCAACAAACTTGAGTCTACGTTTAAGCATCGATTTTTGACATTTCTCTATTAAAATTAAGTTAAGAATCACCGTTTGAGAAACGATTTACGTTTGAGTATAGTCTCTGAATACGGGCCTTAGATACGAGACTGGAATTGAAAATATTTGGTCACATTGTATAAATTATCGAGAAACTGTCTGCCAGATTTGGAGAGCCATGAACGCCTCGTCCTTAAGCAAGTAGCAGTTATTGCTGTTCTTAAAGCTAAATAAAATGAAACAATTACTTCCCATACTTCAGACGACAGCACTTATTACGATTGTAGGTCTCATGAGCTTAATACTTTGTCATTTCCGTTTTAGCTATCCTGAGGACGAGCTAATAGTAACCATTTAACTTATTCAAGGCCCACCGCCTCGAGATGCAGCATCTGCACGAGGTAGTGCGTCCGGGGCACCCAACGTGTTAAGAGGCTCCTTTGTTCTATGCTCAAATAATAGCTCACTATAATAACAGCGACTGCACAAGAATTGTGCTGTAGATATTTATCTGGTACAAATTAGGTACTGATCATTGACCTGGCCACGTTAGTGTAAGGAAGGTGGTAGGCGAGTATTAAGTTGCGCCATATTGCCTCCCCCCCCCCAATCTTTTTTTATGTCCAGCCAGAGTAAATGACTACTTGTGCCCGAAATTGTGATTTCGTTGGAGAAATTAAAGAGATCCACAGAGTTCTTGAGCTCCTGTTTGTACATGGGGATCTAGTAGTGTCCCCGATTTAAGGTCTTGTAGTCGGAATACTAGGTTAGTTTAGCTACAGCTACTTAAGACAACTGAGTAGGTATTAAGGGAGTGGACACGCCCGGGCTAACCCGTCGGTCTGCTGAATGTAGTTTCGATTTGCAGTCTATTGAGATTTGAGACGTAGTTCCGCACTACAGCAGTCTCTCTTTTGAGTAGGTACTCTCACATTGTTTCCATTTAAACCCATTTCCAAATGACTTCCGCAGTAGTCTGGGGTAAAAGATATACCTAGTTGTTTCTTTACCTGAAAGTTTCAGAATTTCTGTTCTCGCTCAGTCTATCTATGTTATCGTTTTGTACGTATCCAGGAAATAAATTGTGCTAAATGTCAGATTCAGCAATATTAGTGATTTGGGCTCTCCTTCTGTTCGTGAAGGTTAGGTATACCCGATCAGAGTTCGGTAATTAGACTGAAAACAATAGGTTAAACTAAACCGTGTAATTATCGCGAGATCTTGTCATTATTTGTGACTACATTCTGGTGCTTGTGAAAATTGCATAGGTACACATTCGTCATGTTTCTGTGTCATCTTTTCTGATTCGTAACAAACTGTTAAACAAATTGTTGTAACAAATTGTTCCTCTCAACATCATGTAGGTAGTATGATACCAGCTGAGGACCCCAGCACATCCGAAGCGTGTGTTGCTGGTGAGTGATGTGTGGTTCCGCACCATCACATCATCTCTTGGTGAAGTTTCTAGACAGAAGTCGTAAGGGCGACGTATTAGAAACATTCGGGCATCTGAGAATTGCGACCATGTAGGTAGGAAGTCAGCTTCGCTCCCGGAATGGCATCGCGAGTAGCTATTGACTCGGTGGTATCTGTAACTACCATAAGTTAATGCTATTGTTCTTCCCAGTCTACCAATATTTCAAGTTACTAGATATTACTAGTTAACCAGTTTATTCCAAATCTGTGTCAACACAGTTTAAAAGATTTATTTTATTTTTTCTTTTTCAGCCAATTCATTCCAAGTATTTCTCTATCACAACTTCCATAGTCTGAGAATTAACTATCGTTTGATTTGTGCACTACAAGGAAGACGTCCGAGTATATTCGATTTTTCTGCCGAGGCATTCCCAATGTCTTACGGCTTTTAACTAGGATTGTTCTTTGGTTATCTTCGGTTGAATAGATTTCCCAGGTGTCTCAAGTGTCTCGAGGCTTCCGCAGCCGGAGATTTAACTTGGTTTGTTGTTTGTGCACCAGAAGAAAGTCGTCTAAGTAGATTAGCCCTCGACATTTCTTCACATGCATGGTCTCCGCGACCAGCATGTTACAAAAGAACAAGATTCGGTAAGGATAAAGATCACCGCTTACGCAGCCTGAGATTAACCCTGGTTTTGATGCAAGACGAACCCGAAGTTAGGTTACGAGCTCTGGTAACTGATAGATAGTACTCGGAAAAGAACTGTGCGACTTTCAAGTCTTCGCTCTTATTCAGTTCACGAAGATCGAGTATTGGATCCTTTGATCGCTTTTCTTCCGCAGTAATTTTAACTAGGAATCTGCCTTGATCCGATAGTTAGGTATTTAATTATTTGAAATGCATTAGACTGGTTCCAAATTAAAAATTATTAGGCCTGAGTAAGGCCGTCTTCTGAGAGAACCAGAAAGGTATTCGTGTGCTCTCACACTTGTATCGTTTTGAAAATGTGTACAGGCATAGCAACAGCTTATTTTGTAAATAAATTAGGTACCTATTCAATAAGCAGGGTATCCTCCGGGACTACCTTTTTGCATCTGGTTCTTACCCATTCAGATTTCTTACCACAAACGACTATTTTTGAACGGAGGGAACGATTCACTCAAGATCGCACACATCATACATCACATATTTATATACTATTATTAGATAGTTGTAGTATAATCGCCTTATCCAAGCATCTACAAGGTATTATTGTAAGCCTAATTGTAATCCTCTTGATGTTTGAGGGTTCATTGGCAAGGCATGTTTAAAATAGACAGCCTTGTTCGTAGGTCTTCAAGAAAATTTTGCCTAATATCTTAACTAGAAGGTATAGTAAGTCATTAATTTTAGACTGACAACCCTAGAGTCACGTCATTTCCAAAACAAAATGTTGTGTGGCAACGAACTATAAACACAATTAAAAAAAAAAAAAGAAATGCAAAATTCACGGAGCACTGTGAGTCCCCAGGTGCCAAAAGTTAAGGTTATTGTTAACTGAATCGACAGTATTTTCACGTGAGTAATATTCCGTGTAATTATAATAAAGTAATTGTCATTCAGTTTTTAACCGTTTCATTCAATGAGTGAATGTATCTAAAGTTCGTTCAATTTGTACGGTACTCAACGGGAAATTAAAATTTATTTCCACTAATTTAATGTCAAAATCAAGTATGTGTAGGTGCTCTTAGCGCATACCATAGGATAAGAAAAATTCAAATTTATATTATATGGTATCTTTTCCACTAATAATGGGTATAAAAAACACTTTGGCATCATTAGGTCATTTTGCCCAAAATTCGATTAGTGACTTGTTCCACTACAGCGACGAAATTTTCAAAAATTTGATAACTGACTTTGTTAGCACTGGCGTTTTACTATTAGGCTCACAACTCGGTTACATTAGACAATTTTTAAGAAACTAACCTGATTGTACCACTTTTATACTCGTTCGGATCAGCTGGCCCCTTTTCTACTTTTCCCGATGTGGATTTTTTCCTTCATCGTTGCTGGAATCGTTGGGGCTTAAGTTTTCTTCATTTTCCCGGCACGGGTTTTCTTCAGGAGATGAACTTAGGACCCGGTCTTCCTGTGAGACCTGTCCCCATCAACATCGCGATTCCGATCACGAAAAAATTACGCTCACTGATTAGAATTTTTGTTTTTATAACGTATTTTAACAAAATATTGCTTATTAGTATATATTTTAAGATATTTAAGTGTAAAACTAGAATATTATAAAGAAATATTAAAGGAGTATTCTGATTTTTGTGGATTTCGACCATTCATGGCGAAAATACACAACGCTATGAAAACCATAGACTATGGCGGGCTCACCCGCCCTTGCTGGCACACTAGCGCCGTTCACGGCGCCGACCAAGGTAAACTCAGAATTTATGGATAGAACCGCAGGTTAAGGGCGTAAATACACGATGCATTCTTCATAGCAATGCTGTATGTTTTCCGAAGGCACATCAATAGCCATTTAAGCAGGTTGCAGACAATTATCTTCTGTGTTTAAACAAAATACAATAGGGTAAAATTAATTAAATATGATAACAATTATTGCATTACCATATAGGTACCAAAATTAGGACATCAGATAGAATTCATATGACCATGGACAATACTCAAACCTTTTCATAGATAATGGTTCCATTGGCAGTCTCTGCTGTACCCTCTCCATTTCTCTCTGTAGCGCAGGGGTTTCGAAGGCAGTGCTTGGTTCGGGACCAGCATTTTCTAGATAGTTCTTTGTAGGTCTGTATCTTCTGCATTCCTCTTCAACCATCGCCAGAGCCTTAAACATTCATTATTACGAGTTTAACCCTTATATTC
The DNA here is from genome assembly GCA_947086425.1 of Xanthorhoe spadicearia. Classification (NCBI taxonomy): domain Eukaryota; kingdom Metazoa; phylum Arthropoda; class Insecta; order Lepidoptera; family Geometridae; genus Xanthorhoe; species Xanthorhoe spadicearia. Next base: position 445,879 of record OX352201.1, read on the forward strand.
TACTGTCCTTTAATATAAGAAATAAATCGAAAACTAAAGTAATCGGTGTAGTAAACAGAGATAGAGGTTATGTTACAAAAGTTAATTTTCTTACCGCTTCTCTGACTCCAGGATCATCGTAACCCTGATCTATATACGGTAACGCATCTACGACAACTTCTCCAGCCATATTTTTAGCTGAGCTGTGTGTTTTTCCGGTGAAAATATTATATCCAAACAATCTATTCCTTGCAGCTGCTTCACTTCGTTTACTAATGGGTCCCCGAGACGATCAAGTGCACTTGACAAGTCTCACGTGATTGACGATTTCACTTGACGAGGGACTTGACGCGACTTGAAGGTGCCATCCAGTTCACGTTACGCCATAGAGGAAGCAGTAAGGGGAGGAGCCATCAGTTTTATTTTCTATGACGCTATGAAGGTCATTTTCTGCGGGGGACGTGGAACTGTCTGTCAATAAGTAAATGTCAATTTTTGTGTAAAAATCATAGTGCTTGAAGCTATCGATAGTTTATTATCGATGAAAGAAAGAAAGAAAGAAAAGAAAGAAAGAAAGAAAAATATTTATTTTGTCAAAAACGCGTTACACATAAGACACATTAAAATAAGTAGGACATTGACAAAATTGGCAACTACTCAGCGTATTGCTGCAACAGAAACCAGAGAATCTGTCGCAGCGCTGGTCTTCCGTAGCGCCGTAGGTTTATGTGTGTGCTGCGGCCCCGCAAAAAACACACATTTTAAAGTAATTTAAGGTAGGTTGTAAAAATAGAAACAAGAGAAGAGAACGATGAGTGCGGCCAATACGGTAGGTATTGGTTCTATGACAAATTTTAATGTTATTGACAAATTAAATCACAAATTGATTTGATTTTAAGCTATTGCATAGCTTCTATGGCGGGCCTTAGCGGGGTGACCGAATCCAGAAATTCTGTAACGAAAAATTCAAAACTGGCTTTGAACCCTCTTTTTTCTGATTTTTTTTATACTTAAATCAATATTTAAGCCTTTTCTGTCATCACAGCGTCTTTTGGCGTGGTTTTACGTGGTAGCCAAAGGAAAAAATTATATCTTTGTTTCTTTAATTTTAGCATAATTCGTAAATAATCGAAATACAGGCGAAATTATTTATTATCTTGTTTTTTGAAGTTATTTATGTAAATGTTGATAATACGATGAAAATTGAGAGGTCCAAAGTTGTATAAAATCACAACAATTTTGGTTCTCATTCATTTTTGTAAAAATCTAATGTTCTAGTCGGATTGGTTGAGTTTTTCGATTAAGCTATAAACAACACCTATACAATCATTGGCGGAAAAAAAATCGTCCTTTAATCAATTTCAGGTTACCCCTCTACTGGTGAGCTAATCCGACTGGGCTGTAAGTCAATATCGATAAGTTATTTTGAACTGTCCCTTCACTAATTTCGCTGCAGTGACAAGCAGTGTGTCCAACTAAAAATACCTATTTCTGCGATATTGTGAGGATGGTAAATATTTTTTTAATAAAGTTTACCTATGATTTTAACAGAAGTTTAACTACCTACTTAACGTTCTGAAAGCTTACGTAGGTATATAATTATTAGGTTGGAGGTATAGGGGTGGTATCCGTGGTATAGATACCTAATTTATTGTGCACCGATAATGATAAATCTAGATAAAAAGTAGTACCTATTTTGTTATATGCACATTTTTCGATGCACGGGATGATTTGCAAATATTTTTTTTCAAGTGCATTGAAAAGTCTTTCTTCCGAGGTAAGCACTATCTACTAGTTTTGAAGTAGGTAGGTATGTAGGTGTTTTGTGTACCTACCTACCTACCTATTTGTTTGTTTTTTTACTCAATGCAGAAATATAATGCTTTTATCTATTATAACGAGTACGAGGAAATACAAAAAATTCTAGGAACTTTAATTCGTTTAATTAAACCGACTTGCAAATATTGACCAAGCAACAGAAGATAGAACAGCTACTTTTCAAATTAAAAAAAAGAATAAAATATAAATATAATATGCCACTAAGAGTATTATTTTTCATAATTCGGGATTCGTGCTAGATAACAAAATAAATAGGTAGCATGAATATGAGTGATGGAATAGTGCGGATTCAATCCTACGCCTTTCGGATTGTAGTGTATAGAACTACATCATGGTATCTATAATATAATAATATAACATTGTATATATATCATTTATATAATCTGTCGTCTCGAGCAGCGCACTCGCAGATTGTGGGGTAGATCGGAGTCAGTCGATATCCAACCGCCGCGGAGTGAAGACGAGTGCGTGTGCTAGCGAGCCGATATTATATATATATATATATTATTATTATGTCTATTACACATCTATCTACATTGATTAAGTGTACACTACATTTTGGCGACGAGACAAATGGTGAGCAATTTTTAAATTTTTGTAAAAAGGAAAAGAGGAACTACCCGCCTACATTTAATTTGGCTAACTCTTTAATCTACACTACATAGACTAACTAGGTAATCTATGTTAATCTAAAAAGAAAAAAAGAATTCAAATGATTGTCTTTCTACCTATCAAGATGAAACTAAGTACACATATAAGTACTTAGCACAGTTGCTAATATAAGTACTTTAAGTAGATATTTCTTTTCTACTTTTTCTTGCATGGTCAAGGAATAAAAGATTATTGAAGTACCTAAACATAAACCTATTACCGTAGGTACTATTATGAAAAAATGCTTTGCGTTGTTTATGCATCTAATGATAAAGAAGCTAAACAGTATAAACGTTGGTGGTTTTGTTTTGTTTACCTATCGTTTGCAATTGGAGTAGTTTATTTTGTCCTTAACTTTCAACTAAGTTAAATAAATAACTACTGAACTAATTTATTATCGTTAAATAGGGTTCTTGTATTGACGCAGGTTCGAGTCCTGCTCATGTTGTGACTTTTATTACTTACATTTCTAAATACCTACCTAAATATGGTTTAGCACTAGGTACATAATTTAACGGATTTCAAAAGTGTGTGTAGGTATTCTATCTAATGTGTACCTACCTATGTTTAATACTTACATAATATTTGATGTTGTATCGCATGATGGAAGTACCTACTTCCCTCGGTAAGATAAATGGTTTGGAAGTGAGTAGGGGCGTTTTATAAGAACGCACTTACCCAAATACTAGTACCTACTTACTTACTTCTAATTTTGCTTCAGTAGGTGGGTAAGTGAACCTTTAATTAATTTAACCTGAAATTGGTGATTTGGTTTCTTACTAGCAATTACAAACAGGTATACCTAGGTATGTTAATAATATTATTTCAAAGTTAATCACTAGACACTTCCTAGCTTCCTACATAGGTAATCGATGTCCTTACAAATAAGATGTAAGTAATTCTTGGTTTGGGTTTGAATTGGAGGCCAAGTAGGTTATATATAGCTAGTATTCTTTTATCTGTGTTAATAGGTACCTTAGGTAGGTACCTACCCGGGTGGATATTGGTCAAACTCAAAGTGCGGTCAAGGTGCGTTGTGTAGATGTTTTACTTCCTATGATTGATAGATACACTGTTATAAGATGTCTTTGGTGAACATTAGCACAGACCTTCAATGACCCTAGGCAACTTAAACTTTATTTTCTGTGGGTATAAGATAAAGCTAAAGATAATTTTATTCACTTACTTACCTAGGTATATAAAGTATTTTGACATATCTTTAAAATAAATAATAAGATTCCCATGATCAACAGTTATCTCGAAAGTATCTACAGTATAGGTAATTTATAAAGGGCACTTAAAGTAGTTAGAACTAGAAGTATGAAACAAAAGTAGAATATAAGTAGGTAGTGTTCTAGTTTAAGATTATACTTACCTACTTGTTGATATCTACTTACTTGCCCATTTTATAGGTACCTACTGTAAGCCTAATTTAATTATGTGCCACCAAGGTACCTACTTGTAAAGGAGGCCTATGATAAATAGTTGACTGTACATTCAATTGGTTTTATTCGATGAAACAAGTAGAATAACTTGCGTTGTAACAATATGGGGTCATAGAGAAAGTACCTATTGAAGGGTCGCGAGTGTTCTCTTATGAGCATACTACTGAAGTGTTATCTGATGCTAAATTAGTCTGTGCTGTGGTTCCCAAATTAATAATTATATTCTTTTCTAGTCTATTCTACTCAAACTGACGACCTCTGTGGCGCAGTGGGCAAGGGCCCGCCTGGAACGTGGGGTTTGCGGGTTTGATTCCCGCTACGGGATAAATGTTTGTATGTTCTGCAGACATTTGTTCCGTGTTTTCTATCTATGATATGTATGTGTTTGAAAATAAATGTATCTAAGTATTATATCAGTCATCTGGTTGCCATGGCACGGGCATTGAGTTGCTTGGCATGGCACTGGAATGACGCTGTGTGAAATGTCCAAGGATATTTATATAATGGTACTGAATAATAATTCAGTACAGCTTTAAATAGCGTTGGTGTAGTATTTGACTACAAGCATTAAATTGCGAGGTACTGTACAATAACACCGTGCAGTACAGCTTTAAATAGCGTTGGTGTAGTATTTGACTACAGGCATTAAATTGCGAGGTACTGTACAATAACACTGTGCAGTACAGCTTTAAATAGCGTTGGTGTAGTATTTGACTACAGGCATTAAATTGCGAGGTACTGTACAATAACACTGTGCAGTACAGCTTTAAATAGCGTTGGTGAAGTTATCTAACTACAGGCATTAAATTGCAAGGTACTGTACAATAACACTGTGCAGCAGCTTTAAATAGCGGTGGTATAGTTTATACCTAACTACAAGCATTAAATTGCGAGATTCAAATTAATATCATTCGAGTTAATTTTAAAAGAATGTAATGTAGATATTATGTGTGCGACTCAACACTGGATTTTAGATAAGCTATCAGTTGATCCCTTACTTTGTACTGTTATTAGTCCATACAAAAGAAAGAACGCCACTAGAGGCGGTTCACTAATTTTTGTTAATTTAAAATAAATAAATAAATGCAAGGAAGGAACGTAAAAGGTGTTGTTAGTCTCTCTATCGAGAGGACCATTGAGCTGTCATATGTTGAGCTCATCATTGTGAGTGTTTACCGTCCACCTGATTCGGATTACGGACTGTATGAGTAATCCATGGAAGAGGTTTTGCTCAAGATTTCTACTAATAGTAAAGTTTTAATAATAGGTAAGTATGTGGGGATTTGAATGTAGATATTATTTTAGATTCATTTTCTAAAAGGTTCATTATGTTTTGATCTCACACATAATTCTTCAATGAGTCAACTAGAGTAACAGCCACAAGTCTAGACAATGTTTTTGGTAATTGTGAACCAATTAGTAAAGCCCCAATTAATAAGTTTATTTTTATAAGTTTCATTAATTAATAAGTTTCATTTGATTGGTCAATGCTCAGAGCAATCATCTTCTCAAGGTCAATGTGTCAAATTTCCTAATAATCTGTTAAATAAATGTCATAAATTCACAAACCGATTAGTCGTATTGTTAAAGGTTTCAGGATGGTATTGAATTTTAAAATATCAGTTTATTAAATTCAAATGACCTCTTTGGCAGTTTGCCTAATTTGATAACTGAGGAACATAAAAACATGTTTGAATGAAAGACTTGCACTTCTAGAACTTGTGCTTTGTAGAATGGGAAACATTACGTATTTATAAAAGTGGAAATGAACTTTAATATTATGATCTCTATTCTACGAGTACCTAGGGTAATGTTCCGTGATTTTTCACATAAGCATCACATTAGGAATTAGGTACCTAAGTATTCAAAGGGGTAGGTTGGGTGGCTGGGTCAATGTTCTTAAAAGAGTAAAATTGAAGCAGAACCTGACAAAGTTAAGGCCACTTGGTGGTTGATCAATGGTGAGACGGGTGAATCAGAGCCTGGACGCAAACAGATGAATCTAGGAGTCAATGATCGTTTATTGATTGGGAACAGTGAGGTCGCTCAAGCATTTGAGAGTTGCTTCTCGAATATACCGCATGTAGTAGGGCGCAGTCATTGGGTTCACCCGCCAAAAAGGCATTTTACCTTTTAGAATTCAGTCAGTGTTGTCCAGAGTAATGATGAGTTCAGGTTTGGTCATGTTAACACGAACGATATGTTCAAAGCATAAAATAGCTTAACATTAAAAATACTGAGGATTTATGGTAAATGTCAACTGGGACTTTGACTACTGGTTGTTGGTAATATTGCGCAATACTTATCTTACATTTTGACAATTGTATTGACGAGGGAGTTTTCCCGATCCAATGGGGTTAACTAGGGTTATTCTTTTATTCAGGTCTAGTAATGTAACTGACCCCGCTAATTATAGACCAATCTCGGTTCTACCTGCGTTGAGTGGAATATTTGAGGAACTGATTCCTAGTCAACCACTCTCTCATTTTAATCTTAACGGACTTCTTCATGAACATCAATTTGAATTTACGAGAGGGCTTTCAGCGACCGATGCAGGTAGGTACACTGCTTCTAGGGCACATTTTGATGCCTTTGAGAACTCGCAAGACTTAGTCGGAGTTTTCCACGATCTGTCTGTGAAGGTATTCGACTGCGTATTATGTCATGCGACTCTGATTTCTAAGTCGAAGTGTTGTGGCGTCGTAAACCGGGCTATTGATCTGATTGAATCGTATCTTTCTGGCAGGGTCCTTATAGTTGAAGTAGGAGGTGAATTCAAAACCTGGACATACCTACATAAACTTAACTGAATTGTTTTCGAGTGGTATAAAGTTAAGAGACAATTAATGTTTTCAATAATAGTATTATTTACATTAATAATACATGTAAGTAAAATCTGACTTTTACACCATAGATTACTGTTGTGTAAGGGTTGGGCACGTGTTTCACAATAGGTTGTTGTACAAACTCTTGATTGGCGTCGCTGAGGACCAGCGCTTCATCAGCCATAGTGTGTTATAGGACTTAACATACAATTTAGAAGGTTTAGAAATGGTTGATAGAGATAAACTATAACAAAAAAGAGAAAGGGAAGGAGTAGATACATAGATAGAATGAGAAAAGCTACAGAGTCTAACGTAGGTAGTCTCGAGGTAGGCGATAATGTGTACCTATGTTCAAATATAAATAAGAGCAACAATAATAATAATAAAAATTTTATTTAATTTCACACATACCTAAGATAAAAAATATTTTGAATATTAATATAAATTTAAATAATATTAATATTAAATTGGCACTGGCAATATTAATGTAAGTAAATTGAAATAAGTAATGATTGAAAATAATATTAATAAATATCAATAAGTTACTACTTAATAGTTTATCAAATATTTTTATGTATGGACCCCTTTCGGGTAAAAGCCTAAGAACGACAAGTTAAGCTTAAACTGTGAACCAAAATCACACACTAATGAGACTACGAATGGTGGTGACGTAGTTCTACAAATTGATGAGACTGGTCAGCAAGTCAGGCGGCTAGTAGGTAAAATATTATATTATAGGTATAATCAGTCGTAATAAAAATGCACAATGCTGATTCAAAAATCAGATTGTTTTATTATCTAAATTATAACAAGGAAGGGATGTAGTGTATAGAACTACATCATGGTATCTATAATATAATAATATAACATTGTATATATATCATTTATATAATCTGTCGTCTCGAGCAGCGCACTCGCAGATTGTGGGGTAGATCGGAGTCAGTCGATATCCAACCGCCGCGGAGTGAAGACGAGTGCGTGTGCTAGCGAGCCGATATTATATATATATATATATTATTATTATGTCTATTACACATCTATCTACATTGATTAAGTGTACACTACACGGATCAAAGTCGAAGTAGCAATCCACTTGGCCAACTCGGCGGCATAGCAAAATACGCTAAAATGGAATCTGTTACGATTTGTTGGCAACATTATATAAATTTTAGTTTTATTCAAATTTAGTGCATAAATTGTTAATATTTAGAGGAATGAATACTTGCAGATGGAAAGTCACATCATCCTTTTGTAACCTGAAAGTTTCCAATATTTTAGGATATGCGAAAACTCTGCAATTTGGCATTTTATACTTATATCCTTCCGCGTGTACCGTGATTGACAAATGACGCGTAACCAGCGGCGCGCGGGGTTTTACATATGGAGAATGATTGTTGGTCCAAGGACCTTGGCTGCGGGGAAAGCATGTCAAAAATTGACAATGTCGTCTCCTTCTGAAGGAAGATAATTGCTCTGAGCGTTACGCAGTCGTTCGCCCTTTGCCCACGAAAGTGGTCATCGCTAAAATTTATAATGGTTTCCAACGCAGACAAGGCATTCCTTGCTATAACTCTAGCGGTATCTATCGCAAAGGGGAGAAAAGAAAGAGGCGATTTTAATTTTTAATATAATAATACTTTTATTTTATTTAATAATTTTTTTCTTCAATAAATCTTCGGTGTAGGTAGGTTTATATACCTACTCGAAGTGCTTTGACTATATGTACTTGTTAAAGCAACCGACCTTTTGTTTTTATCCGCATAATCCTTACTTTTAATTTTCCACAGTGCAGGATAATCTCTATAGAGAGATATTAATAATAACACAAAATCACGCTCAGTGATTAGGTCGGCACTTGCCGCCAAAGCCACGTCTCGGTCCGGTTCGTCGTCCGCCATCTTCGATGTTCCGGCCGCAAATGATTAAAAACTTGTCAAGTCGCGTCAAGTCGCATCAAGCGCAAGGTACTTCAAGTGCCGTCAATCAAAATTTCTGTCAAGTCGGTCAAGCCCGTAGATCACTTGACGGGACTTGTCAAGTCAACGCTGTAAACGATCAATATTCTCTTCAAGCACGTAGACTTGTCAAGTGCACTTGATCGTCTCGGGGACCCATTACAAAACCAATATGTCATGTCAAGTCAGTCAATGTCAGAGATACAAATAATTGTTTTGTAAAAGTACTCGGCCGGCACTGACCGAAAGACATGTTTCCTTCTCACTCACACGTATACAAATGGCAGAGGTGCAGAGATAAGCAACTAATGCAACTATCATGTTCAACTTTTATCTCTGTGAAAGGAAACAAATTTTGATAGAAAATCAATCAGCTGAGCGTCAAACAAAAAAAGTGATTTGTTTTCATTTCATTTTTGCATGTCTCAATCAAACAAATATTTCTCAAATTCAACACTGAAGATTACTGAAATATATAAATCATGAACCCTGAACCTTCTAAAGTAGACCTTGCCAGGGTATGTAATAGAAACAACCAATAAATGCGATAAATCGAATACAGTGTGTTTATGTAAATCAAGTTTTTCCTTCCTCCAGATGCAAGCATTACAGCAGAAACGGACCTTAGCATTCGTAAATCACTGCGTGATGACGAATGTGCAGTGTTTGAACAACTTTATGCAGGTCTGCGAGGAGAAACTCATGCAGTTTGAACAGAAACTCGACAGGGTAGATGCGGCTATGGTCCTCCTTGAATCAAAGGTAGATTTTTTATTATATAGCAATAGCTCTGAACCTGATAATCTGAAAAACCGGGTCACCAGTGTAGTATTGAGATCTCTTTAAAATGTCTACTTACTATTATTTAAAGTTTTATTCAATAATTAGTGAAGTAAAGCACTCAATAGTAATAAATAGTGATCTTTTTCATGAACACTTAGGCCTTACTCTTATCTTATGTTACAGCTTCTATCAGTTCCTGAAGTCAGTGCTCTATTGGCAGAAGCAAAAGAGACCCCGGCTCATGCTCTAGAGCCAATTCACGAAAACCCAACAATAGAGACCAATATACCAACTCAAACAGAAACAAAAGAAGCTGAGCAAGACACGCCAGCCACAGTTTCTAGGCCAGAATATGATAGATTTGTGAAAATGGTGCAGGTTGGAGTCCCGTCACAGGCAGCCAAGTTGAAATGTGCATTAGAAGGCCTAGATCCAGATGTGTTAGCAGAGATATTAGGGAAATAGAATCTGATGATAGTTTATTCTGTCTCATTGAAACATGTCTCAAGAGTGTATCAAAATATTTACAAACTTGTGAATGTGATATAATCATGAGTAATTTCTGTAAATAAAGTCTTGTATAATCATGAGCAATATTAGCTCGCTAGTTTTAAGTGTATAAAGTAAATGACTATTTATTTGATAAGAATAGTTAATACCTATTCATATAGTGTACAACTAGATTTACCTAACTCATTCACAAATGAAATAGATCTCATAATACTTAGATTTTGTTTTACAATTTACATCTACAATTGTACCTACCTCTATTTAAAAAGCAGAACTAATTCCAGCAAAAGCTTTGAAAGTAAGATTAGGATGATGCCTACAGCCTCCGATTGATCTTTAGTTTTTTTCTACCTAGCTTCCTTATAATCTGCCAAAACACTAGGGGGTTTATTCATAAAAACTTGACAATTTAATACAGGTTTTAGGAACGTTTTTTTCTTGTCACTCATATGTCAACGAAAAGAGATAGCAACAGATTTAATATACGTTTTAGCTAATACAGGTTTTAGGTCGAATATGCATAATGGGATAGAACTTTAGAGAGTGCTGAAGTATGTATGTACAGTACATGTGGCACTTAATTTGTAAAACTGCTTAGCTAAATTATTGCATTGGACTTACTGTCTGTAATGACAATTTATTTCAATAAATAATAAGTAAGTGAGCAACTTTCCTTTCATAGCACCACTGTGGAATGGGTTGTATCTTATTGGCAACAAAAATAAAAGTCATAAATAGATGGTAGTCTTATTTATTGTATTATCCAGCCTAGAACTGGATCATCTGTCCCTTCCTCTTCTTGTCACCGCCGAGCTCAAAGTGCTTGCATCTCTTCAGTGCAACCTGGGACCTGATCTTGCAGTCACCGCATTCCAGACGGAGTACAATCTTTTTGGTGGTTTTCGCCTAAAACAAAAGTAGTAATAACTTTTTATACTTTTAACTTTGAGAATAATACTTGTAGCAGTCTAAATCTACGGGAGAAAAGGTCTAGCATTTATTTTGGCACATGATGGTTTCCCCAGTATACATATTTATATTTATTATAAAGAATGTTATTTACTTTTTGTCCTTCATAGCAAAGGAAGGACAAATGTAAATAAGATTCTAAATAATGGGGAGGATATGTTACCTCAAGACTGTCCTATAAGTATAACAAAACAATTAGTAGTACAGCAGCAACTTCCACAGTAAAGAATGTACCAACACAAAAGAACATAACTGGTTCAGAGATTAAGTAGGTAGTCAGACAAAACAACAAACAGTATCTCCAAAGGTTGGAGGTTTGAAAGCTTATAGCAGGTCCCCAGAGCTATCCGCCAGCTGATATGACCATTCTTTGATTTCCTATCAATCATGCATGCAGTAACTTTGATACAAGTAATAATAATCTTTAACATTTTCATTTCGTTCAGGATTTCTACTTTGTGTGGTGCACTTTTGTTTACCAAACTTATTAAAGAACTCATAAAGAAAAGATCTAATTTAACCCTTAATCTCATAGATAGTCCGTAGTTGTTTTTGCACATAGTTTACCGGTAGAGGTTAGTTTACCTTCTTTTTGAAGATGGGTTTTGACTGACCACCGTAACCCTGCTGTTTGCGGTCGTAACGTCTTCTACCCTGGGCGGCATGCCTTTCCTTGGACTTCTTGTACTGAGAAACCTTGTGAGTTTTGTGGCATTTGCATTTTTTGCAGTAGGTCCTGCGCTGTTTAGGTACGTTCACCTGAAATTTTGAAGTCCATGTTGAAATATAACAGGCACTAGAACTGTCATCTCACTGGAAACTATTTTCACAGTGTTTTTCAGCATTTCACACAGAAATTACTCAGATTTATTACGATAAAATAAACGAAAAACACCAACCATTTTTGCGTTCGACTCGCACGGTATCAACAAACGTCAAAAAGAAATGACAGATGTTTTGATTTAGCTTTGACAGTAAACCAATCTGTGTTACCAGCTATCATTTTTGTTGTTTTATTATTTTTTACTACCCACTTTTTGCGACTGGCGCATGGCGTGGATGGTACAAACGGGAGGCCTATGCCCAGCTGTGGGTAAAGTCGGGCTGTGGATGATTCACTTTTTAATAACAAAACAAACCAAAAAGTTTTACCTTAATATTAGTAACATTATTATTTTACCATCAAGCCAGCAAAATAGTTGTCAGAGAATGGCAATCAAATTAATCTTTTTGTCTACGGTCACAATTTCAGAAAAACATTCACTTTAGAGATGTGCCTACTTCAAAAAAAAAATGAACACGAATATTATTTGGTTTTTTAATTACTATTACCTGTTCCGATTCAATGAATCGACAATTATACAATTTAGACAATTATTTATTTTTAAAAGAATAACATGACAGAACTTATCCTAATGCGTTATTCTAAGATAAATTTAACAATAGCGAAATATTATATTTACAACATTTGACCAAACAATATTTGCGTTAATCGAGACACTTTGAGTAAGCATAAAATATTTTATTACAGTATTATCAGAAAATAACAAAGATTAATCTTTTTTCTTATCTAAGTACCTATATAGTAAGCTTTTCTAGTAGTAGAAGCCATCCATTACCCGTCTGTATTCTGTGCCATTACTACTGACTAGCAAGTGTTTTCTTTAGACTTTTGAAAAATTAGACTAGTGTGTCGGACGTACGTTGGTACATCTCTATTCATTCATTCATTCATTTCATTTATTTCACTCATTCGACAAACGACACGAAATATTTCGCTTGTTGTTTTTAATTTTATGTCGTTTTTGCTAATTTTACTATGCTATCCTATGAGATAATAGTTGCAGAAGTGAGGTTTTGAAAACAGACAGTGCAGTGTAAATATTTCGCGATGGAAAGCCCTTCAATGGAAACTGTTTACCAGGCCATCGGCGCGTTGTACGATAACCCCAATGCAAATGAAAAAGAAAAGGCTTCGTTATGGTTGGGGGATATGCAAAAATCGGTAAGCTTCCTCGCGTTCTAGTATTAGTAAACAAGTTCTCACACTTTGCTTCACAGTTCAAGTTCTATGATTCAAATGCCATGGTAATTTCAGATTCACTCATGGAAGATAGCTGACGAACTCCTTCAGCAGAAAAAGGATGTACATTCTTGTTACTTCGCAGCACAGACCATGCGATCGAAGGTGCAACATAGTCTCTCTGAGCTGCCATCCGAGTCCCTCATATCCTTGAGGGATTCCCTTATAGCACATTTAGAACGGACAACACCTGAAACCAGTTCTGCTATCCTAACTCAGCTGTGCTTAGCGTTAGCAGACCTCGCCCTGCAGATGCCAACATGGCAAAACTGTACAAGTGACCTCATAAAATCGTTTTCAACCAAAAATGCTTACGCACTTTTGGAAATATTGACTGTATTACCGCAAGAAATTGACTCATCCAGCTTGAAACTGGGAGAAAATAGAAGAGAAGGCATAAAAATGGAATTGAGGAACAATGCCAGTATTGTGTCCATGTTTCTAAAAGAAAGTATCACAACGTCACAGAACACTCAAGTAGCATTGAAAATAGTGAAGTGCATGACATCTTGGATACAAGTGAAGGCGATAAATCTTCAAGAAATTCCCGAAAATGCAGTTATAGGGTTCTGTTTGCAGGTTCTGAGGGATCACAATTCTATAAATACATTGCACGAAGCTGCAGCGGACTGTATTTGTGTGTTGCTCCATTGTTTAGAAGAGAATAATAATAATGAGAATATAGAACGAATGTTGTTTGAGAGTATAGCAGCTTTAGAAGGGAGCTATCACTTAGCGGTGGCACATGAGGAGGAAGAGAAAGCTGCAAACTATGCGAGAGTGTTCACCGAGCTCGGTGAAGCATTCCTAGAGAAGATAATAGCTTGCACTGCGAGTGGGAACACACACTTTGCCATGAGGAGCTTGGAGCTGATCTTGGTTTGTGTTGGACATCACGATTATGAGGTAATTCTGGCAGATTTATTGAGGCTAAGTGTTTTTATAAACAGAATTTTCTGTATTGCAAATATTGGCAGTTTCCCAAATTGTTAGTACATTAAATAGCTAATGGTGGTAGCTGTATTGGTATTGCTCAGTGCAATGTCTATGAACCAACCAAAGTGAGAATGTATTAAACATTATAAATAAACCTAGCCTTATAATAACTTTATAAGAACACTAAGTACTTTGCTAATAATGCATTAACTATGCTTTAATGAGTAACTAAGATTCCAACATTTGTTTCTTTTTGTTATCATCATCACAAGAAAATCAAAGGTCAATCTAATCAATATATTTATATATTTTTAAGTACAGCTTTATATACTAAATCCTCAAAAAAACAATAGCAACTTAACTGCTTTTGTTCTACTAATATAGCTTTTGTTCTACTACTGGCATCTTGTGTATTAATGATGTCAAATCATTACTCGTTGATATAATTGTGGTGTAATTAGAACACCATTAATTAATGAAGTATAATTATAAAATGTATTTATGAGATCATGCGTTGTTGTGAGATAGTTTTTGTTTATCAATTCCTTTTTTTATGCTGGTCTAATCCCCACTAATATAATAAAAGGGAAAGTGTGTGTGTGTATGTGTGTCTGTTTGTCCGTCTTTCACGGCAAAACGGGGCAACGGATTGACGTGATTTTTTGTGTGGTGATAGTTGAAGGGATGGAGAGTGACATAGGCTACTTTTTATCCCGATATTCCCGCGGGAACGGGACCTACGCGGGTGAAACCGCGGGGCGCAGCTAGTAATTATTATAGAAATTAAATTACGCGTTAAAGTCCCGTGTGAAATCATTTACCCCATTATGCATATTCGACCTAAAACCTGTATTAGCTAAAACGTATATTAAATCTGTTGCTATCTCTTTTCGTTGACATATGAGTGACAAGAAAAAAAACGTTCTAAAACGTTCCTAAAACCTGTATTAAATTGTCAAGTTTCTATGAATAAACCCCCTAATGTACTGATCGTGAAAGTTTAATATTTACTATTAAATAAATATCTTGATGGAATCTTTCAGGTGGCAGAAATAACATTCAACCTCTGGTACCGACTGTCAGAGGACCTGTACCAAAGAGACTACCTGCCGTTGAACGAGGCGTTCAAGCCTCACGTGGAGCGGCTGATAGAGGCGCTCGCGAGGCACTGCCAGTGCGAGCCTGATCTCAGCCAGCTGCCTGATGAAGGGGATGAGTTTTATGTGAGTACTAGATGTTTTTTGTCTATTTTTTGTACTGAATTTCTAAATGTGTGTGACTTGAAATAAACCTTTTTTGATTTGACTTGATTTGAGATGGCGCTAGTAAAAATTACCCGATTCTAGATCGCGCTGCCGAAAACGCGCGGCGCGGAATGACCTCCCCATACAATCAAACCAACATTATCTCTTTATAATATTAGTAGAGATTAGTAGAGATTGGGTAGTGGGCAAACATTGTTACTACTTGGGTGCCCAAGAACGGTAGGCAATGACGAGGCCGGCCGAGAAAGCGTTGGTGGGACGATCTCGACGTTTTTGAGAAGGAGTAGTGGGAGATCGCCAAAGATAGGGGTCAGTGGAAGATTTCGGGGTCTCCCCCAAAATCCTCTTTGCCCAGTAGTGGGACATGACAGATTCATTAAAAAAAAAAGACGTGTGGCACTCGAGGACTGCCGCGGTAAAGCTATTGCATGCCACCTAGAGGCGAGTTGCTGAACTAAAGTTATGGATTTCGTTACGGAATTTCTGGATTCGGTCTCCACGCTCAAGGCCCGCGATAGAAGCTATGCAATAGATTAAAATTTGATAACTCTTCCCATTGATACCTAATAGTTACGTGTCAGCCCTTTTACCAGACATGCAATTTAAATTAATTTGTAATTTGGTCCTCAGGAGTTTCGTCACAAAGTGATGGGTGTGATAAAGGACGTGGTGTTCATAGTGGGGTCGAGTGCAGTCTTCAGGCAGATGTTCGCGACCCTGCGCCCCGACGGACCCTGGGAGCAGACCGAGGCAGCCCTATTCATCATGCAGTGTGTCGCCAAGAATATACTGCCGTGAGTGATTCACAATACATGTTCACTAGTTCATGACTAATGATTCATTCCAACCTATAGTAGATTTACTTACGTACAACTTGATTTGATATTAAGAAACTGACTACGCTCTGTCACCATAGTCAGCCGCTTGCTTGTACCTACTTACTTGGTGTAATCATTCAAATGTACTATAGTTTTATCAAACAAAAATGTCCCCAAGAATACATGCTTATCCTTGCTACCAACCTAGGTTCTCTCTCATCTTACCAGAATCTGTCTGTTACAGCAGCGTTGGAACAGGCAATGGAACAACCTAGTTAAAACATGGTACCTTTCGAAGTGATCCATGAGGTCCTACGGAAATAAATAAATTTTGAATGATTTATTTCAGCAAGGAGTACGAGTACGTACCTCAGGTGGTGGAGGCGATCCTGTCCCTCCCTCCCGAGGGCACCCACGTGGCGGTGCGCAAGACATGCATCCTGCTGCTGGGCGAGCTGTGCGAGTGGATCGACGAGCACCCGGCCTGTCTCGAGCCGGCGCTGCATGCGCTGCTGCAAGCGCTGCAGCACCCGCGTCTAGCGCCCGCGGCCGCTGCCTCGCTGCAGGTACCCACCGAGCACAGCGCTGCATCCCCCCTGTCTCGAGCCGGCGCTGCACGCGCTGTTGCAAGCGCTGCAGCACCCGCGTCTAGCGCCCGCGGCCGCTGCCTCGCTGCAGGTACCCACCGAGCACAGCGCTGCATCCCCCCTGTCTCGAGCCGGCGCTGCACGCGCTGTTGCAAGCGCTGCAGCACCCGCGTCTAGCGCCCGCGGCCGCTGCCTCGCTGCAGGTACCCACCGAGCACAGCGCTGCATCCCCCCTGTCTCGAGCCGGCGCTGCACGCGCTGTTGCAAGCGCTGCAGCACCCGTGTCTAGCGCCCGCGGCCGCTGCCTCGCTGCAGGTACCCACCGAGCACAGCGCTGCATCCCCCCTGTCTCGAGCCGGCGCTGCACGCGCTGTTGCAAGCGCTGCAGCACCCGTGTCTAGCGCCCGCGGCCGCTGCCTCGCTGCAGGTACCCACCGAGCACAGCGCTGCATCCCCCCTGTCTCGAGCCGGCGCTGCACGCGCTGTTGCAAGCGCTGCAGCACCCGCGTCTAGCGCCCGCGGCCGCTGCCTCGCTGCAGGTACCCACCGAGCACAGCGCTGCATCCCCCCTGTCTCGAGCCGGCGCTGCACGCGCTGTTGCAAGCGCTGCAGCACCCGTGTCTAGCGCCCGCGGCCGCTGCCTCGCTGCAGGTACCCACCGAGCACAGCGCTGCATCCCCCCTGTCTCGAGCCGGCGCTGCACGCGCTGTTGCAAGCGCTGCAGCACCCGTGTCTAGCGCCCGCGGCCGCTGCCTCGCTGCAGGTACCCACCGAGCACAGCGCTGCATCCCCCCTGTCTCGAGCCGGCGCTGCACGCGCTGTTGCAAGCGCTGCAGCACCCGCGTCTAGCGCCCGCGGCCGCTGCCTCGCTGCAGGTACCCACCGAGCACAGCGCTGCATCCCCCCTGTCTCGAGCCGGCGCTGCACGCGCTGTTGCAAGCGCTGCAGCACCCGTGTCTAGCGCCCGCGGCCGCTGCCTCGCTGCAGGTACCCACCGAGCACAGCGCTGCATCCCCCCTGTCTCGAGCCGGCGCTGCACGCGCTGTTGCAAGCGCTGCAGCACCCGTGTCTAGCGCCCGCGGCCGCTGCCTCGCTGCAGGTACCCACCGAGCACAGCGCTGCATCCCCCCTGTCTCGAGCCGGCGCTGCACGCGCTGTTGCAAGCGCTGCAGCACCCGTGTCTAGCGCCCGCGGCCGCTGCCTCGCTGCAGGTACCCACCGAGTCCCCCTGTCTCGAGCCGACGCTGCATCCGATTAGAGATTTAATAATCTGCAATTACACTAGGTGGATTGAGATCTTGGGATCAAGGTTCCGCGCCCATGTTCTTTTCTTCCATTCATCTCTATCATTCGTCAACCCTGAATGCACTCTTGTCACATCCATATCCTCTTTCACACATCCATCCACTTCCTCGGCCTTCCTTCATGTCCATCCACACTCATACTCATCAGACCACTAGTTATACTTGTATTTTCTTGTCGATTTACCAAAGAATGTTAGTGAACTCGTGTGATTAACTTGCAGAGTATCTGCAAGTCATGCCGCACGCACGCGAGCGGTCACGCGCGCCTCCTGCTAGAGGCCGCCCGCGCCCCGCTGGAGCTCCCGGCCTCCTCCAGCCTGCTGCGGGCCGTCGCCGCCGCCATCGGCTCCCTGCCGCATCCACAGGTATTATTATATTCAGCCGTTCGTGTCCCACTGCTGGGCAAAGGCCTCCCCCCATTCGCGATCTTGTGCTAGTCTCCCAGGCCATAGGTATACCTCTTCAAAAGAACGCTGAGGGGAAAAGCTAGAGCGATCAATCCACCAATCAAATGGGAGGAGTGTCGCGGACACTTCACACCATTGATATAGCGCGTGCTATTGGTTGGTGAGCGAGTGACCCGTGCGCAAA
This sequence comes from Xanthorhoe spadicearia, assembly GCA_947086425.1. Lineage (NCBI taxonomy): Eukaryota > Metazoa > Arthropoda > Insecta > Lepidoptera > Geometridae > Xanthorhoe > Xanthorhoe spadicearia. The sequence goes on from OX352201.1 coordinate 464,419, forward strand.
CCCCCTCCCGTTCATCTCCTCGCAAAAACATTGATATAAAATGTGCAAACAATCTTATTTATTATTAGGAAAACCAACAGCTACAATACAGACAGTAGGTTATAGATACAATTATAGCTCTAGAAAGCCAATTACAGGTTCTCATTTCTCTTTCAGCTAACCCAAGCGATGCGCGAGGCTACATTCGTGCAGGTCACCGGTCTCTCCGCGGCGTTGAAGTCGACGACGACGCCCAGCAAGGGCTCGGCCACAGACCCCGTGGTGTGGCTGGACCGACTGGCGGCCTTGTTCCGAGATGTGGACGCCAAGACTGATCCCACTGACGCCTCGCATCCCGCCCTGCCGGCCTTGGCCGACGCTTGGCCTACGCTCAGAGATACTATGGAGAGGTGCGTTTTGGACCATCGTCACCACCGAAGCTATCGTGCGGACCTCTGTGGCGCAGTGCCCGGCTCAGACGCGGAGGTTGCGGGTTCGATCCCCGCTACGGGACAAATGTTCGTATGTTCTGCAGATATTTGTTCTGCGTCACGGTATTTTCTATCTATAATATGTATTATACAAGCATCAGGTTGCTTAGCTTGGGACCAGGGACGCGTGTGAAATGTCCAAGGATATTTATTTATTATTTATATTATCTGTGCAGGTTCGGTGGCGACGGTCGCGTGATGGAGCGCCTGTGTCGCACGCTGCGGTTCGCGCTGCGCTGTGTGGGGGGCGGGGCCGCGCCCCTGCTGGCCCCGCTAGCCGCCGCCCTGCGCGCGCTGTACGCCCAGCACGCGCACTCCTGCGTGCTGTACCTGGCCAGCGTGCTGGTCAGTATATACATAGACACAGGGGGGGGGCGGGGCCGCGCCCCTGCTGGCCCCGCTAGCCGCCGCCCTGCGCGCGCTGTACGCCCAGCACGCGCACTCCTGCGTGCTGTACCTGGCCAGCGTGCTGGTCAGTATATACATAGACACAGGGGGGGGGCGGGGCCGCGCCCCTGCTGGCCCCGCTAGCCGCCGCCCTGCGCGCGCTGTACGCCCAGCACGCGCACTCCTGCGTGCTGTACCTGGCCAGCGTGCTGGTCAGTATATACATAGACACAGGGGGGGGGGCCGCGCCGCTGCTGGCCCCGCTAGCCGCCGCCCTGCGCGCGCTGTACGCCCAGCACGCGCACTCCTGCGTGCTGTACCTGGCCAGCGTGCTGGTCAGTATATACATAGACACAGGGGGGGGGCGGGGCCGCGCCCCTGCTGGCCCCGCTAGCCGCCGCCCTGCGCGCGCTGTACGCCCAGCACGCGCACTCCTGCGTGCTGTACCTGGCCAGCGTGCTGGTCAGTATATACATAGACACAGGGGGGGGGCGGGGCCGCGCCCCTGCTGGCCCCGCTAGCCGCCGCCCTGCGCGCGCTGTACGCCCAGCACGCGCACTCCTGCGTGCTGTACCTGGCCAGCGTGCTGGTCAGTATATACATAGACACAGGGGGGGGGCGGGGCCGCGCCCCTGCTGGCCCCGCTAGCCGCCGCCCTGCGCGCGCTGTACGCCCAGCACGCGCACTCCTGCGTGCTGTACCTGGCCAGCGTGCTGGTCAGTATATACATAGACACAGGGGGGGGGCGGGGCCGCGCCCCTGCTGGCCCCGCTAGCCGCCGCCCTGCGCGCGCTGTACGCCCAGCACGCGCACTCCTGCGTGCTGTACCTGGCCAGCGTGCTGGTCAGTATATACATAGACACAGGGGGGGGGGCCGCGCCGCTGCTGGCCCCGCTAGCCGCCGCCCTGCGCGCGCTATACGCCCAGCACGCGCACTCCTGCGTGCTGTACCTGGCCAGCGTGCTGGTCAGTATATACATAGACACAGGGGGGGGCGGGGCCGCGCCCCTGCTGGCCCCGCTAGCCGCCGCCCTGCGCGCGCTGTACGCCCAGCACGCGCACTCCTGCGTGCTGTACCTGGCCAGCGTGCTGGTCAGTATATACATAGACACAGGGGGGGGGGCCGCGCCGCTGCTGGCCCCGCTAGCCGCCGCCCTGCGCGCGCTATACGCCCAGCACGCGCACTCCTGCGTGCTGTACCTGGCCAGCGTGCTGGTCAGTATATACATAGACACAGGGGGGGGGCGGGGCCGCGCCCCTGCTGGCCCCGCTAGCCGCCGCCCTGCGCGCGCTGTACGCCCAGCACGCGCACTCCTGCGTGCTGTACCTGGCCAGCGTGCTGGTCAGTATATACATAGACACAGGGGGGGGGCGGGGCCGCGCCCCTGCTGGCCCCGCTAGCCGCCGCCCTGCGCGCGCTGTACGCCCAGCACGCGCACTCCTGCGTGCTGTACCTGGCCAGCGTGCTGGTCAGTATATACATAGACACAGGGGGGGGCGGGGCATACGATACGATAGTACGATGTATAGTCGACAAAGAAATTGGTTTACCACTTTTGATGACATCTCCCAGTATCATTATTATTCGCTAAGGATTACTGAATGACAGATTCTGACGTAGCAGGTCAATCTGTCAAGCGAAAATAGCCCTTGATGTTCTGTACGTACAAATGATATTCAGCCTTAGAGTGGTAAACCTATTTCTTTGTCGACTATACAATATTGTGTTTCCCCAACTAACTGTTATCGACCTTCACACCTGTCCTACCCATCGGCACAGACTACAGCACTTCGCTTCGTAGTACACTCACTATGTAACATGTATATTCCAGGTGGACGAGCTAGCGTCGTCACCGGAGTGCGTGCCCGAGCTGATAGGGCTGCTGCAGGAGTTGATGCCGCGCGCCTTCCAGCTGCTGCAGAAGGAGGATGGACTGAGGGACAACCCTGACACTGTGGACGATCTCTTCAGACTCTGCATCAGGTAACTGTGAAGCTATTCCATATATAGTAGGATCTCAAGGATCGCTCAAAAACGTACAGTCTTATAAGCTAGGTGACTCTATTGCCTGTTCCAAAAGAACTCCTTAAAGGACACAGATTCATCTCTCTCGATGACTTTGCAATGCTTGCTGCTGCCATTCTCTTCCTTCGATGATGCCTTAGCACGAGTATTTCACTCATCTATACTTCTACTAATGCATCTGAGTCGTACAGTCCACTAAGTTAAGACTGCACAGTTTCTTTTACATCAAACACAGCACAGTGTTGCAATTTACATCTGTGCTAGTGATTTGTGGTTGTGGAAATGATTACAAAGATGATGATGCTTAAACTTATGCAACACGTGCTGCCTTAGCTACTACGTTCTCTTCCTTCCTCGATGCCTCAGCACGAGCAAATGACTCATGATCCATCTCCCCGGTAGGTTCCTACAGCGCATCCCCCTGGAGTTCCTCCGCTCCGGCCTGGCAGCCGGAGCCCTGCGTTGCGGCGGCGTGGCGGCGGCGTTAGATCACCGTGACGCCAACGCGTCCGTATGCAAGCTGCTGCACGAGCTGGCGCGCGCCGCCAACTGCACCCGTCCAGACAGGAAACCCGTGCAAGGTGAGGGTAGTCTCGTGCAAGGTGAGGGGATAGTCTCGTGCAAGGTGAGGGTGTAGTCTCGTGCAAGGTGAGGGTGTAGTCTCGTGCAAGGTGAGGGGATAGTCTCGTGCAAGGTGAGGGGATAGTCTCGTGCAAGGTGAGGGGATAGTCTCGTGCAAGGTGAATCTGTTAGACCCGTGCAGGGTTAGCCCCATCTGACCCTTCAGATCTGAAAGAAGGAAATATATGTTTATTTCGTAGGACCTCAAGGATCGCTCAAAAACGTACAGTCTTAAAAGCTAGGTGACTCTATTGCCTGTTCCAAAACAATTCCCTACACCATCTCAGTCTGCCCAGCGTAGTGACAGCTATGCTGGCAGACGTTGCGGCCTGGAGAGCCGCTGGCTCTTTTTGCCGTCATGGTCCAGAAAGAGGCTGCCGAGCGGGAGGAGGCGGAGGGGCGCTGACAAGCCCCTACAGTCCTGTAGTTATTTGGTTATTGCACACATACAGATGCCCAGTTAGAAACTAGATAATGTATTATTTTTGTAGGAACCTGTCGTGGCCCACTGCTGGGCAAAGGTCTCCCCCAAAATCTTCCCCTATTATTTTATGATTATTGTATTATTAAATGTATATTCGACTGTCCACAGAGCTAGCATCAGAGATGATAGAGTCCCACGGCGCGGAGCTGACGTACGCGCTGCTGGAGGCGAGCGTGCTGCACCTGCACGCGTACATGCTGGGGGACGTGGCGGAGGTGCTGCTGGAGTTGTTGGCGACCCCCGGGGCGCGGGGGGGCTGGCTGGCGGGGGCGCTGCGCCGGCTGCCCGCCCAGCGCGCCGCGCGACCCACCGACCAGCAGTGCTACATGTTCCACCAGGCGGCCACCAGGTGAGACCGGCGGCCCCCGGGGCGCGGGGGGGCTGGCTGGCGGGGGCGCTGCGCCGGCTGCCCGCCCAGCGCGCCGCGCGACCCACCGACCAGCAGTGCTACATGTTCCACCAGGCGGCCACCAGGTGAGACCGGCGGCCCCCGGGGCGCGGGGGGGCTGGCTGGCGGGGGCGCTGCGCCGGCTGCCCGCCCAGCGCGCCGCGCGACCCACCGACCAGCAGTGCTACATGTTCCACCAGGCGGCCACCAGGTGAGACCGGCGGCCCCCGGGGCGCGGGGGGGCTGGCTGGCGGGGGCGCTGCGCCGGCTGCCCGCCCAGCGCGCCGCGCGACCCACCGACCAGCAGTGCTACATGTTCCACCAGGCGGCCACCAGGTGAGACCGGCGGCCCCCGGGGCGCGGGGGGGCTGGCTGGCGGGGGCGCTGCGCCGGCTGCCCGCCCAGCGCGCCGCGCGACCCACCGACCAGCAGTGCTACATGTTCCACCAGGCGGCCACCAGGTGAGACCTGTACTGTCCCACTGCTGGGCAAAGGTCTCCCTCATCTGCTTCCAAGCTGCGATCACCCGCTTCATCCCACCAGTCTGCCCTGCATGCATCTAGATCATCACTCCGTCTTCGAGGCCTGCCCCGGCGCCTGCCTCAGGCACCCACTGTGTGACGATCTTAGCCGGTCTTAATGCATACGACCACAGATTACATTAAGTACAGTTACCTCATCTCGAACATTTAAATCACTCCTTCTTTTCTTCAGGCTATTTTTGGGTGTTTGATTTTTGCGGCGCCCCTAGCGGCAATAAGTATTGGTGTTTGATTTTTACGGCAAATCCTATTTTTCTTGGGGCTACTTAGCAAAGAAAAATAGGAGTGATTTCAATGTTCGAAATGAGCTACCAGTGATACTAATCACGTGACCCGCCCACTCCCAGTTGAGCCTAACTTATCTCCTACCTAGTTTCTGAGCGCAGTATAATGTTACGCACTCTCTGTCAGTCCTATTGACTCCAAGCACAAAAATATTAAACCAAGCCATTTCTACTTCCAGAGCGAGCAAGGTGAAGGAATTGACACGATTGCTAGAAGACTTCGCACGACTCTACAGATAAGCGACATTACTTCTACACGAGCGATTAGTTGCTCCACTGATCGGCCGATCGCAACCACAATGTAGGTACACAAATTTAGTCATCAATCATTCATTTTACACTCTGTAAAAAAATAGTAAAGATTCGCTTGTAAAAAACAAGTTTTCTTATTGAGTTTTACTTAAAGACTGGTCGCCTTAAAATCTTATCCAAAATGTTTTGTTAAAAAACAAATATAATTACATACATTAGGGGAAAAGCTGCGAAGTAGGCGATTTTAAGGTGTCATTGGTTGTGTGGTGACGCGGCGCAATTCACACCATTAATGTAGCGCGTGCTATTGGTTCGTGAATCGTGCGCAAACATACCCCCTCCCGCCCCCTCATCGTTCTTTTTACGTGGCGCGACTTATACTCAATTGAAGTATGTGTTGACACTTGTTTAAAAAAATAATTTGTTTTAAATAGCAAGACCACAGTCCACATTATAGTCTCGGAACGTTAATTTTTATTGCATCTCATTATAAGACAAAAATTGATGACAATTTAGACTTTACCCGGAGGTAAAAAATATAAGAATATGTGCGATATATGATTGAAACATTAACTGCCAGTCTCAATAACCTATCTATCTCTGGTTTTGCTTACTGTCGGTAGATATTTGACATTACTTTCATACAAAGTTTCAGACAAATATCTACAGACAGTAATCAAAACCAGAGATAGATAGTTTATTGATACTGGTTGTAAGAGAACAGCTATGATAGTGCTCATTTATACTAAGGTTAGTCATAGCTATGTAGTTTTGTACAGGTTAATATAAAGATGATTGTCGGATGGGTTCACATACTATGTTTTAATTGGACGTATCTAATCTTAATCACACTTAAACACTAACCCCGTTATTATAAATAGACTAGTAAACTTACTTTAGCTAGAAAGACTTCAACCTGTTTTGACTATTTTAATCAAGAAAAATACATTCTTAGACTCCTATTCAGAGACCATACTCAAGCATAAATCGTGTCTTATGCGGTTATTCATAACTCAGTTTTCATAGAGAACTGTCAAAAATCGATGCTTTATAAACTCAAGTTTGAGTGAAGTCTCTGAATACGAGCCTTAAAACCTTATTACATTGACAAGTCTTTATAAATAACGGGGTTATTCTGCGAATTATTGTTTGTAAAAAGAATTATATGGATCAAAATTTCATTTGTAGGTACCCATTCTGTAGTGGCACTAAATTATGCAAGATACGAATATTACTAGTTTTTACTATGAGAATTTTTTTATTTTCGCGTGTCATATTTAAATTCGAAATCATCTGTTATTTTATCATTTCTAAATCTCTGTCCTTCGAAAATATTTTACATTTTATTTTCTATCGTGTCTGCTTTTACCACATACGGATTTACGAAGTTTTGTAACTAAGCATGTCCCCTTTTTGTTTTCTAAATTTAAGGTCCAAATGTCTTAAGTCCTTCTTGTAAGTTTTCAGTCTCTATTGCCAATACTCACGCGAACTCGAGGTAAGTTTATGTTATGATAATCTGTCGACGCAGTATTGTATATAAAGATGAATTAAGTTTGAATGTCCTTGTAGAGATAAGTGGAGGGTTAGTCCATTAAAGATTCTGATGTTCAATCCAACTTAAGGCCTGGTACCTAAGAGGTGTGTTTAGGATTTAAATAGAGATTTATTTGACTCAATTTTACACACGTCTTATTAGTTACCGGGCTTTATTTAGACATGTAATTTTCATTTAATTGACCATTTAGTTCTTTGTGTGTTTTTATTTTGTTTAATTAGACATCGTGTCCGCTGAGACAAGGAAAGAACAAGTACATAGCTAGGTGATCCTAACTTTTCTTTTGAAAACTACTATATTTTGTTATATTTTACTCACTTTTATTTAAAATGTGATAATAAAGGTATGCAATTGTAAATATTTATTAAAATGTTTACTTTTATATTTGTCTTTCATTTTATATTTCACTAGCCAATTAGTTCAAACGAGTACTTCGTCACTCTTGTGCGAGTGAGATACAAGAAGCCTCTATCTCAGCAAATCTTATGAAGTTGTTTTTCTAGTACTAGACCAGCTTATTGAGCTACACCATCGTGCGAGTGAGACAGAAGAAGCGTGTATCTTACAACTCTCGAATTTACTAGGCAAATTGACAAAACGAGGAAAGAAAATCCTTTATATTTTGGAAAATGAAAAACATGTTGGTTTTACATTATTAAAATATAATACTTAAACTTAAACAATATCTATTTTAATTCAAGGCTTATCTAGTCAACACTGTTCTTATATAGTCAACACTGTTCTTTACATTACAAGGCACATACAAATATCCAACCAGTGGATTCAACCCATCATTGTAATGTTGTCTACTGCAATGCAAAACATAGAAATATTTAGAACGAACCATCAACCTATGCAAGCATTAGTTATGCTATTTTTAAATTTGATCAGATCACTCAGTTCATCAGATTTACAATTTCTTTTTATTCTTAGGACTGGACAAAGTAACGAAGTTGACCCGTCTTGGCGCCTTCGGGCTAGGCACGGCTTGCGCGGGCGCTTTCTTAACATCGATCACCTTCGCCTGTTTAAAGAACGTGTTTTCATTTTTCTCCGGTGAAATGTTCTTTGGAGACGGCTCTGCAGACTTTGGACCCTCAGTTTCTTCGTAAACAAGCTTTATATCTTCACTGTCCTCGATAATCAGTACTTCTGACTTGTCTATATCCATCTGTTCTGATTCCTTGGGCCTTATAATTTCGTTGCTGCTGTTATCAGACCAGGATGGCATAGCTACTTCTTCGTGAACATCTATTTTGACCGGTGTTTTCGGTTGTGGAGTGTTTTTACCAGATTTGGTAGGTGCCTTGAATTTGATGAAAGAGTCTATTTTGGGAGTTGTTGATTTGTGTGTTTCTTTAGGTGGGGCTTCGGGCTCTTTTGGGGTGTCTGCTGGTGTCTTTTCTGTTTGCACTTCCATTGGTTCTGTAGGACAATAACAGCTTTAGTAAAAACAAAGACAGCGCCATTACGCTAATTCGCTATACTGCTTAATATGTGTTAATTGTAGGCCTAACATGAAATCATCAATCAAAGTCAAGCAGATTTTAATTTTCTATTCAAAAAGAAAATTTGATTTAAGATTGTTTAGATTAGACTCTAATCATAAGTCTCATTTAGTTTAGTATTTCCGACAGGAATTTAATTCCTAATTAACTAGAGTTTAGCACTGGACAAAGCCGCTAGGTGGCGCCGCAAAAATCAAACACAAAAATAGAAACACCAAAAATATCCCAACGAAAAGAAGGAGTAATTTCAAAATTCGAGATGAGGTTTCTGCACTTATGTAATCTGCTTTTAGGCATGAATTATCGACTGCACTTTTACGGTTAATAATAATTATAGATCAATGCACTTTCACGGTTAATGTATAGATAGATGAAGTAAAGTAGATACCAGGTGTGTTCTCCCTGGGTCCATCAGGCAGCGTGGTCCCGAGCTCTGCGCTCGCGAAGGACACGACGGAACAGAACCCGTCCGTGCTGCTCGCGACCAGCGTCAGACCACTGCTACTCCACGAGAGGTCCGTCAGTCTGGAAGTTATGAGTTCATTAAAAATTTGGATACCTTAACCGCCACGTATTACTTATTGCTTAGAGTCTTAGACAAATTAGAACTATTTATATTATCTACTCGTGACCACGGTGACTGTAACGCCACCGAAACGTCGAGGTAAATAATATGATTTCAATATGCGATTAAGTCCCGTTAATATTTATAGATATTTCTATTATATTATGATTATTAGAATATTCTTATTGCAAAGATTAACATTGGACATACCTCTGGAAAACTGAGAGAATGTTCATCGCGTAAAGAGATAGGTACTATCGGTCGTAGTCATATTTATTTTATTTTTGTCTCAAACGGTGATTCATAAATCAGTTTTAATAGAGAACTGTGAAAAATCGATGCTTAAACGTAGACTCAAGTTTGAGTGAAGTCTCTGAATACGTGTCTGCCACCTCACCTGGTATAGTGTATATTGGATATCATAGCGATGGGTGTCTTTTGTTGCGTGTCATACAACAGCAGGGCGCGCCGTGTCCCCACCGCCAGCAGTCGTCGCGGCGACGGGAACAGGGGGGTGGGGCCCGGGGGGCGCGGGGCGTAGCCCTGGGGGGACCAGCGGACCACTAGCGCGGGCTCACCAGTGGGCAGGATGCAGAGGGGTCTGCAGATGAGAAATGCATAATATAAATAGAGTCAAAGTCAGTAGTTTTAAAGTTTAGAGGATATGAATGTGAGAAGAGTGAGTACGGAATTGACGAGTGATAGAGATGAATGGAAGAAGACATGTTGTGCCGACCCCACCTAGTGTGGGACAAGGGCAGGAGAATGATGATGAGTCAAAGTCAGTATTTTTATTCAATAAGATCTTAATACAGACCACTTTGAATAGTCACGTTCTTAAAACAAGGAAATTGTATTGCCTGTTCTCACACAACTCCCTACACCAGGGAAAGAAGCAGGCAAGAACCTGGTGGTCTGGGCCTAGCTTTTTCTTAAAGCGATCCCTTTACAATCTAAATAGAGCTTCAGTGAGAAGCCAGTCAAACAATGTAAGGCAAGTCTGAACAATTAAAAACAGTAGTATTTATACGCATTTCTATCTCCTCTCAACTTACACTTTCAGCGAATATCTAGAATAGATATACACAGCATTGATGGGCTTCCCCTCCACCTTCCCCTGTTCGGGCTCGATCCGTCCCGCTGGCACGGCCAGCAGCAGACCGTCCGGGCTGAACTGCAGTCTGCGGTAGAAGGTCTGCAGCGTGTCGTCGTGGTACAGTCTCACGCGCACGTCGTGCAGGCTGTGCTCGGCTGGGAACGGGAGGACGGCCTTACTGCTGCGAGATACAACCTTCTTGGTTGCTATGTCGAAGGTGCGGAATGTTCTGTAATTTTTTTTTTTTTGTTATTGTTATCTTGCGATCAGTCTTTTTGACTATAAGCAGATGAGGTGAGTGCTTTTTAGCGTGGAGGGCGCTATTCTACTCCCAGCGGAGCCTGCCCTTTCTTTAGCAAAAATCAGTTTGTTTGATTGTCATGGTCGAAGATGTCACGTCGTTTTAATGTTCTGTAATTGTAGTTAGGAATGAGAGGACTTTCAAAGCTATCGTGAGTTGTACTAGACATTATATTAATATGTACAGCGGGAAATCGAAATCGAAAGAATCGAAATATTGTCAGTATCTAAATCGACAATATTTTTACGTAAGTAATTTCCTGTTGTATTAATGAGAGGACTGTTTAAAAGTTGTAGCAAGAGGTAATTTAAGGACGAATGGTCGATTTTACAGGTAGCACTATAGGGTCATGTTTTCAGTGCTCAGTTGTTTAGTAATCAGAAAAAAAATAATTAAGCAGCATCCTGTTGTTAGGTAAAACATGTTACTCTTAAATTAATAATACAGAACAAAACATCATTGCTATATTCTCTAGGAGCAGTCAAGCTTGTCTCAAATCTATTTATTTATTTAACGATGATAGACGAGCAGCTACTGCTGGTATGTCTATATCACACAGTGTTGGAATAGTCTTTTTAGTTATGTATCGTTAATCTTTTTGAGCACTGATTTATTATTTCGTAGCCAGTTGTCGAGCCTGTTTTTGAACGCGTTGGTAGAAGGAGCTGTCACAACGTCATCTGGTAGTGCATTCCAATTGTCAAAAAAAAAAATCTAAGACCATTATTATATTCTGCATTAAAGTTGTGTACAAGATAGAGGTGTATGTTCAAGCAACTGAGTGTAAATAGTAAAATATAGTAAAACTATTGTCCTTGGTAAAACCTTACCTATCTGTGCTAGCAGTAGCAATATACTGTCCCTTGGGGTCCCACGCGACCCCCTGGACAAACCCCTTGTGGTCGGTGAGGATGCAGGAGTACTTCCCCTTGGCCACGTCCCAGAGGATCAGCTTGTTGTCCACCGACCCTGATGCTATGTGGGCAGAGTCGGCACTCCACGATAGGTCTAGGACATCCTCTAAGTGGCCTCGAAGGGTCTGGAATTAGATAGATAGATAGATAACTCTTTATTGATTACTTAAAACTATAACGGTGACAATTCCAAAAAAACAATTGTGAACCAACTGGCGGCCTTATTGCTGAAAGCAATTTCTTCCAGGCAACCCCAACCAGAATTAGTTGGGGATCAATTGATAAACAGATTTTTAAGATGCAAGTTTTTGGTTTACAATGTTGCAGGGAATACATACAGCCATGGTCAACCCCTGAAATAATTGTACATGTTGTAAACAACGTTGTAAACAGTTTATGTTAAGCCAAGATGGATGCTTATAAATGGACTGAAAAGTATGTTACCTTGCCACAAGCTCATACAAACATCTTGTGATTAAAACGTTTATAAGAATTACTGAAAAGCGCACCTTAAAAATAAACCATGATTCCTTATTTAGTTCCTCTCCCTCCAGGTTCTGAACAGGTAAAGATTCCTTGTCGGTCTTCTGTTTCCAGACGAATATGATAGACTCATCGTCTCCCGAAGCCAGCAGCTGTCCGTTCGGCGCCCATCGCACCACGTTCACTGCCTTTTGGTGGCGTGTCAGGTCAGCGGCCACTTCCAAGTTCACAGAGCCGGTGGCTGTCGCGGATATGTACCAGATCTATCGAGATAATTGGGACAACATTAGATCGTTTATCTAAACAACGAATTTAACTATTTTTTATTCAAAGTGAACAGTTTTGAAGAAGTAGACCGTACCAAAACATGAGAATCCGTTCCTCCAGTAGCAAGTCGCTGTGGTCCATTTTCGTCAGTTTTTGGCTGAAAATCTACACTCAAAACGGGGTCCCTGTTGTGCCATGAAATTTCTGGGATAGCAAACTTCATTTTTTAATACAGTTTCATGAAAATCTAAATAAATAAAACAAGTTTCGGCTTTTAGCGCGAAAACATACGTAAACAAAACTTTGACAAATTGCAATTTGCAGCTGACTCACTTTAAATACTGTCAAACTTATCTGACAGTGACATTAAAATTTCAAAGTAAGATTTTGACATTGGCATAAACGGATAGACTGACACATCAGTCAGAAAGACGTACGTCTGTCTGACTGACATGGATGACTGACAAACAGTCAAACAGACAGACTTTGCCAGCCAGTTTTTGTTTTCGTTTTTCTTTCGTTGATTCATTACACAGTAGTGGTGATTATTGTAAATAATTGTTGTTTTACACCCATCAGAACAATAGATTGCATCGACGTCTATGAATATTTAGTGATAATACAGAAACTTTGCAAAATGACTCTGGCAGAGTTCTTTAGCTGTTCTCTGCTTGCGTTCGGAGCTCCGCTGGCCATGTTCGCGATGACGATAGCCCACGACCCTATCCGCATCATCATCATGATCGTGGCAGCATTTGGGTGGCTCCTAGCGTTCCTACTGTCTTCACTCGTGTGGTTTGCGGTGGTGCCTCTCAGAACGTATCTGGCGTTTGGAATGGTATTTGCTGTTATATTCCAGGTAATTACGCCCACTGTAACAGGACAAGTGCTTTAGCTTTAGTAAGATACAAAACATTTCACCAATGTTTATATTATTTCCCTAACGTCAACTTTGTTGTAAAAAGTCTGTTGTCGCTTTTACAGGAAGCCTTCCGATATGGCATGTACCTTCTGCTCAGGAAGACGGAGGCCGGCATGAAGGAAATATCAGAGAACCAGGATATAGGGAGTAACAGAACTGAGATGGCTTATGTCTCTGGACTTGGTTTCGGAATAATGAGTGGTGCATTTGCTCTTGTCAATGTGCTGGCTGATTCTGTAAGTAGCATGCTTTGTTTTTTTTTTTTGTTCTAGTTTCATCTGCAATCAGTCTTCTGACTATAAGCAGGTTTGTGGAGTGCGTCGAGCTTGTTCAGGGAAGTGTTCCATCGATCATGCTTTGTTAATACTGTTTTCATTAGACTTTGATACTATCATTCTCCTGCTCTTAACCCAAGAGAAGTAGGGTCGGCATGGTTTTCCCTTCCACTCTCCACTACCATTACATACCATACCCATCCTGCCAAATGACTATCTAACTTATGGTGCATCACTTTTTAGTTGTAAATACTTTCCTTCAATTTCAGGCTGGCCCAGGCACCTTAGGGCTCCGCAGTGGTTCAGAGTTCTTCTTCATAACGAGCGCAGCCATGACGCTCTGCATGATACTCCTCAACACATTCTGGAGTGTTATATTCTACAGTGGAATTGATGAAAAAAACTATTTGAAAATTGGTTGGGTTATAGCCTCCCACTTTTTAGTGTCTAGCCTTAGTTTACTAAATACTAGAGAGATTTATGCAGCAACAATATTGCCATCATACATTATTCTGATTATAACAATGTTGCTAGCGTTCCGATCAGCTGGTGGAACAACTAAGAGTTTTATTCAAAGCTTTTCTACCAGAGAATAGACTTTCATTGCCTAATTTAAGAAATGACATCAGAATGTAAGTCACAAGTAAAAACAAAGTTGCTGGATTCAAAATTGTAATTTATAAACTCCATATTTCCATTAATACATATAGCAGGTATTGTAGCCATCTTACATGAACTAACTTACTGCCAATTTCAATAACCTTTCTATCTCCGATTTTGCTCACTGCGGATAGATATTTGACATTACTTCCATACAAAAAAGGAAAGGTTATTGAAATTGGCAGTTAAAGGTTACTAAATATCAAAAGACTCATTAAGTAAATGCATTCCCATAATTTAAAATAATTAGATGTCTAAGAATGAAATTTTGTAAATACTTAATTTATGATTAATCAATAAAATAAATTAAATAACTAATGTATTTTGTTTCCTTATATTAATATCATTACATGGGATCTTGATATTCAATAAATAACTAATGTGTTTTGTTTCTTTTTAAAATAAATATTACATGGGATCCTGATATTCATCAGCAAGTTGTGTGAGTAAGGAGTCGACAGTCCAAACAGAGTCAGCTGTGTCGGGCTCTTCATTAGGGATGTAGGTCTTCAGGACTTGTAAGACAGCTTCAATGCTGTTGGCCTGGCCTGAGATGCCTCCACCAACTTCTGCGAGGGCATTCGCTGTTTCCGAGTCCTTCTGATCACTACTGTGGAGCAAGTCTTTATGTTCAAACTATATAACAAAGTTAATAATCACGAGAACCTTTAATTGGCTTCCTAAGCTAACTCATTGTTGTTTCTGATATAAGAAAGCTGTTGGATCTCCAATAAATAAATAAATAACTAAGTTTATGGATATAATTATTACCTATACTTACATTGGTGGCGGCATAGATATTTCTTTCTCTAGAATTTCTTGTAAATCGTCTAAATCTGGTATTGTTGGAATGTCATCACTGGAATCTGGGGATTTTGTAGGCATTACGAATTCTCTGTAATAAGTAAGAAAAGATTAGTAAAGTTTGAAAACTAACGAAATTGTTTGAAATCACAGGCAGTTTTGTTAACCTGACGATGAACACAAAAAAGACCAAACTGCAGTTATGCGTTGGTTATTGGAGATTATCTGAAATTAGAAATTGTGTGGTGATTTTAGCAGAATTTAAGTATTAAGTTAAGTCTTACTTCGCCTCGATACGTGTTCCTTCAGCCCAAACACCAACTTTCTTCGGTTCAGGCATCCTATTGGACATTGGTTCATTCATTTTATCAATTTATTCGAGGAATATTTTCAAATGGTCGCCTCAAAATGGATTTTGTTTGTTTACAATCCAATATTTTGTTGTGGATACCGAAATGTCACTTTGGTTGATTGATGACGTTGACATGGCTCACCTTCATGGATTTTAAAAATAAAGCTTGTTTTTTCTTGGGTACTGTGCTGCCATCTCTCTGTACGAATGCAAAGAAATATTAAAAGCGGCTACACACGACCCTAAAATCACTGGCAATGTCGAGACAGTGAAATCGGGGCTGAATCGGCGATAAAATTGTCTCTACTCTACACACGTCCTTGCCTGTCAGTACGTAACCGACCGTGCTACAGACTGCTCGTTTTTCCGAAATGCCGCCGACGCTCTCAAAACAGCAGAAAATAGGAATTGTCTTGGCACTTACTACGGTGCCACCTAAACAGAGACGAAAAAGGAGGATCTGGGTTAAAAACTGGTTAATGAAACGCCATGAATTAAGCCACATGAACGTCATGAGACATTTAGAAGCAGATGATTTCAGAAACTTTTTAAGAATGGATATTGAGTGTTTTGAAGAGCTCCTCAATATGGTGACACACACATACAGAACCATTTATACAGACTGCGCAAAAATCAGTCCTGATTTCGCTACACACGTCCTGTGAGCCGATAATCGTCCCTGAATCGTGAGCTCGCCCGTAGCGATTTAGGGACGAAAAAAATCGGGTACGATTTGCCTACACACCAGGCTATTTATGATACGATCTAGGGTCCTCCCCACCACTGTCACGATATTGCCAGTGATTTTAGGGTCGTGTGTAGCCGCTTTCAGGCCCTTAAAATTTGGCGGTTGACACAATCATCATCATCCGCAGCCTGATCTCTCCCACTGCTGGGAATAGGCCTCCCTTTGTTTAAGCCATTGCTCACAGTCCTGCGCTTGCCTGATCCACTGCCGTCCCACAACGTTGGCCATATGGTACCACAACATCTCCCATCTATTTTAAACCTATACTCTACAAACTGCAAATGATTCGTGACATTATTCGCAGGATCTATCGTTTCACCAAAAAGTATCATCTAGCACGGACAAAGCGGCCATTGTTAACATTGTGGAGTTTAAATAGGTAATACACGAATGGTTTTACTCAACTCAGTGTCGTTCTAGGTGAAACATTTTTTTTTAGGAAAATTGAAATTAGACAATCTTTTGAGTTTTTAATAAAATTTAATTTTACATAATAAAAAAATTACAACAAAAATATCTCTTTACCACATTTACAATGCGTTCTATTGCACGTTTGCCGAGAGGCGTCGTCTTGTGATGCTGTTGTAGATTAATGTACTTTATTATTTACAAGAAAAGGGAGCTTGTCCACAAATAATGTTCAAAACGGTTGATTTTATATACAAACAAAAACAATGAATTTTGTTGACTATCCTATGCATTATAAAAGCTTTCTACTTTACCTACTTTGATTTTTTAGATACTAAACCCTTTTCTTATTAAAAAATGCATGTTTTCCATCAAAACGTTGAAAAGTTATTTCTTAACATATTTACAGCACTTCAATTCATAAGATCTTCTAGAAATACAGCTACTTAAGTTTTACTTCGTAAAAAATTAGCTACTTTTTTGTTTGATAGACGTAGATAGGTACCTACTTTATAAAATGCTTTTACGTATTTCGATGATATAGAACTCCAATAGTCATTTCTCGCTGGTAGAAATGGTATTGATGTCTACTCTAGTTGTTATATAAGGGACTCTCAAAGCTAAGTCATTCTTATAATTAGCAAGCTCTTTTCTTATTTTTTATAAAAACATAGAAAGCAGTTGATTTCAATGAACAGTCAGCTAGATTTTTTTTGTAGTGTACAATACTTATAAAAAAAGTTTTTTACTGCAAATTTCTATACAAAAATCTATTACGTGTTCGTGTTTGTTTGCTAAGCACTGTTACTAACTAATGCAGTTTTAAAAACCGAGATCTAAATCAATTATAATTATGATAACACCACTTAACTACTATAAAACAGAATTAAGCTTCAACGTGTTAAAATTAAGAAAGCTAAACCAAATTAGAATCTAAACAATCTCGTGTTTTCATCAAATAAACAAAATCATATCAAGATTTAAGGGAGGGCTACTATTAATTGACAAATCTTTGCTCAATATAATAAATGATGTTTTTCGTAAAACTCGTTCTATCGAACTTAACTGTTCCTCTACTATACAAATCGAAAACGATAAGTCGTGCGAATAATCGCAGTTCATTACATGTAGTTAATCTTCCGAATTCAGTTGCCGCCAACATAAGCTAACGTGCACAATTGTATTGGCACGATGGTTTTCGGTTTTTAGAGTAGGGGGCTCGAGTCAAGATGAGTCAATTAATACTATATTCATTTATTGAATCGATTGAATAGGAAGAGAAATAAACACACGTGATTGGTCGTCGAAAATAATTATCTTTCTCGTAATTGGCTAGATTGTCAAATGAATTGTCAAATCTAGCCAATCCAATTATTTTCGACGACCAATCACGTGCTTTTATTTTTCTTCCTATTAGCTCGCTTCAAGAAATGAAGTATAGCTTAGAACGAAAGTATGCCGCTATCTTGATTTACATTGTAGCACACAGATGGCAAGTCTATAGCCGCACAAGGGAGCTTTCTGGAGCCCTATTAATTTATAAAACTTTGCACATGATTAGTTATTTTCAAAATTTTCTCATTTCAATACAAACAACACAATAACTATACTGAGACTTCCGTTTTAAACTTACAAAGACAATAAATTCGGTAACAAAATACAACAGGCACGTTATGATTTGATCGCGTGTGACAGAAACAGATAAACATTTGTCATACGAGTAAAAGAGATGCAAGATACGCTTAACCCGCTTTTTTAGCGCCTTTACGCCTAAAAACTCTGTCACCAGAATTGGCCACTTGCATACAAACATTTAGCTCCAATCTGAGTTACGATTTACAATAGGTAGGTACCCATAGTAACAACAAAATAGTCAAACTTATCCATTTAGTCAAATAAAAATGTGTTCATTGATAATAAAAACATTGTTCACAAATGAGTTCATTCACTTCACTGGTTCACAATTCACAGAGGAATTAGTAAGTATAATAGAGTATACAAAATAAATCAATTTTTCTTAATTTATGCCAAATTATAAGGTTAATTATCGCTGATGATGTTGAGTTGAATCGAAACATTAATCGGTTTTCAAACGCAGATATGATTGGATGCAGTACATCATCAGAACCATAATTTACGTCACTGACAGTTGCAATACTTGCTCTCAGCTAAGTGAAGTTTTATCTTGCAGCTATGATGGAATTGGTTAGAACTGCGGGAACTTGCAAGAGTCGTGTAGTTGTTGAAGGTCGCTGGTAGACAGTCTGTTCAGAGAGTCGCTGAGTTGATGCGGCTCCCCCATGGATGGGAGGTTGAAGTCGCCCGAAGTGAGGGGGAAGGGGTTCAGACCCGCGTCGTTCAGCAGACCAGAGATGGATGGGGTGCCGCTGTCCATGGCTTGCTCCATCTGTTGAGTATTACAAATTATGAGGACAAAATACAGAGCGGTTTGGCGGTAAGGGGAGGCTTATGCCCAGCAGTGGGTCACTAAAATCTGACAATGATGATGAGGATAAAACGGATGAGTATTTTTCAAAATATGCATTTTTTTAACTAACCTATCATGTCCCACTGCTGGGCAAAGGTCTCCTTCAGCTTCCACTCTTTGCGATCTAAGGCTACGGTTTGCCAGTTTGATTCGTATAATAAAAAATATGCATATCATTCATCTATTTAATATCCATTTTTAAATATTTAGCTTGGGAAAATTGAACATACCTGCTGATAATTTTGCTGCTGTTGCATCCCGGGCGACATCTGCCCCATGCCGTGCAGGGGCGAGACATGCCCCAGCGGGGCGTGCTGCAGCCCCGGGGACACATGCCCCATCTGACCCATAGACCCCTGCATCGGGGAACCATGGCCCATCTGACCCAAGCCAGGGGAGACTTGCCCCATTTGACCCAATCCGGGGGAGACATGTCCCATCTGATGTCCCGGGGAGACCTGCCCCATCGGGGAGACTTGCCCCATCGGGGAGACTTGCCCCATCGGGGAGAGAGTCTGCATGTGCATAGGGGAGGGTGACTGGGAGTATTGTGGCTGTTGGAACTGCCATGACGGTTGGCTGAAGGGGTTGAGGTTCGCGCCAGCCACGTTCATCTGTTCTGGTACCCAGCGCTGGAAATAAAACCATGGCATTAGGTACTATGATATGAATATGTGATTATAAATTTGTGACATTACTATGACTTGCTTCATTTATCGTAAGGTGGTATTTTTTAAACCTTTTGAATCAAAAAATAAAAAAATATATTACCTGCTGTTCCCCGTAGGGCGAAACAGGTGAGTACATCTGTTGATGCGGCGGTGACGTCACCTGATGCGTCGGGGACGATTGGGCTGGAATACATGTACTAATGTCTTGAATGTACAAGGATATTTACTTAGATAGGTTAAGGTCGACGCAAAAGGGTAGCCGCGGAATTATTTTCTTGCGTTCTTATTTATTTATTTATTTATACTTTGCACATAAAATAACAGAAACTTAACAAAATAGACATATAAAGTAATCGCACAGGCGAACTTAACCCTAAGTTCTTGCAGAAGACTTTATTAAGTTAAAAGTTTTGCGGGCGTTTGTAAGTAAACCACTACAATTTTTTTTTATAGTTCCAGTACAGGTACGAATAAGAGTGGACGGGTTTTTTTTAATTATGCAATTTGAACCCGGATAAAGTCAATACCAGAAATTGGTAATTACTAAAATAGATAAGTTTAAGTAAAACAATATGAAACTCACGAGTTGGTTCGATTTTGATCTGCTGATCAGGCTGGAAGGACGATCCTGGAAATATTAATAATCATTAATTATTGTTCAATTAATAATACAAACTTAAGTATAAATAAATATATAAAGCTGTCTAAAAAATACACAAAACACCAAAACATTCCGTTTCATACTAAAAACTTCAGATAATCTTGGTTTGATTGTATGAGGTCATTCCGCACCGCGCGTTTTCGTCAGCGCGATCTAGAATCGGGTCATATTTTATGTATTAAAATTGTCAAGTTAATTTTATTTATTGTAGTTTTATAATGAAACGAAATAATAGCACGAATATGTTCTAAAGAAAACCACAACTACTCGTTAAGCTACATTGTCAGCAATTTTCCAATATACACGCTTTGAAAGTGTATTTCTAAACACCATAGCTTACATTTAAATTAAAATAAGTTTTTACAAATTATGTTAAGAACTCTAAAATACAATATTGAAAACAATCATGCTCAATAGCTTAGTGTAATGGAATTACATTTCTATTATATTTTACACTTTTAACATTTCTACTGATCAAATTCGTAGTGAGATCACCTATTTATCTTATGTGTTATCTGAAAGCGTTCACCCTTGATTAGGTGTCTTCTGGGTATTATGTCGATGTCTACAGGATAACAGACATCCTCAACACAGGAGCATCATAGGCACTAAACTAGTTAAGCTTTGTTATACCATTAGGTAGTTTCGATTTTATTTACCACCTTATACATATTCGACCAGTAAACCTTTGCTAAAAACGGTATTAAATCTGTTGCCATCTCTTTTCGTTGCTATAGGAGAAACAAGAAAATACATATTCGACCAACCTATATAAATTGACAAATCTTTAGGATTAAGACCATTACTCTAATAAGTCTTGCTATTATTATTATTTATTTATTTTATTTTATTTATTTATTGTCTCAACCGATAACACCCACTGCTGTGTAAAGGCCTCTTCTCTATCACGTAAACTAATACTAAAATATAATTCCATTACATTAGAAGTATGAAAACATGCACAACTAAATAGTCTAGCTAACATGAATATGTGTGAACACAGTAAACCAAAACAGTCATGCCACAATCAGTTCGTACCTTTGTTCCTTCGTTTTATAGCTATAGGGAAATATATTTGGACATTGTAGACGAATTAAATTACTTTGGACTTGGAAATATTGCAATCTAGTTTAGAAAACCCTCTTAGCTTTTGCACTGTAAAACAGATACTAAAAATTACTAAATAGAGGCTGTTAGTAACTTTTACTTGTTTTTTTAAAAAGGTACTGACTTAAAATGATACTCTTTGGTAAATACAATTGACCAAGTTTAAAGATTTTTGAAAACCGGGAGTTTTCATGGAACTATAGAGAATCTAATTTAAAATATAATATGTAATTACATTTTACAATAATTGTAAATCAAACTTTCTAGGCTTAACTTGCGACCAATGTCAGGATGTCTAATTGTATAAATAAAAGAATGTTTGTATTAGCACATTAATAGAATCTCGCATCACTCAAGCTAGGCTAGTCAATGTCCATACAAAAGTAAAAATCTTATATTAAATCGTAGAAAGCAGGTTGCCTGTCTAATATTTTTTGGTTATTTCTTTTAAAAGTGTGCGTAATATCGTTATTAGTAGGTATATATTTTCATAAGACATTATTTACATCCTTTTAAAAGGTTTGGGTCCGTACATTTTAAAGCTGGGTGTCTACTCTCCAAATCGAAACGAAATTTCGGTATCAAATCGTAGGCCAGCTTATATTGCTGACTTGCGACGATTGTTACATCGTTTTCGGTTTTTAGAGTAGAGCGACTGGCAACCTGCTTCCTTCGTGAATATTATCTCCATTTTATGCTTTAGCTCTTTGCGACGGAATAAAATCAAATATAATTTTTATATGTATAGTTAAATATAGCTAAAATTTTGAAAACAGTACTGCCACAAAGAATTTGCACATGATAAATATAAATACATAAATTATGTTTTTTTCAATCTAATAAAATCAACGTTGAATAATAAACATACCAGCTTAGCTGTACAATGACTGTAATTATATTTTTTATAAACTTTTAGCAAAATTTAAAATTTCGTTCATAATATCAAACTACTCTTCAAGATATGTCGATGTATAATTTCGAATTATATATAATCTTATAACTTTTAATACCAAAAATGATCTTAGAATCTGTGAATATCATATCAAAAACGATTAAGCACTTAAAAATACTGACATAAATTGTATACTTTAAAATACTTTTGCATATTTTGAAATACATTCTTAAACTAGAACACTCAAATACATCCTAATTCCTTTATTCATAATCGCCGTAAACCTTCTATACCGAAAGGTAAGGTTTTTAAATATATTTCTTTGTTCTGGTATAAAATGTGTAAAACAAATGTTGTCCCATAACCTATTTCACTAAAAACGTAAACGATATATCGTTCCAATATCGTTCAAATGTTCAATTGCACCAACATAAAGCTGAACGATAATCTCCACGATATATCGATTTCGGTTTTGAGGGTAACACTTCTGTGATTTCAGACGTATAAGATTTTTGCAATAACTTCTATAGACGTAGTAATACGTATGCGGCGAAAATTGTGAAGTACGCCTCCAAAATTTCATCTATGATTTAGAGAGTTGCATTCATGATGTCAATTACAGCATGAATGCAACTTATGGGATAAAATAATAAATCATAAACACTGATACCAATACTTGTCTTAAAATATCCGGTAAGTAAAACTTAAGTAAAAGTGAGCACACATATCCACATTAGACTAGGAGTAGGTTTGTACTGGCAGTTAACTGTAGAATGTACGCTATGAAGACATAGGGTTCTCTCAGTTATTTTTCGTCTATGGATTGGTCGTTTTATTTGAACTGCGGGCTTACTATGACCGATTAACACATTCAAGGCCCAAGTCCCGAGCTCGTCCTCTAGCTGCACCGCCGCCGAGCCAGTGCGTCCGTGGCACCCAACGTGTTGAAGCGATTCAGTTTAGGACCTACTATGAACTGCTTTTGACGTAAGCTATGGGGCTGACGTAAAGTTTGGACAGTTAGAACCCAAACTGAATTGTTTATTAATACGTCATGGTAAGCCCCCTGGTTATATACTTTAAGCAGTCAAAAAAATCATGACTTTAACTCATCACGGACGTAGCTATAGCTTTCCTATGGGGGGGGTCCAAGGCATCAAAGTTACCTTACCCCCCCCCCCCCCCGACTTTTGCTGACATTTTTTGTAAATGTAGGCAAGGTTGTTTTGTTTGGTTTAGGGCTGGCTAATTTATCCTAGTAGAAATGACGCGAGCGTAGCGAGCGAAATTTTTTTTACTTAAAAGCAGCGTTTTAATTCGTTTCTAATTTTTTCTTCCATCGGTACTTACCTATTAGATATTTCAAAAATCGACGCGAGCGTAGCGAGCGAAATTTTTTTTTACTTAAAGCAGCGTTTTAATTCGGTTCTCATTTTTTTTCCACCGGTACTTCGGTACCTATTATTACAAAAACGACGCGAGCGTAACGAGCGAAATTTTTTTTTACTTAAAAGCAGCGTTTTAATTCGGTTCTTATTTTTTCTTCCACCGGTACTTACCTATTATTACAAAAACGACGCGAGCGTAGCGAGCGAAATTTTTTTTTACTTAAAAGCAGCGTTTTAATTCGGTTCTAATTTTTACAAAAACGACGCGAGCGTAGCGAGCGAAATTTTTTTTTACTTAAAAGCAGCGTTTTAATTCGGTTCTTATTTTTTCTTCCACCGGTACTTACCTATTATTACAAAAACGACGCGAGCGGAGCGAGCGATAAAAGCAACGTTTTAGTTCGGTTCTTATTTTTCGAGAAAAGACGCTAGCGAAAACGCGTTAGATATTATTATTTTGATAGAAGTCAAAAGTAGATGTCGGCCTCAACTAAATACGTAGAGGTTGTCTGATGGAGTTTTAAAGGTCTCCAAAGACCATTTAAAATCAAATTCCATTAGAAAAAAAAGTAAAAGTACCAATGTTTACATGTGCTGTTTTTGTGCTTCTTCATTTTCAGATTGAAGTCTCATTCTAAAAACAGATTGAGTACTCTTTTATTTAATGTTCTTGACTTACCTAGCACATTTCATTGTTACCACCACATACACACATTGCACATTTTGTTGTAAATTTTTTTTTTCGCCGTATGCTAAGGGGGGGGTCCGGACCCCCTGGACCCCCCCCTTATATACGTCCATGTAACTCATATATAATTCTGATGAATTAATGTAACTCTTACATACATATTGCGATTAAGATGTCGCCAAAATTAAACTAAATTAACTTAAGATGACGTCATCCTTGTTATTTTGATCGTTATTATTACGGCAAAATTTTTATTTTGTGAACATCTGAATATCTACTATCATTTTGTCAAACGCCCTTTGATGGTTTGATATTAAGTTTTTAGTATCAAGATCTAAAAACACTACGTAAAATCGACCAATCTATAAGACTGAACTGAATTCAAGGCTTTTACAAAATTGACAATCACCGTATCACTTATGTTGGGAAAACTTAGTTTAAGCACGATAGATCGTTGGATATAATTTAGTTCAAATAGAAGAGGCATAACGAATAACTCTAAAATAAATAATAACAAAGCAAAATAGACATTTCACAATTCAACAGTAACAAAGTAAATAAACAAACACCGCGTGACTTACAAACATTAAAACGACACAATAGAAGCTAATGTTTTCACACCACACGATATATCGTATATCGTTTATACTACACGACATTATCGTGCGAGATTTTATACGACACGACATATAGTTAAGAATCAGACACTGACGTTTCATGTTTTGTAAATGAAGGACTTACTCTTAAAATCGAAAACGATATTTCGTGCCATTTGTAGTTCAGTTTATATTGGTTAACCGTTACGAATTCAGCATCTACCAACATACGCTGAACCATATTTTTCATGTACATTCGTGTGGTGTGAAAATGATTTTACTTAGCCTGTTCTTACAAGCATAGAAGTATATTTTTAGAGGAATACAATAGGCACAATCTAGACCTCAACTTAATTTTTTATTAGTGTTAGTGACAACGCATATTAAATATCTTAATACTAATAAATTGTAGACTAGACCAAGTATCTTTAGAAAATATAATATCAATATAGGGTTCATCCATAAATGCGCAACTTTTACTAATTCGTTAGAAAGACTACATAATATGGATGACCTCTTAAATATATAAAAATTGCATATAAATATTATTATGTTAGTACATTATGTATACATAAATCCTTCACCATCATCCATAAAACTTCCATAAATAATGTATTAGAATACATATTTTTTCCTCCAAAATATAAAAGGTGCAATGTAAAAAGAATACAAAACTTTAGTAAATTGTATTCAAATAGAGTTGATTATCCCTTGCACCTCTCATAAGACGGAGTGAACAAAATGAATAGACACTTACTTTCAGGCTCGTAATGTAATAACGACTGTAATAACGTCTTCCGTTTTTTAACTAGAAAATTAAAAGTACACGTTAGTTAAAACACAGTTACAACAAAAATACGTAGAAATAGTTCAAAAGTATGAACTAACTTTTAGCTGTATTAGTGAAGTTTTTTAGCAAACCATTGTATATGTATAATAATACAATGTAATATATTGTTTATATTATATATATTGTTTTGTTATTGTTTTGTTGTAATATATTGTATATAATACAATTTAAACTTTCGCGATCATTAGACATAATTCATATGAAAATTACGGGACTTTTTTTTCGGGAATATAAAATAATAAGGGAAATACGTGATAAAGTCCCGTAATTTTCATATGAATCATTGTATATAAGTTAGATCTTTTTAGACATGTAACAAAGTTTTGTATCAATATTGATACTCTGGGATGAGGACTTTTCAAGGAGAAGGTAGGAATTCTAAAATATAATTTTCGCAAAAAATAATGTAAAAGTTATTCAAATATTTGGCAGATCAGATGGACTAGAAAACAAGCGGCTTTCCTTCTTCCAAAATAATTATTTAACGATACCGCCTCAGTCTTTGGTTCTATTTTCAGACTAGTTTGTAAATGTACTCGAAAATTCTCAAAATCAGAGATGTACGGTATAGCTATATAGATATCAAAAGTTTAGCTTTGAAATTTGCTGCCATCTATCGGCGAGTAGTAGCAACTTGTTTCGTCGAATTCGGAAACGGTCGCGTGCGGCGCCACCGCCATATAAAGTGCGTAATGTTCCGCGTCAGTTAATTCTAGATCGTCTTGGAGTTTTTTGAAAGCGTTCGCGTCTAAAGCCAAGACGCTCTCAGCTACAAGGATAGTGTCGCCATCTGTCGGCGGGATGGGGTGCAAACTCGCGGGTCTGCGTAGTGAGTTTTGTGACGTGGATTTCTCGTTTTCGTCCGCGTGGAGAGATATATGTGTGATGCTATCCGCGTAGCTCATTCCGGCCGTAGACGTGTTGTCTTTTAAAGAAGTGTGGGAAACTGAGGATTTGAACTTAGACGGGCGGATGCCAGAGACGCTGCTTACAGAGCGACCTACCGGTTTCGTCTTGGAATCCTTCTTCCCTTCGGAAACCACGCTAGGAGCGGGGGATTTATGCTTTCTTCGGAAGAAGCGGTCGAAGAACGATCGCTTTTTGGCCGGAGGGAGCGCGGGCTCACTCTTAGCCGCCGTTATCACTTTATCATTAACTATCGGGTTTCTAGTTACCGGTATCTGCTTTCCCGGCTTAAGAATGCTATCGACGGAGGTCTGACTGGATTTAAACGAGTTGGATGTTTTCCGGACGCGTTTCGGAGGCAAGGGAGGTGCGTCATCCGACTCCGGTTTCAGATGCGTGAACTCTATGATGGGTCCGCGGAACGAGTGAACCTGTACATCCTCATACGGAGCAGGTTCGGCGATATCCACCGGATTACGGAAGGC
The DNA here is from genome assembly GCA_947086425.1 of Xanthorhoe spadicearia. Taxonomy (NCBI): domain Eukaryota; kingdom Metazoa; phylum Arthropoda; class Insecta; order Lepidoptera; family Geometridae; genus Xanthorhoe; species Xanthorhoe spadicearia. The sequence goes on from OX352201.1 coordinate 491,466, forward strand.
CAGCTGCAAGCTAGTATACGTCCCAGCGTCGTTGAACTCCTCAGTTTCCTCGTCCGTAGAGCCTAGCGCTACGTTCTCTAGTCGCGTACGATTCTCCGAGTAAATCTCGTCTAACTCAGCGACTTGATCTAGCAGTTCGTTGAGGCTTTTTTCCGTGGGGTCCAGCATCTCCACGTCTACTGTCTCGGGGGAGGGTGGGGAGGGGGTGGGGGATGAAGGTTGGGGGTCTGGCTGAGTGTCTATAGAGATGGGGTCAGGTGAGATGGGGTCTGGCTGGGCCAGCAGTGCAGCGAGCGCAGCGAGGTCGGGCGGCGGCTTGCGCGCGGTACCTGAGTACTCGGGGATGTACTCGAAGGGGAAGGGCTTGCTCTGGTCGTCCTCGGAGGTGGAGATGCCGCGCTGGAGACGATACTCCACCTGGGACGAGGTAACAAATATAAACCTTCAGCCACTTTGGTAACTAAATGATTCGTAACCAGCTGCGTATAAAGAATTTTGTTCATTGTTTGTTTTGTTAAATGACAATGTAAATGTTAAACATAAATTGTTTGATTTTTGCAGCGCAACCTAGAGGCGTTTAGGTCTTGCCTGCATTCAAGAATAAGTAAGTAACTCCATCTAGTGCTAAGTAGCATGCATTCGGATGCCTAAACGCCGCTAGGTGGAGCCTCAAACACCAAAAAAAGCCCGACGAAAAAAGAAGGAGTCATTTTGTTCGAGATGAGGTATCTGCACTGCACTTATGTAATCTGTGGCTGTACTGAGCTTTGTTCCTAGCATCTAAACATTTGGCGCTAGCGCCATCTAGTTAGACTATTGGAACTAGGAGTCATTTCAATGTTCGAGATGAGGCATCTCTACTTATGTAATCTGTGGCTGTACTGAGCTTTGATGATAGCGCCATCTAGTTAGACTATTGGAACTAGTTGTAAACAGTACTCACGTTGACGTGGTCGGAGGTGGCGCCGTCGCGGTACGGCGGCGTCTCGATGACGATGGCGACCTGCTTGTGCACTAATATCACGGTCGCGGGCGCCTTCCACCCGCTCTTGTCAAAGAACATCACTGTCACTTCTTCTCTGGACACCTGGAGATATAAATAAATTAAATATCCTTGGACATAGCACACAGCGTTGTTTAGTCCCAAGCTAAGAAACTAAATGCTTGTTATATGGCACAGACAAAAGAGATTCATGGTTATGGTAACCAGATAACTGATAATATTTAGATAATACATACACACATTTTAGATAGAAAACACCCAGACATGGAACAAATTTCTGCAGAACACAATGATGACGTAAGAGGTCCCCCCCCCAGGGGATATAGGTACCGTCTCGCCCATGGCCTTGTGTGTGACTTAGACTCATGTATATACCTTCATCTTCATCCTTTGTTTCTGGCGTCTGTGACTTACCTTCTCAGTAAGCTCGCCCATGGCCTTCTTGTCGTGTATGACGTCAGAGGTCCCCGGTACATACCTTCTCAGTGAGCAGCATCATCTGCGTGCCCCCCCTGGCGGTGCCCGAGCAGTGCGAGGCCCGCACTATGCTGAGCTCGCCCATGACCTTCTTGTCGTGTATGACGTCAGAGGTCCCCGGTACATACCTTCTCAGTGAGCAGCATCATCTGCGTGCCCCCCCTGGCGGTGCCCGAGCAGTGCGAGGCCCGCACTATGCTGAGCTCGCCCATGGCCTTCTTGTCGTGTATGACGTCAGAGGTCCCCGGTACATACCTTCTCAGTGAGCAGCATCATCTGCGTGCCCCCCCTGGCGGTGCCCGAGCAGTGCGAGGCCCGCACTATGCTGAGCTCGCCCATGACCTTCTTGTCGTGTATGACGTCAGAGGTCCCCGGTACATACCTTCTCAGTGAGCAGCATCATCTGCGTGCCCCCCCTGGCGGTGCCCGAGCAGTGCGAGGCCCGCACTATGCTGAGCTCGCCCATGACCTTCTTGTCGTGTATGACGTCAGAGGTCCCCGGTACATACCTTCTCAGTGAGCAGCATCATCTGCGTGCCCCCCCTGGCGGTGCCCGAGCAGTGCGAGGCCCGCACTATGCTGAGCTCGCCCATGACCTTCTTGTCGTGTATGACGTCAGAGGTCCCCGGTACATACCTTCTCAGTGAGCAGCATCATCTGCGTGCCCCCCCTGGCGGTGCCCGAGCAGTGCGAGGCCCGCACTATGCTGAGCTCGCCCATGGCCTTCTTGTCGTGTATGACGTCAGAGACGACGGCCCGCAGCGGCAGGCGCATCTGACCCGCCGCGTCAGGGAGGAACACTTGGAACGCGAGGCGGACAGAGTTCAGCTCGATCGATGGGTAGGTGCGGGGGTCGAAACCAGCTGGAACCATACATTGCATGTTACAGTTATGACAAAAAGATCTGAATATTTGCAATTAAATAATAGGCAATGCCTCTAATCAGTACAGCGATCCAATTGGCGGTTGTAAAATAAACAATAAACCGATACTACATTTTACACTGGATTACGGTAAACGATGACGCGAATATCTGGAAACGGACTTATCCCGGCTCTTAGTAAAGGTCAAACTTGATAAACTTTAAACAAAAATATGCAAGTGACTCGGATTGTTATATTTTGAATCCATACAAAACATTCTATGGATGAATTTAGTCAATATGAATTGTTCGAGGTATAATATAATTAATTGAAAAACTTATTGTTGGAAAATGTACCTACCTAGCCTTCAATAAAATCTAAAAATAAACTCCGTGTCTTGGTATAATAAGTACATTTTTTAACCCCTCAATAAGTAAGACTAGAATGGGGTTGATAATATCTACCTTGACATTACACCCCTGCAGCAACCCTTTATTTAGACTTCCGGGGAAAGGGGAACATATTTTATTCTATAATAGTTCCGTCCTTGAAATTGTAATCAATATTGGTGAGAGACATGCAATGCAAGTAACAAAAACATTGTATTTTTTTTCATCATACTAAAACAGATTCATACAAATTATCATCATACTTTGAATCGGCATGAAGTGAATTTTGGGGGAGACCTTTGCCCAGCAGTGGGACATGACAGGTTTCTAAAAAAAATGAAGACACATCTCCATCTAATATTAAAGAGGTAATGTTGGTTTGTTTGTATGACGGAGGTAATCTCCGAAAACACTCAGCCAATTTTAAAATGCTATGACGGAGGCCTTTATGCGAAATAAAAAACTTGGTCCCTCATTTTCTGCAGTTTTGGGCAAACTTTAGTTTACTGTTTTTTTGGTCACTCACAATCACAATTAATACAAAAAGAGCTGGTTGCAGATTTAGCAGCCGCTTGATTAACAAGGACAGATTTAATAATATTGACTTCATCTTCAAATGATTTTAGAATTCGAGATTTAGTCTTTCCATTCAATCCAGAACCCAGCTATGTGATTAGGTAATGTTCAGAAACAAAGACTTGTGCCACGTTATTAATATTTCTGTACGTTTATTTCTGGACTGCGCGGCGGCTTAGCTACCGGGATCGCGGGCTACGTTGATAACTATCAAATACTCGTTAATGTAGAAACTTATACTCGTATCGTTAATGTAGAAACTTATAGTTTTTGTAAATCAACGTTAGACGTATCGTGTGTTTCAAAGAACTTTTTGACGAAACTAGGCCCAAAAAAAAAATGTAATATGATCAACACTGTATCCCAGGGAGCGGTAGACATTTCTTATCTAGAAATTAGCAACAAAACAGCGAATATCGACCTCATAAGTAATACACTGTCTGCTTATCAGTGGACGGTAACGTAATACTCGTATTATGTCTAGATGTTCAGCAAAATTTGTAACGATTTTAAGTATATTTCGTTACGAACTGCGTTCCGCGGTGTTACCGTGAATAGTTCCCGTTCCCGCAGGAATACAGGGATCAAAGATAGCCTATGTATATATTCATCCAGCGGTTTAAAGTTTTAAAGAGTGACAAACACACATCCATCCATCCATAGTCACAAACTTTCGCAATTATAATATGGCAATAGAGTCAGCTAGCTTATAAGACATTTTTAAGTGATCCTTGAAATTTTTAAATGATCATGACATTTTTAAATGATCCTTGAGATCCTACAGAAATAAACACATTTTTCTTTCTTGCTTTCTTTCTAATATTAGTTGGACTTTCAGTGAGAATAGGCTAAAAGAAAGTGGAAACTATGTGACGTGGACATTACGCAGAGCTGACTCAACAACCGTGAGTTTACTTGCAATATTTTCCTTTAACACGGTCATCGGTCTTGACTGTATCGAAATCAAGGGTATCTTTATACACTAGCAGCACGTCCCGGCTTTGCACGGGTGTACTAATGAAACTGCCCGGATATAGCCTGTAACTATCCCGGCAGTCCCATTCTACACTCCGGAAGAATTTTTGAAATCGGCTAAGTGGTTTCGGAGAATACCTCAGTCAAACAAGCAAACCAATACTACCTCTTTATAATGTAGATTGGTATAGATTGAGGTACTCAGTGGAAAATTAGTTAAGTACTATTTTCATTGCAGATTTATAAGCATACTTAGACAATTTATCGTGTAAACCACAGCCTAATCTTATCTATTGCTATAATTATATATCCTGTTTTATCGGCAGAACAAGTCTTTTAGGGCATCTATCATTACTTTAGAGTATTTTTACAGAGATTTTGAGAGAGACTAAAAGTATTATGGCCAGGTTTTGGGACATCCGTGCTCTAAGAAAGTTCGTGTTTTTTCAAAGACAGGACTAAGCGACATGCTTTATGTTATTCATATGCGGTTTCATCCACGGAAGTCCCGTCCCGGAAATATCGTGATAAAAAGTAACCTATATCACTCTCCATCCCTTCAACTAACACTTAGAAAATGCCGTAAATTCGCTGCTTCGTTTTGCCGTGAAAGACGGACAAACAGACACACACACTTTCCCATTTACAATATTAAGTATGGATGATAACCGCAAGGGCTTAGTAGGATATGAAAGTCTGAGGTAAACATGAGGAAACCCGCGTCTTAGCTCTACATTGACCTTTGCCTTTCCTGTGAATATGGCCGGCTAAGCTGAGAGGATGGTTAAGGTGCTACAAGTCTATTCTATCTCAACTGTGACCTAGGCACTACAGTTTCCCGTTAAGCGTAGGCAAAGACTCCTGAAACTGCCCCTCTACTCTAAATCGAAAAAGAAGAATCGTGACAATCATCGCAGGTTGGTTAACCTTCCGAATTCAGTTTCCACCAACTTAAGCTGTCCTGCGATTTGATACCGGAATTTCGTTTTTCGCTGTGCAGAGTAAACCCCGTGTATAAATCAAATCACTATACAGGCAATAGAGTCACCTAGCTTATAAGACTGTACATTTCTAAGTCATCTTTGAGGTCCTACAGAAAAATACACATTTTCTATCTTTCTTTTACTAAAGATGTAAAATACTGAATGTTTGATACGAAGTTGAGCAGTAATATTTAGGTCAGCGCACCTCATCGTCTATTTAAAGCTACTGCATGTGGAGCATACGCGCTAATACTACAGATTTATTTACATTATGTACCAATAACTGGCTTGGCACAGTGCGTGGCGTTGAAGGGATGCCTACACCCCTACAATGTGGATAATGATGACCAATAAAATAACTGTGCTTCTACCGGCTTACTATGAACGTTTAACACGTTGGGTGCCCCGGACGCACTGGCCTTGTGCCACTTGGGCCTTCAGTTTACGTCCTATAATGACGTAAGCTAAGGTGCTAACGTAAAGTTTTGACAGTCAGAACCTAGACTGAATTGTTTAATAATACGTCATGGTAAGTCCTGCCCTGCCAGGCCCACAACAAATAATCCTGGAGATCGATTCTTGAACACATTTAAAACATGACGCGGTAAGAGATTGCACGTTATCTTGCTTTTGTTTTCTAAAATCCATAGAATTTTTCAAAATAAGAACGCCGAGACGTGCCGCGTTAAGACATGGTTATTTGGAGAATAAGGGGGCTGCTGTACGTACGAGGCTAATGGTTTCTGCATACAGTACGTCAATCGCCTATTCATTTGTTATGTACTTCTGAAAGGGTCCACTCTGCGCCGCATCAACAAAGTCAATGTCAAAACAGTGATGGTTACGCGGAGCATGCACACGCCGCGGTCCCACCAGGCTGTGGGGGTGCGGCCTTAGGGCAAGCCATATGTAACTTACTTCTGAAAGGGTCGACCCTGAGCTGCGCCCGCTGCTGCAGCGCCGCGTCAACATCCTTCTTCTTGACGCACTGGATGCCGAGGTTCTTGAACTGGACCAGAGGATTCTCCTCCGTGATGGTGGCTCGGAGCGTGCACACGCCGCGGTCGCAGCGCTCGCGTCCCACCAGGTTGTGGGGGTGCGGCCTAAGGGCATTGTTATGGATTTACTATCGGCTAGGTGCAAAGCCGTGTTGACCCAGCGGTACTTCGACTTTTCGAAGATCGTGGGATCGAATCCGGCATCAATGGACTTTTCGTGTCGAAAAGTTTATATGCGCTATAAAATGAGCTTTACGGTGAAGGAAAACATCGTGAGGAAACCCGCGGCTAGTCAGCCCCACACGTATACCATTGTCTTTCCTGTGGATATGGCCGGCTAAGCTGAGAGGATGGTTTAGAGTTTAGGTCCTGGGCAAGCCTATTCCATCTCAACAATGTCCCATTAACTGAATTGCCTCCTGACACTTCAGGAGGCAATTTGTCTTCAGTTAACGGGACTATATAGTGCCTACTACATGATTTATTTATTTATTTATTTAAAACTTAGGTACTACTTTACAGAATTCTTATTCTAAGGAATAGTAACTAGGACACATAAATCAAATATAAAAACAATAACAAAAATAAAAACAATATAATAATAATCATGATAATCATATAATAATAATCATCATGATTTATAGTGGTAGAAATCAAGTAGATCCACATTATAATTAAGGCACTCACCTGAAGGGCTCGTCTTTCGTGACACATGACGCAACTATCGTGCACGGCCCCACGTAATCCTTCACCCTGAGCGTAGGGTACGTCTTGTTCTCAGCCGTGCTCCTCGCGCCGGGAATCGAACCGGCAGACCGACCTTCGCACTCATATCGAAATCTGTCGACAAACACAAATTATTAGATTATGTATGTATGTGCTGCTAGTACATACATAAACCCGTGGTTTGATGAAACTGCTGAGCACATTTGGATGACACTAAAGTTATATTTATATCAATTACGCTTACTCAAACAAAAACAAATGCTCTATACATTTACCCCATTATGCATATTCGACCTAAAACCTGTATTAAACCTGTATTACCTAAAACGCATATTAAATCTGTTGCTATCTCTTTTCGTTGACATATGGGTGACAAGAAAAAAAGTTCTTAAAACCTGTATTAAATTGTCAAGTTTTTATGAATTTACCCCTTAGATGACAACACAAAACAGCAGCATAATAATATTAGGCTTATTAAAACAGGTATGAGCAGATATCCACCCACGTTACTTAAAAGCTAGCTTTATTCGCTGTAGCAAAATACAAGGAAAACTTAAAATGTAAACAGAGAAGGAATAATCAATGACATCTATGTATTTATCGGAATTAGCAGAAAAAACTTGGTACTTAGAAGGTAAAACTCATTAAACCAATCCTTTGTCTGGCTAAAGAATAATTTAAAGTAAGTAGTATTTAAAACTTCCATAAACGGCGTCCATCGCATGACTGAATGTTGAAATGAACAAAATAATCGATAGTACTAAGATAGGATTTACAGCGCTAACAGCGGAGCGCTTCCGTGCTTCGGATAGCAAATTGTCAATGCCGACTTTTTAATCGTTTAGCCATAGGTGTGACTGAAAAAGTGAGGAGTGCAAGATTAGCATGGTATGGTCATGTAATGAGGAGGGATGAAAGTCATATAACTAAGAAAGTTATGAGTATGAGTGTGGATGGACATACAAGTAGAGGAAGGCCGAGGAAGAAAGAAAGAAAGAAAGAAAGAAAAATTTATTGACAACACACAAACTAAAACAAAAGAAGTGGATGGATTGTGTGAAAGAGGACATGAATGTGAGAGGAGTGAATTCGGAGTTGACGAGTGATAGAGATGAATGGAAGAAGAAGACATGTTGGGCCGACCCCACCTAGTGTGGGATAAGGGCAGGGAAATGATGATAGCGATGACCGAGCCCTTCAGGCAGCTAAAAACTCCGTCACTAAAGTAAGCCACTACACTACATCCTACGAACTTACCGAGTACATCAATTTCGTATGACTCGTTAATGTTTTACCCGACTTCAAAAAAGGAGGGCTTATGTTTCACTGTATGTAGGTATTTTTTGTATCCTTTTAAAGTCTAGAGAACAGCCCTTCAAAGTCTAGAGAAGTACACATTCAGACAATAGTAAAGTGATCAATCGACGCAGTTGCTATAGGAAAACAGTTTAGTCATCTGTCGTGCCGATGAACAATTAAATTACCCATTGACGACACATTTTTCAAAGCACACTTCCTACATTTTTTATACGCAATTTATATAGTAGCCAGTTATGACATAATATTTTTTTAATAACTATATTATGGTACTCTGACCTGCTCATCCAATATTGGTATAACGCACTCGCTCTATAGTACAAGAGCTTCATTGTCAAAACTAAATTGTTATCGATTAATCATCTCTCTAGAATGCCATTTCACTTTAGTTTGACTCTACAGACTGTTATAAATGATATAGGGAATTCGCACGTTTCTTCTATGTTGCATTGCAATGTAAATGTAACCTTGAAATCATTTCTTCGCAAATAAGTTTCATGGTCTTTTACATAGTATAGTTCTTTACAAAGTTAACAGTCTGCTTTTGCGTCATTTGTTAATTAAACTGGTAGACTGACGTTATTTCTCTACGAATTTATGATAATATAAAAACATCACCTGACAGCAAGTTTTTTTAAGCTATTGCATAGCTTCTATCGCGGGCCTTGAGCGTGGAGACCGAATCCAGAAATTCCGTAACGAAAAAACCTAGCGCTGTCACTTTAGTTCAGCAACTAGCCTCAAGGTGGCATGCAATAGCTTTACCGCGGCAGTCCCCGAGTGCCACACGTCTTTTTTTAATATATGTAATTTATTATCGGCCAGCTCCCCGACTAGCAGTACTTATTATTTGACTAGTTGAGCACGGGCTAACTCAAAAACACAGAGATTAGCAAATAAGGAAACCATGACATGTAAGTATTATTATCATAACAGATATAGGTAACGTAGTTTTACATTTGCGAAGATGCGGGTTACATTTCAAATAAGTTTTGTATATTATTCAGAGACTTAACTCAAACTTAAGTCTACGTTTAAGCATCGATTTTTGACAGTTCTCTATGAAAACTGAGTTACGAATCACCGCTTGAGACACGATTTACGCTTGAGTATAGTCTCTGAATACGGGCCTAAGACTTAATTTTTTTGGCTCATAATTAGTGTATTTTCCTGGATGTAGTGCTGCTCCAGTAAGAATCAGCATGCGGGTGTAATCGCACATCGTAGTCACTTTTCTATTTTAAGCATTAATCCATGTCAAAAGTATATTTATCATTTATAATTCATGCGAAAAGAAATATGTATTCATTAAACAAACATTAGCTTATGTCTGATTTTAAAAATTAAATGTACGGGTGGGTATTTATCCCGTTACCTTTAGGTCTGATTTCGCGAATCTTTATTAGGTACCCTATTTAGCCTCTGGTATTAATTAGGTACCAGAGGCTGTTTTAAACCTTAATTCGATTAATTTAATTGTCTATCATTATAAGTAAATTGAGTTTTTATAAGAATAAAGTTCTTTAAACCTATCTTGAGTACATAATCTAGTACCGCTAGCAGATTAATGATCTTACATCATGAGTTCGGATGAGTCACGTATGCGTCCAATTTTGTTTTGGTTTCGATCAGGTGGAAGGTTGGCCATCCTTATAAATCACACTAATATTATAAAGGTGAAAGTTAGTGTGTAAGTTTGTAATTTGTTACTCCTTCACACTTAAACGACTGGGCGGATTTGAATGATTAAGCTTTTACGAGTATATCCTGGATTATCATAGTCTCATTTGATCCCAAAGGAAAGGGAACGCGGGTAACACCGGGTGTAGCTAGTTCAATATGTATTTAACCGATCGCTTGAGACGCTGGCAACATTCCAAGAGCACTGGATTCACGGCTGAATGACGGAGCGATTGTACTTGTTTCTACGGGAACAGAAACATTTGAACGGTGGATGGTTTCCGTGGTTTTAGAGTCACGCTGTTTGTTTGTGTGTGTGCAGTTAAATTATGTATATTGGACCGTCAGCCAACGCCTACCGTCAGCGACCTTTCAAATTATGTAAAATTTGGTGAAACTACATGCAAAATAATGTTTAGACAGTACACAGTGACCGGAGAAATGGATGTCAAATCCGTTATCAACCGCATGTGAGCTCATTCATCTCTGACTAAGATGCGGTTACAGCATCACGTTCTGAATGTTTATGTTTTGCTTCAACTTAGCATAATCTAAAGTCCAAAATCTGATCGGATGACTCAGGCAAGTCTCAAGGATGTAGATTGTGTGTTTAGTGTGTTAACCCCGTTGTTATTGGTGTCTGTAAGGTAATTGGACCGTGATTCTGAGCACAGTCTTTAACTGCCAGTCTCAATAACGTGTCTATTTCCGATTTTGCTTGCTGTCGGTAGATATTTGACACATTTTGTATGAAAGTAATGTCAAATATCTACCCGCAGTAAGCTAAACCAGGGATAGAAAGGTTATTGAAATTGGCAGTAACAGAGCGGATTAGCGAGAATCAAATTGAGAACCAAATAAATTCAAACATGACTCTTCACGAGTTTAAATTTATCTGCTAAGATGTTTGTATGCTGTTACAGTATTGCCTAACGTTTCGCAATTTTGTACTTATCAACAAAGATAGACAGACGACAAACAACACTTCTTATTAAAGATTTTGCGGTCATTGCTATCTAAAACTTCGTCATTGTTGTCAGTTTAAATTAAGGTTGGCAGAATATACACTCTTGACTTCATCGTTATTGTCCTTTGAGGTCCTTTGAGAAGTCTCAAAGTTATTGTCAAAGTTGACTTGCCTTTGTAGGGAATGTTTTTTACTATAAATGTAAAGATGTTTTGTTCCCATACGTATAATGTGTAGAATTGAAAAATCTTAATAAAAGTTACGACTCCGCAAGGAGGAGATTTTTCAATTTTTCTGATGAAATACATGTGTGGTTTAAAACAATAATATAAATATAAAAACTATGTATCTATAAGTTTTAGTATTCGGGCGTAAATCAACCACTCCTCAGCATACAGTCGAGTAAGATACTTTTCTAGGTTACATGCTTACTTTTAGGTTAATTAGTTAAGACTTCCTTGCTGTTATAAATAACGGTTTGTTTAGTAAACGGGAGCATAACAAAATGCATAATGTATTAAAGCGCAGCCGAGTTGAGCTCGTGCCAGGAGTTAAACGCTCCCGGGGCATTTTTAGCGTTCCTATGCAACTGGCTGTAACTAGGAAAGGTTGATTTAATATTTTATTTTATTAACCTATCATGTCCCACTGCTGGGCAAAGGTCTCCCCCTTCAGCTTCCACTCCTTGCGATCGGTTGCCAGTTTGATTCAAATGCATCCAGATCGTCTCGCCATCTTTTCCTGGGTCTGCCGCGTCGTCTCCGACCGTCTTCGGGCACCCACTGAGTGACGAGCCTTACTTCCTATCATTGGACATTCCACAAAGATGATGCTTGCTTCCCGATTGTCAACTTGTAGCTAACTGATACGAATCAAAAATAACAGTAATCCGCGTTAACAACGGTCAGATTTTACGCTAAATATTTGAGTTAGTACCTAACTTACATATCATCATATTTCACAGTTGTTTTTGCGGATTGCTGTTATTTTAGATTCGCAAGAATTTGATACAAAGTTAGTCAATCGGGGGGCAGATATAAGAGTAAGTACATTTTGTGCAAACCCCTATAAAATAAGACGTGTCTTTACATTGCCCTTAAAGAAGTTACATACGACACGATCCTATAGAAATAACATAGTAGTATTCTTAAACAACACAAATGGACTTCAATAATTTATTTAAAGTTTTAAGGAATATAAACTTTGCATAGGCGAGCAGTTTCACACACTCAAGTCACCACTAGACTACAGATATTACTGTAATAATGTATGAATAATAATTTGAAACCGCGATACTACGCGTCAATATTGTAATACCATTTTATTTACGTAATACGCAGTTATGTTGTCGGGCAGACTAAAGTCTGTGTAGACTTAAGTTTTGAGAAAACCAGTTAGGGATTAGCGATACACGTGTATAGCTTCTGTATGTGTTTGGACTTGCTTCTGACTACCTCCTTAGTAGACGTTATGAATTCATGTTGAATGTGACTTGAAGGAGTTTCTACCGCGCGTTAAGGATGACCTTGTATTTTTTCCAATGTTTTTAATTTAAAAAACAATAATATTGACGACTTGGTGACGTAGTGGGTGATTGCTTGAGACAGATAATATAGAGGTATTCATTCTTACAGAAAAATTATAATTATGTGTTGTGGTAAAATTATACCTACGGCGCTACGGAAGACCAGCGCTGCTACAGATTCTCTGGTTTCTGTCGCAGCAATACGCTGAGTAGTTGCCAATTTTGTCAATGTGTCTTATTACTATAATACTTATTATAATGTGTCTTTATGTGTGTTTTTGACAAAATAAATATTTTTTCTTTCTTCTTTCTTTCTTTCTAAAATTGTTTGTGTGAAGTTTATTTTTGAACAACCTAGTAACACAAAATTCCATTAGTGTTTATGGCAGAATCATTATAATATAGCAGAGACCAGTTTATATCAAGAAGACTGACAATCCCGTACAAAAAATCGTGACCCAAAAAAGCTCAAATTTACGGCTATTCCTAGATGGCGCTGCTGCGTAAGAGACGACCGGGCTAAGATTTTTATTTAGAAATTGGTTCACAGGTAGGTAGGTACTTACGTATGTATGTATAGTCGACAATGAAATTGGTTTACCACTTTTGATGACATCTCCCAGTAACATAATTATTCGATAAGGATTACTGTATTACATTAACGTAATTGGTTAACTGTGAGCCAATCACAGAGCAATGGTTAAAAGAACATGCAACTTGAACTGTGATGTCAACGCAATAGAGAATATTTTTTGTAAACACAAACCAACTTGTCCTTATAAATCAAGGAGGTTTATGCTAGATACCTACCATACTTAAAAAAAACTTATTCATTTTCGAATCGCTTTTGACTTATGATCTGTCAAGTGTCAGTTATTGATCAACTCGAGTCACGTAATGTCAAGAAAATGTCGCGTAATTTAAACTTACAGGAAAGAGCCGAAATTATATCATTACATCGGTTAGGATACAACATAAGTGATACCTATTTCTAGAGAACTGAACATATCGCGATATACGGCACGTTTTTGGATAAGACGTGAAGGGGAAGAAGGTAATCTTCAAGATCATAGGCGAAGTGGTCGGCCGCCTGCACTGTCCAGCGAGCAAAGAGAAACAATGAGACGTCAGTACGAAGAGAACAGCTTCACTTCTACCAGCGATTTTGCAGAAGAATTCGATGTTACGAAAGAGACCATTCGGCAGCATTTGCATAGTATGGGATTGCATTACAGACGTTACGCTAAAAAAGTTTATTTGACCGACGCTAACAAAGCGGCTCGTTTAAATTTTGCCCGGGAGTACTTGAATTTCGATTGGTCTACTACGATATTTACGGACGAAAAAACGTTCAAATCTAGCCAACATGGTCGATTGACTCTCTGGCGTGACAATAATACTAGATACACTCAAGAACATGTTGTGCCGACCACGGAGTCTGGTAGAATCAGTGTAAATATTTGGGGCTGGATGTCGGCAGATGGAGTCGGAGAATTAAGCAGACTACCTCCGAAAGCCAACGCTTTAGATTATGTGGATAATTTAGAAAATGCTATGTTGCCAACCGTCCGGAATGTCTACCCGGAAAGCGATCTGCCTCAATTTAATTTTCTACAAGACAACTGCAGATTACACACAGCTAGAGTGACTCGTACCTGGTTTGATCAACATTCATTCATTAACTTGATTCCATGGCCGTCTAAAAGTCCAGATCTTAACCCGATCGAAAACCTTTGGGGACTTATGGTGCAGCGATGGCATTACCGCAATGAGAGAACTCGAGATGCCATCGATAGTCATTGCCATGAAGTTTGAGAGGCTTTGCGCGGGACAGACATTTGTTCACGCCTCGTTGGCTCTATGAGAAGTCGCTTGTTAGCAGTCATCGAAGCTAATGGTGGAAACACGCGTTATTAGGCTGATATTTCCCTATAATTTTTTTTACAATTAAATGATACTGTTACGTTTTATGAAGGACAATAAAGTTATTTTTAAATGATAAATCATTGTTTATTATGAATCCTAAAACCCTTTACGCTACTAGCAGGAAATGGGACGTTTTTAAATCTATTAAAAACATATAGGTAATTAATAAAGTTCAATTCCCTGGATTCAAAATTCAACTATTTTACGTCGAAACTAAACAAAACGTTTTATGTCAGGAGGTTAAATTGCAAGCCAACAGTTCTAAGTTTAAATAAACAGGAATGACAGATTCTGACGTACAGCAGATATTAATCTGTCAAGCGAAAATAGCCCTTGATGTTTTGTACATGCAAATGATATTCAGCCTTAGAGTGGTAAACCAATTTCTTTGTCGACTATACATAATATCTAATTTCTAATATACCAATTTCTAAATAAAAATCTTAGCCCGGTCGTCTCTTACGCAGCAGCGCCATCTAGGAATAGCCGTAAATTTGAGCTTTTTTGGGTCACGATTTTTTGTACGGGATTGTCACTCTTCTTGATATATACTGGTCTCTGAATATAGGTAGCTAGCTACGTATGTACCGTTACAATATCAGGTTTTGCAGGTAGATGGCGTCCTTGGTACTGGGAACTACCAAAGCTAATATAGGCGCTTAAATGTTTATGTAAGTTTTAATATGTTATTTCTGAATCTGTCTATTGCTTTTATTAAAACGTCAATCGCGAACGATAAACGGAACAGCAAAATATCTTCCCTCAGTTTGTTTGTTTACATTTTTAACCGATTTCAATAAAATGTGGAGGTTCAATTCGAATGTTTTTCTTTTGACTGGATGAACCGATTTAATTTTATGGCTCAGAATAAATAATAACAAAACTAGACGGTTAGTAAAAAATGCGGAAATACTTTTAAATTATTGCCTGTCAATTTAATTATGATTTTGAGGACCACAAGTTGTCTCAATAAAATGACGTGATGCCATAGCTCTGTGTAAAACTAGACAAGTGGCAAAATCTATACTTACTTCTATTTCTATAAGTACTAATATTATTAGTATTTTATTTAGGTAATGTTGGTTTGTTTGTTTGTAAAATAAAAACTCTACAAATAGTTTTAAAGATTGTAAAATTCCGTCAGTCCAGTATTGATATTCCCACACTATAAAATTAGATTAGACAATAGGCCTCTGTCGGCTGGCGCGCGGCCAGAGAGAAAGTAATGGCCGGTGGATTGCGCAAATGCTGATATAAAATCACTTTAAACAAGCTTTGAGGCTGATTCAGAAGCTGATTAACCACTTTCTGTTACCTATAAATTTATTAAAAGCTGTGTCGGCTAAGTGTATTGGTACTTCGACTTTTGATCCGACTTACGCGGGTGAAACCGCGGGGCGCAGCTAGTATTCAATATTTGGCATGGTAAGTAATATATGTACTTGTAATAACAAGATGACTCACTGACTGACAAGTGCTTTGCTCTTAGATGTTGATGTGGCCCGCGGGCTAACTTGACCATATAATTACATGATAATGAAGCATCTAATTATTATATGATATTAAATTAAACGCTTAATTATATTACAGAGCATCTGAATAAAAAAATCTATATTTTACTTATCTCATTTATTTTATTGTTGTGTACGCTTACAGTTGTATGAATGTTTCATTTCTATTTAAGGAAGGAAGTATTATAATGTATGATCGAAAACTTTAAATATTTACTCAATACGACCATAATTAGAGACGACCTCTGTGGCGCAGCTGGGCGAACGCCTGGCTGAGATGCAGATGCAGAGGTTGCGGGTTCGATCCCCGCTACGGGACAAATGTTTGTATGTTCGGTAGACATTTGTTCCGTGTCTGGGTGTTTTCTATCTATAATAATTATGTATGTATTTACAAAAAAAAAAGTATGTATATCTGTCATCTGGTTACCATAACACAAGCATTAAGTTGCTTAGCTTGGGACTAGATGACGCTGTGTGGAATGTCCAAGGATATTTATATTTATTTATTTATAAAACAGGAGCCACACAGACACAGTCAAATGCCCACTTCTCTACCAGACCTGTTTCCTGCTTTTCGTTTCGATAAGAATTTGCGTTGTAAAAACAGAGTAGTAAAATTAGATACCGGTTCTATTTGCAACCGAAACGGGCCACGGAGCAATCATTGCGCTTCATAAGGTGATCGTTAATGAGCCCGTAGGCGTATTACCATACGTCTGCGGGGCGTCATGTTGTGGTAACAGATATGAGGGAAATGCATTATAAACTGAACCCCTTAGACAATGTTGCAATATTAGCGCGATGCGATAACGATTTATGACAATGTGGATATGAAATCGTCGACGCACAAATAATATTTGTAAAAATGCAAGGTTGTTTTTGTTTGAGAATTAATTTGGCCAGATTTGTTGATAGCAGTTGGTGTAAGGCCGTGACCAAGAGAGAGCCATAGAAACAGGGGCAGAGACCATCAGCCCGTTGTGTGGATGATAGAGAGGTCATAGAGTGAAGGGCATGATGATGAGGTATTGACTGACCTGAGTGCCTTAGAGGCGGGTTGCTCCTCGATCTCGACGGAGGGCTGGCGGGCGGCCTGGTGCGCCATGCTCTCTACACCGCCGTACAACGGGTCCGCGAGCGTGATCGCCTCAACTGCACAATAACATCATATACATACCTATATGTAGTGATGAGGTATTGACTGACCTGAGTGCCTTAGATGCGGGTTGCTCCTCGATCTCGACGGAGGGCTGGCGGGCGGCCTGGCGCGCCATGCTCTCTACACCGCCGTACAACGGGTCCGCGAGCGTGATCGCCTCAACTGCACAATAACATAACTATGTATTCAAGTAGTATCAGTCATCTGGTTACCATAACACAAGCATTTATAATTTTTATTATTATATTATTATATTCAGCCGTTTGTGTCCCACTGCTGGGCAAAGGCCTCCCCCCATTGCTTCCAGACGTCACGATCTTGCGCTAGAACCTCCCAGTCGGCTGTAAATTTGGCAAGTTCGTCCCGCCACCTTCTTTTAGGTCTGCCGCGTCGCCTTCGCGCCGAGTCAGGGCGCCACTCGGTGGCTACCTTTGCCCACAGCTCACTTGGCATGCGACAGACATGTCCAGCCCAAGCCAATGGGCTGGACATTTATAATAATAATAAATAATATTCTATTCTATTTAATTGCGTAGCTTGGGACTAGATGACGTTGTGTAGGATTTCCTAGGATATTTTTATATAAAGAAGTCATCAGCTAGTGGAAAATACTGCTGATGTATTAGGTCTCGGCACTGTTAGGATTTCCACCATAATGCATCTTTCCGCCATCGATCGTGCCGCAAAAGATACACACGTACAGGTCTTCTTCTTTCGTATGAGCAAGTGGCCAACTCTGGTGACGGAGTTTTTAGGCCGCCTAAGGCCTCCCTCATGGCTTAACGACTTTTAAAAGCCGGGACCGACAATTTAACGTGCCCTCCGAAGCACGGAAGCGCTCAGTTGATAATGCCCATTGCGGTCACCCATCCAAGTTGTGACCGCTCAGAGCTTTGCTTAACTTCGATGATCTATCAAGACCGTCTTAGCAAACTTCGCCACGAGCGCTTCGCACGTACAGGTAAAACTAATACTTCTATGTATCTGTTTTAAGAACAACTAATCGCTTTTTCATGTATCTTTGTGAAAATCACCACTAGCACCATGATCGATTTACTTATAAGTAATATGTTTTACTAGCTGCACCCCGCGGTTTCACCCGCGTAAATCCCGTTCCCGCGGGAATATCGGGATGAAAAGTAGCCTAGATGTGTTAATCCAGGGTATCATTTATCTACATACCAAACAACCAAATCGGTCCAGACGTTTTTGCGTGAAAGAATAACAAACATACATACATTCTCACAAACTTTCACATTTATAATATTAGTAGGATAGTATGTACTTACGGACATCACTGATATTCACGTTTTCTGGTTGTTCACTGTCATTTTGTGCGGCGTTTAGCTGCAAGGCGCCAATATCACCTGCAAAACAAGAGTTACTTAGATATCGAATGGTCAAAGTAATACCCTTCCAAAATTTACCATGCTTTGATTTATTGATATGGAATGGTCAAAGTAATACCCCTCCAATATTGACCATGTTTTGATATATTGAAGTCTTGGCACAACGTAATCTTATCGCCGACTTGGGTCTTATAATGCAAAGTCATTGTCATCAGTTAGATTACTCACTGCTGGACCAAGTCTTGCTCTTTTTAATGTCTTATGACCAGTCTCAATAACCTATCTATATTTTCTGCTTACTGTAGGTAGATATTGTTATTATTCGTTTAGATAAAGTCAAATATTCGCAGTAAGGTAAATCAAGGATAGATAGGTTATTGAAACCGGCCGCGCGTGAAACATGCGTGATGCGACTCAACAAAGCTACTTAGAGAAAAATAGGACCGTGTCGCTAAGTTGTGCTAAGATACAAGTCGATAATTTTTTTCAGAGATCTGTTTTGTGAATTTAAAAAAAAAAATTAAGCTTTACTTCAGTAATGCGTACCACAAGCAAGATCTGCAAGATGCAAAAAATATATCAAAAGCGTTTTCGATGTACACTTACACTTATCTATTCCATTCGAAAAAGTCATTCGCTATGCATTTTATCTACGAATATTTTCAGGCGATCTAAAATGCAGTGATCTATAACAGTTTTTGTGCGAATACGAAGGGTATTGCACTTTACCAGTATTTTGTGTAAGCATGCCCAATATACAATCCTACTAATATTATAAATGTGAAAGTTTGTGAGAATGTATGTATGTATGTTTGTTATTCTTTCACGCAAAAACGGCTGGACCGATTTGGTTGAAATTTGGTATGTAGGTAGGTGATACCCTGGATTAACACATAGGCTACTTTTTATCCCGATATTCCCGCGGGAACGGGACTTACGCGGGTGAAACCGCGGGGCGCAGCTAGTCAATACATAATTATTACATTTGCATGCTCAATGAGTCACTTTGTTTATGTAGGGTGTCCCACATCCATTAGGCATGTAATTTATATGTAAAGAATTTATGAATAAATTATTATTTTTGTAAATCCTACTAATCCTACTAAGTAATCCTATCCTACTCCTACTATAATATTATAAATGTGAAAGTTTGTGAGAATGTATGTTTGTTATTCTTTCACGCAAAAACGGCTGGACCGATTTGGTTGAAATTTGGTATGTAGATTGGTGATACCCTGGATTAACACATAGGCTACTTTTTATCCCGATATTCCCGCGGGAACGGGATTTACGCGGGTTACGCGGGTGAAACCGCGGGGCGCAGCTAGTGTTAAATAAATTAGGAGAATTAAATATTGAGGTAGCTAATCGAAGGTGGTCAATCAGTCATTATAACATCGGCGTAATTTATTTTAGTGCTAATATAGCGCTTCTGTGCTTCGCAGGGCACGTTAACTTGTCGGTCCCGAATTGTAGAGACAAATCTCAAACAATAATGTCATAGATAAGCACCACCTTTAATTAGCGTTTCAGTAATCAGGCGTTTGTCTTTCTTATGTAAATGCTGTTAGGTTTATGATTACTACAATTTTATCTTACTACAATTTTATCTTCTTATTGGCTTTCTACTAAGTAGATAGATACACAACGTGATTGTGTCTTTTTTTTGCCTCATCTATAGTTTGTTTGTTTGTTTGACGGAAGTAATCACCGAAACTACTGGATTGATTTCAAAAATTCTTTCACGGGTGTGTAGAATGGACTGTCCGGGAGGTTATAGGCTATATTTTATCCCGGTAGCTCCATTAGTACACCCGTGCGAAGCCGGGACGTGCTACTAGTTTGTAGTAAATCTTTAGAACATGCGTAGATGCGTCATATTACCCAAATATGTGATGTGTTAGATTTGTTGATAAGTAGATATAAGATTAGCGTTCATAAAATTCGTACACGTTATTACTTTCAGTACCTACCTTCACACTTTACGTCAAATCATGCTAAATGGCTGAATTCATTTTAAGAAAAAAAAACAGTTAATTGTGATTTTCCTAATCACATTTTTTAGCTTGTGGATAATGAAACTAATTAGAATAGATAATGGAAAAGTGATACGATTGGAGTCAAATTGTCGCCATTGATGTTTTCCATCATATTCTATACCTAAGCAATAAGGCCGCCAGTTGGTGCACAATTGTCTCTTTTCGAAATTGTTACTGTTTAGTCTTAAGTAAAGAACCAATAAAGAGTTATCAATCAATCAATCAATTCTAAATCTAGGAAACAGCTCCAACAATTTTGATGAAATTTAGTACGCACTACGCAGGAGGTTTCGTAGCTAGTAGGACACATTTTTAGAAAATATTGTTTTATCAGTATTTTTTAGTATTTCCAGATAAAGAAGGTACCTACTTACTAGTAGAAAAGTATAGTAAAACTCCTTTTTTTTACCGCGGACTAGTAAAACGCGAGCGCAGCTGCGGTCGGAAGCTAGTCTTTCATGTGACACATTTAGCAAGTTTCGTAGAATAGCTTAGTCTTTTACCACTTTTACATTAAAGTGTGGTTTAAAATTTGTCATCAGGTACCTACCTAAATAACATAATTTTCAGAATTTATAACATTCATTGAAGATTATTTATTATTGTAATATGTCACTAACATTTATGCAAGGAATTTGATTTGTAATTTCCTAGTGCTGAGACAGGTATAGTCGACAAAGAAGATGGTTTACCACTCTAAGGCTGAATATCATTTGCACATACAAAACATCAAGGGCTATTTTCGCTTGACAGATTGACCTGCTACGTCAGAATCTGTCATTCAGTAATCCTTAGCGAATAATTATGTTACTGGGAGATGTCATCAAAAGTGGTAAACCAATTTCTTTGTCGACTATACAATCAACAATATTAGTTTAACTAGTAATCTACTAGGCATTCTTCTTGAGCAAAAAAAAGGTTTCAAAAATAAAAAAAAATAGTACGTAAGATAAGGAAAAATTGATTATGAGTCAGGATCTTTTTTTGGTTCACAAACTTATAATTTGAAAATTAATTTTCCTCTACATAGTTTTTTTTCTTGTTTTCGAACGGGAAACCACACCTGAGTAGTATAATAAGGTAATAAGTGTCCATAAATACAATGTCTATTAACAAATAAACTATTTTTCCTTAATAACTTTTATTCTAAACCCTATTATAGAAAGTCTTGTTGAATGGCAGTGCCAAGATTTTCAATTTGAACATACCTAGTTTGTTTGTATCCAGTTTGATTTATTAACATGTACACATTTCAAATTGGTTTTATGTTTATTTAAACATGCTGACAGTAGGTACTTATTAGTCTAGGTTAGTTAAATACTCATTCCATTATCATTTTCATTATTATTATTATTTTTAAATTCTTTTTTATGTACTTATTTATGTAGTTAAGAAGAAGTTTGTGAGAGAAATAAATAAAATAATTATGATTATGATTCCGCATGTTTTATATTTTAGTTTTGGTGCATATTTTAGCTTTATTCAATCACTATCCAGTTTCTTATCAATGTACGATATGATAATGTTGACACCACTGGTTAAATTTGGTTTCTGAAAACCTGTTTCATGGCCTTATCCCGGACCAGCAAAGCAACAAGCCATGTGAAGCACAGAAGCGCTCACTAAATACCAGTAGCAATGACAAGTTACATTTTGCCTCTTTGTTTTATTAAGAATGTGCCTACCTATCTACCTATTTATTTATTGTTATTATTATTTATTATTATTTAGAACCTGTAACGTCCCACTGCAGGGCAAAGGCCTCCCTTCCTTCATTTATTATCATCTGTTATTTGATTTTTTTTATACTTTATTGTTTTGGTTTAATAGGTACCTTTGTAAATAGATATAAAGGCATGTGAGAGTAATTATAAAACAATTATTAACTAGTTGATTTATTTATTGACTCTCTTAATTATTTTATGTTTTATTGAAAAGAGATTCTGGAATTATCAAATAACTTTTTATTGTTGAAATTTTTAACTAAGTAAGATAATAAATAAACACAAGCTTGTAGATAATCATTGATTTTATAAACTTAAAGGAGCCTGTATCCATTGAGAGATTAATTTTTATACAACTCATTGTTATTAATTGTTACAATCATAGCGGTTAATTGATATTATAAATTATTATATTCAGCCGTTCATGTCCCACTGCTGGGCAAAGGCCTCCCCCCATTTGTTTGGTTAATTGATGATGTAAATAATTGTATTGTTAATATCAGTATAGACTATCTAAAGATATCTAAGTGCAGGCAGGTAGATTGTTTACACGATGAATGATGTGAAGACTAAACTAATGCCAAAGTATTATCAATACTTCTTCCAGGCCGGGAGACTAGTTTCAGATATTTATAGAACACACAACCCAGCTAACTAACACAGTGAAGTAAGCTCTATTTACATTGCACTAGTGCACCAAAACCAATGCCCCGCTCATCTTTCTGGATATGTATATTCACGTGCAAAGTGCTAGGCGCAACAAGGTGTTTATCTGATTGCCAAAATGGGCATAGCATGCACTGGTTACCTCCGCCGATGTCCATGGCACTTTGCAAGGAATACGACTTCGCAGCGGTCCCTCCGCACCAGAGATGGGCGCTTACCCGGTAAAAACCCGAACATTGGGTTTTTACCCATTTATACCCATTTATACCTACCCATTTAGAATTAATACCGGGTAAAAATTCAATACATCTTTTTTTGAGATTCATCAAACTATTTTTAGCTTTTACTTGTTCGTTTTTATTCTACACACTTGAAAAAAGTCTTAGCTACATAAATTCTTATAAAGAAGCTATTTATAGGCCAGTCATCTTAGCTTAAATTAGGTAAGAATCTCGGAATGCGAGATACCCAGCTGGAAAGTCAGTAAATAGTTGCTTAATGACACCCTAAAAGTTGTCTCAAAACCTACATATAGTAGCGTGTGCGCAACTATTAAATTTCAAGGTCAAAAAGTCACAAAAATCGGTTTTTAGTAGATATCTCATTTCCTATTGGTTTTTTGATATTTGTATGTTTTCCAATATTGTAGAATATACAATTCTCTACAAATTTTGTATAACAATTTTTTTTATATGGTGAACCGTTTTCGAGATAGAGGGCGGAGAGCGCGCGGCACAAACAGCATCATTTCAGGTCAACCGGTGCCTCCGGTCGAGAGGCCGCGGGCGGAGAGTGCTATAGTATAATCCTATCATACTTCCTACAATGCTTCTTGCTACTAATTATTGTAAATGTGAAAGTTTGTAAGAATGGATGTATGTTTTTTATTCTTTCACGCAAAAACGGCTGGACCGAATTGGTTGAAATTTGGTATGTAGATAGGTGACACCCTGTATTAACACATAAGATTTTTATTCCGATATTCCCGCGGAAACGGGACTTACGCGTGTGAAACCGTGGGGCGCAGCTAGTAGTTAATAAAAATTGACAAATATTTATAATTATTGATTTATCGATAGTTCATCAACTAGATTATAGCCTATACCTATACGGCGTATTTTCGACCGGAGGCACCAAGTGATGCTGCGACCGACCGCGCGCTCTCCGCCCTCTGTCTCGAAAACGGTTCACCGTATAAAAAAAATTATTAAACTAAACTTGTAGAGAATTGTGTATTCTACAATATTGAAAAACATATAAATATCAAAAAACCCATAGGAAATGAGATATCTACCAAAAACCGTTTTTCGTGACCTTTTGACCTTGAAATTTAATAGTTGCGCACACGCTACCATATGTAGGTTTTGAGACAACTTTTAGGGTGTCAATATGCAACTATTTACTGACTTTCCAGCTGGGTATCTCGGATTCCGAGGTGAATTACTAAAATGACTGGCCTATTATACCTTCCCATTTAGAATTAATACCTGGTAAAAATTCAATACATATTTTTTTGAGATATATCGAACTATTTTAAGCTTTTACTTGTTAGTTTTAGTTTAGATAGGTACTTGAAAAAGTTTTATTTAAAAAAAATTCAAATTATTAATATATTTTTTTAATATTTTTTTTATTCTTATTCAGGTTTAAGTTATTACAAAGGCACCTACACGAATCACAATTAAGTGGACTTTTGAAAGAAATTTTTGTCGATTTTAATTATCTAATGAAATCATATTTTAGACCAAAAATTAAGGGTTTTCCTGTGTAATATCAATGACACTCTACTTACTACTTATTTTCATAATAATTTATAATATTTCATAATATTTTTAACATTAAATAATTCAAAAATACATGTCGAATTTTTACCCGGTATAAATAAAAAATACCCGGTATAAATGGGTATTTATTCATTTTTACCTATTTTACCAATTCCTTCCTATTTAACCCACCCGAATTTTTACCCACCCGCCCATCTCTACTCCGCACTCAACAAAACGCACAAACAAATAGCTTCGTCATAGCGCCACCGCGTAAACACTGTTCAACGTGTCCGCAAACTGCACTCACTCAAAAACACTTGTATTACAAACAATATATTCCCGGTTAGTGGTACTTCATTGAGAACACACGATTATCTCTTCAATACGTAAAGTAAAGACGTACCTCCAGCATGAATGATCCTATTATAAACTGTCTCGTCGGTGTCGTCGCCCAAGGAACTAGTTATCAAGGTCTCGTCTCGGTCGCAAACTCGCAACTCGCACTCAACACTTCCAAGAATCGACACAGGTTATGCCGCGCACTTTAACACTTTTTAACTCACACGGTATCACTATATTGATAACGATATATTAATACACAACCTAACATAACCTTTTATTCGGAAAACTAAAATAAACCACCGACCGAACGAGAGGCGAGAAGTTTTTAGCACCTGGCGGGGCGGGTGAACAAACGGCCGATCTAACGTCAAAAAAGTAAACTTGGTAAATTTAGCGCGCGAGTGTGCGTGAGAGCGCCAAGTCACACCACGAATGAATGAAGGCGATTGGCCGCGTAAAGTCACATGGACACAGTGACGTATGCGGACATAGCGCATGCGCATTGTGAATTTCAATATAGTAGCGAGAGCAACAGAGACAGAAAATGTTGCTTTAATTACTCTTCTGTCACCAAGAATGCCGCCAAAATTTAATTATGCAATAAAAATTACCTACCCGGCATAAGACGTAATGAGTGGTGGGTGGGTTTGGGTAATGGGTGGGCCACATCAAGATAGATTATTATTATTTTTATTTTGTTATTATGAATCTAATAATTACAGTAAATTTATTGAAATTACCTATTATAGTTAATTACTACTTACGTAGGCATAGGTACATATGTAGGTAGGTAGGTATTTTAGGTAGGTACCTACCTACTTATTTTATTATTTGGAGGAAAGAGTTATAGTAGGTATTATGTTCTGTGGATGAGGTTGAGGCACAGATGGGTTGAGGGTAGGTTGGTACATCTACAAGCAGCGGGAAGAATTATTGTGAGTCACCACATTTCGGGGGTTGTTTCAGTTTCAGTGCGTAGGTGTAGGTAGGTAGGTAGGTACCTCGGTAGCCGACTCAGAAGTGCTCAATTTCAGAGGCGATGAGTCATCATTTCATTTGCTGTTTTTAGTTAGGTAGGTAAATAGGTACTCATTTTGTTGTTCGATCGGCAAATAAATACCTACGTACCTACTTACCTATACTTCATTTCTTGAATCGAGCTATTAGGAACAAAAATAAACGCACGTGATTGGTCGTCGGAAATACAGTGAAACCCGCTTAAGACGATTTCTCAGGGACCCCACCAAAAACGCGTCTTAAGCGAGAAAGCGTAATAAGCGGGATGGGGAAAATAGATAGAACATACTACATTATTATGTATTTTGTTCTTATTATTTTAAATTACATATGTACATTCAATACATTACCTATTTAAAATAATCACTTAGTAAAAGATTTTCAACATAACTCAACTTTTGCAGTGCGTCTTCACTTTGATCCAAAGAAGCAACATAGCGTCTTAAATCATTATCACTTGCAATACAACTTTCAATATCTCAATTTTTTCTTGAAGTGACAATGCCTTTCGCATAATTGTAGTCGTATTGTAACAAACAAATGATGGACTATTACAAAAGAATCAGAGCGTACGCGCGACAAGTCAAGAAATGACGATCGGGGCAAACAAAAGTGCGGGCGGGGCGAGCGGGCAGGCGTATTAAACGGGATGACGATCGTATTAAGCGTTAAGAAATGTATGAAAATTTGTCTCAAGTTGCAGGGACTGGCGTAAAGCGGCGTATTATGCGAGAAATCGTATTAAGCGTGATCGTATTAAACGGGTTATACTGTAATTGTATTTCTCGTGATTGGCTAGATTGTCAAATCAATTGTCAATTGTCAAATCTAGCCAACCCAATGAATTTCGACGACCAATCACGTGCGATTATTTTTCTTCCTATTAGCTCGATTCAAGAAATGAAGTATAGGCAGGTACCTACTTCATCATTTCAACTGTCTAAAACTCTAAACTATGACGGTTCATGAGACACATCATGGTGGTCAGATCCAGATCAACTCAATAATGACGGACTTTTTAAAACATTTGACAAACAATAGGTAGGTACTTACGTAAATACAGTAATCGAAACCACAGTCTCCTGACATTAGAATTGTATAATTTATATATTTCCATTCTCCATCAATACACAGCCACTTCAACTCCTAACAGAATATTAAATGATACAACCAAAATAACTCAATTGGTATATAAATTATCCTCGTACCTACAGGTCCATACATACACTTGTTACAGTGCAACTTAACCTGTCCAATCTATGCATCCTTCTGACACCTAAGCACCTAACTAACATAGGAATCCCTTTTAGGTATTAATATAGGCATTAATAGGTACCTAACTGGAAATTCTGATTCACGTCAACTATCGACACGACTGACGACATAATTAATAGGTACCTACCTATAATAAAAGGGAAAGTGTGTGTGTCTGTTTGTTTGACCGTCTTTCACGGCTAAACGGGGCGACAGACGGATTGACGTGATTTTTTGTGTGGTGATAGTTGAATGGATGAAGAGTGACATAGGCTACTTTTTATCCCGATATTCCCGCGGGAACGGGACTTAAGCGGGTGAAATCGCGTGATACCTTGGATTAACACATATAGGCTACTTACTTTTATTTCGATGTTCGCAGCTAGGCGAGAATATTTTGCTACACTACACCTGGTAATCAAGTACTTAGGTACCTAATTATTTTCCAGTTTTCCTCATTGCTAGAAAGTGTGTGGATGAGTCACGCACGACGAGCGCGTAGTAACTTGACGTATTCTGTGGCGCCGGGCGGCTGAAAGACGCGCATGTTGAACTTGCGTGAGGCGCCTAGCCTTGCCGACAGGTGCCGCATTGGTACTTATTCCGAATACCAACCCTATTAGAAGTTACTGTGATCGTAGCTAGCCTATAAAACACACAATGTGTCCTAGTAAAACACAAATGACCTGAAACTTGGTCCTTTATTTTGCCAATTTTACGCTTAGTTTTTAGGCATTGCTTTTGGTACACCCTGTCTAAAAGCAAGAGTCTTTTAGTCTGCGAACGAACCTAAGCAGACCAAGAAGCACTGCCTAGTGAGAAAGGAACCTACCTATTTATTTTGCATTCAAACAAGTGTGATTTTTGTAGATAGATAGATAGATAGATAAACATTTATTCATCACACACCACACAACACGAAGGTACAGTAGAAAAAAGACAAAAACAGAGAAGGACATAAAAAACAGGCAGGCAGGTAGGTACAAAAAAGAAAACAAGTTAAAAGACAGGCAGGTACAAAAAAGAAAACAAATCAAATTACGGACAAACATTTGGCTATACTAAAACTTGTCAAATCAACTTGTCAACCTTCCTACCTAGGTAGGTACCTACCCTTAAAATGTGGACTTGTCCTATTTGGGTAGGTACCATTAAGGTACCTATTTGGGTAATATTTATGTTTTTATTTTCCCAAAAACAGTAATATCCACGTCCTGTAAATGCAGATATGCGTCACTCCTGCGGGCGCGGGCGTTCAGGCGACCGCGCGGCGCGACCAGCCGGCGACGCGTGGTGACGCCGCACGCGACGCACCGTCTGAAAACACCCTAAGCTGTTTGTGCCTTTGCATAAAACTACAACCACTTAAGTAGGTACCTACTATATAGTATCTAGCTCTCCGGCTCTACCAAAGAAAAGAGATGGAATCTCTACTGCTTAGATTTGCAGTTTTGTGGAAAACAAACTGGATCTAAGGTACCTACCTAAACCTAGACCGTAGGTTCACCTAAGATCCTAAAAAGGTTGTTATGATAAGGTTCCGCAGTGTAGGTGTGCTATGAGCGAGATAAAGCGTGTGAAGGATGCGGTCTCGCAAGCTGTCACTTACATACTTACCAAGAACCTACATAAAAATACGACAAAATAAATAAATAAGGACATGCCTCTGTCTACTTTTTTTAATAGACTTCTCCAAAGATCCAAAATAAGTAGTTATCGCAATGAGGAAGCAGTAGGAAGATGATTGCTCTGAGAGTTATCGTTACCGAGTCGTTACCTATAAACTTAAAAATAGTATCTAAGTAGAAACTTTTTGGAGTCCAAAAAAGTTTTAATTTTCGCTAATTTCGAGGTGAGAATGATTCGAAATTCAAATGACTCAATTGAACGTCACCTTCCATCAATCAATCCGTAGCCAAACAAATAGCTTTTGATATATTTATCCACAATAGCCATATAAAAGAAGTGATTATATTTCGCGAAAGTAGCGAGAAAAAGTTTGAAAATGCCTGAGAACGTAAAAGTGCCCCGCAGCGCGTCCCCGGTGGCGCGAGCTGGTGCGGGAGACATCTCCGAGAGAGAGCTGACGAGGGAGAGGCACAACCTGCAGACTCCACCAGCGTGAGTGTTGTTTCCTGGGAGAGATCATGAGCAGGAGGCTTACCGTGACGTATTTTAAACAATTCAGTTTAGGTTCTAAGTTTTAACTGTCCGAAGTTCAACGCTCAAAGTTACGTTAGCGCCTTAGCTTACGTCAAAAGCAGTTCATTAAAGGACCTAAACTGAATCGCTTTTAAAATTTAATACAGTCATAGTAAGCCTACAGTAGGTTTTATGCTCGTATTCAGAGTTCACAAGTTTAAGTTATAGCTTTGATTTTTGACAGTTAATGATCATTATCATGGTAGTACGTACCTACCTACAGACTTCAAAGAGCCTTAAATCCTTGCTTAGTAACTAAATTTAATAAATATAGGTGAAAAGAAGGGTCGAAATGCAGGGGTGATTGTCGCCCTGGCAATCACCCTGATTACAGGGGGTTAGGTCACTCTATTATGCAATGCCTCTGTTTAAGGGCTGATTGTAAGGGTAGGTCGGTTGTTAATGAAGGGTTAGTGTTTGGGATCGATGTGTAGTGTACCTACAATACCTACATAGTTAGTCATACCTAGGTTGTAGATTTATTTATCAATGAAAATTAAAAGAAAGGAATCGGGTCTCTTATGGCGATTAATTCATTCTCTGATCGGAATGCATTTAATTCGAAGATCGTAATATAGAATCCAATGTACCTATTCCATAAAGTATGTAGGTACCTAGGATGGCTGTTTTAGATATACCTACATAAGACAGTTTTAACGCATCAGCATTTATCAACAATGTTGTCCCTACAATATTTTCCTTATCTCTAGGCGCCTTCAACCTGTCCACCCGAAGAAGAAGCTATTCTTCACTCCGGTGAGCAAGTACACAGCGTCTCGGGTGCCCACTCCTCACCTCGCCAGGATCCGCAGCTGCCTGGAGGAGCTGACGGCGGCCAACACGGCTGCGCGCGCGCACAAGATGCCGCCCAAGTCCAGCTCTATGGAGGACCTCACTCCAACCAAGAGGATGAAGAGGGAGAAGTAAGTTAAAATTTGGTAGGCTATAGTTAGGGATACATCAGCTGCTCGATTCTTGACGACATTATTGCACGTTATATATCTTTTGTTTTCTAAAATTCATAGAATTTTTCAAAATAACCACGCCGTGACGTGCCGTTAGGACATGGTTATTTGGAGAATAAGGCGGCAGCTCTTATCTTACAGCTATTGTTTGAACATTGTTTGTGATTGTCGTAGTCCGAAGACGGACGTCCTGCCGGTGATCAGGTCTCCGTCATCGCTGGGCGGTGACGTCACGGTGGCCGGCGCCCGCGTCGCGCGCTTCATGCTGCTCTGCGCCTGGCGCAGGCGGAGGGATGAGGTGCGCTGTCTGAGGAGGACCTTGGAGTTCCAGGTGATTTGATGCTTCATCATCCACCTGCCCTTATCCCACTATGTGGGGTCGGCACAACATGTTTTCTTCTTCCACTTCCCTCTATCAGACGTCATCTCAGCACTCACACCTTTCTTACTCATGACATCCTTCACACAATCCATCCATCTTTTCTTGGGTCTACCTCTAGACCTTTATCCATCCACATATCAAGTACTATCCTAGTAACATGGTTATTAGATGCTGACTAGGCCGACTTTGTCTGGGGAAATAATTGGCCTGGCCGCGTCCGCAGCAGGTGGCACGTTAAGAGGCTAGTTGAGAGGCAAGCTTAGTTCGAGATGATAAGGACATAGCCAAGCGACCCACTTGGCTTCATTAAGCAGAGTTATCGAAGCGATCCACTTGTGCCACCTGCCAGTACGACCTTGGCCTTAAAGTTGTTATACTTATTAGATATATCCAGGTGTCGTGTTCGGAGCGGCTTCGCATGCAAGTGGTCGCTCTCAAGTCTCTACTGGACTCTGACAACGTGAAGGTTCGCCTCGCGATGAAGGAGCTCGAGAGACTCAAGCAGCTCGTTAAGGACAAGGAGAGGGAGAGGGCGGTGCTAGAGCGAGTAAGAACTATCTGTTGCGACTGTAGTTGTAGGTCGCGCCATGTGAAAAGAACGCTGAGAAACATACACCCTCCCGTTCCCCTCAGCGTTCTTTAATACGTGGCGCGACTTAGGTGTATCTACTGCTGGATTCATAGACGGACGGACAGTACTTAAGTAGATAACTAACCTTTAACTAAATTAAATCAATTTGATGTGACAAAGCTACTCTGAAACTTAGAATTTGTCTATATTTTTTGTTGCAGGCAGGACCTACCTACCTATCTTTCTGTAACTAATTTCTGTAATATTACTAATACAAAACAATATTGGCATGTACCTAGATGTGAACAGTATGTGCCTAATGAAATAATCTAAAATATTCTTTTCAGGAAAAGCTGGCTTTAGAAGACGATGTTTGCGCTGCAGAAGACAGAGCTTCCGAAATGAGCATCGGTAAGATATTATTATCTAACTACTACTCATACGGCTGATTTGATGACGACATGAAGTACCTACGTCATACAAAGCTTTTGATTACTTATCCATGCATTTTGTGTCTCATCAAAAAAGCCGTGTTACCGTGATACCCAATTGGATTGTTACTGCGACTTTCATTCCAAAGGTTGTGGGATCGAATCCGGCCCTGCATCAATGGACTTTTCGTGTCTAAAAGTTTATACACAAGTTTTAAACGGTGAAGGAAACTATTGACCATTCAGACAGTCTTTCCTGTGGATATGGCCGGCTAAGCTGTAAGGGGTGGTTTAGGTATAGTGCAACCATGCCCCAGGCACTAGTGTCCCGTTCATCATCATCTCCCTGCCCTTATCCCACTAAGTGGGGTCGGCACATGTTTCCTTCCTCCATTAGTGTCCCGTTCAGTGTAGGCAAAGCTGTATAAGCTGTATAAATCACCTTGTAAAGGTTTGATTTGTTAGTGTCATAAGTCGGTTTTCCCAGGTTGGCGTAACTGTCGCAACGAGTTGGAAGGCGTGCGTGCGGCCGCCGTGATGGGCGAGCGAGCGCTGGCGGCGGAGCGGGACGCTGCTAGCGAAGCACGGAAGCAGAGGGACCACGCCTTGGACAGGGTACTCTACTTATACGTGTCTGGGTGTTCTCTATCTATAATATGTATGTATTTACAAAAAAAAAGTATCTTAAGTATTATATCAGTCATCTGGTTACCATAACACAAGCATTAAGTTGCTTAGCTAGGGACTAGATGACGCTGTGTGGAATGTCCAAGGATATTCGTTTATTTTATTTATTTATTTATACCTTACTACTGGTACCTCATCTCGAACATTGAAATAACTCCTTTTTAAGCTATTGCATAGCTTCTATCGCGGGCCTTGAGCGTGGAGACCGAATCCAGAAATTCCGTAACAAAAAAACCTAACGCTGTCTCTTTAGTTCAGCATCTCGCCTCTAGGTGGCATGCGATAGCTTTACCGCGGCAGTCCCCGAGTGCCACACGTCTTTTTTCTTAATTAAATTGCTTAGCATGGGACTAGATAACGCTGTGCGAAATGTCCAAGACCTATTTATTGTAATACAGCTGTCAGCAGCAGAGGCGGAGCTGTCCCAGCTGGAGGAGGAGCTGGGGGGAGCGGAGGAGGAGGGGGAGGGGCTGCGCGCGGAGCTGGCGGACATGCAGGCAGCGCACGATGAACTCACACGACAGCTGGATCAGGAACACAAGTTAGTATCCTGCTCTATAGGATAGGAACAGAAGATGGAGTGAAGCGTGCAACAAAGCAACTCACACAACAACCGGATAAGGAACACAAGTTAGTATCCTGCTCTATAGGATAGGAACAGAAGATGGGGTGAAACGTGGAGAAAGCAACTCACACAACAACTGGATAAGGAACACAAGTAGGTATCCTGCTCTATAGGAACAGAAGATGGAGTGAAGCGTGGAGAAAGCAACTCATACAACAACCGGATAAGGAACACAAGGCAATCCTGCTCTATAGGTAGGAACAGAAGATGGGGTGAAACGTGGAGAAATCAAGCTGGAAGGATTGCTAGAAGTAAGTATAATAGCAGGAAGGGACAGTAGTAAATTGTACGACGCTCTGGAACAGAAGGCAGAGACTGGAACATGAGAGTGCAAAAAGCGGAGGAGCTAGCGAAAACACAGTATGAAAACTTAATAATTTATGAGATTAAATAAAAGGAGAGCCAGGGCAGATCGCATTAACTATATTTAAAGCTGATAATCCTTACAATTTCTAAGCATAGTCCGCTAGACGTACCTATTCAACAAGAAATTTTGTTCTATGCCCCTGGCTACAAACAGAACACCTATAATAGGTATAAGGTGACCTGGAACCAGTGACGCTATTATGCCTGGAACAGTTCTTAAATAAATGCTTAGGTCTCAGACCTGTAATACTTCCAGCGTCAGACTAGCGTGCGGTCTAGAGATAGCAGCCCTGAACATGCGAGTGTCGCGCACGGACGACGACGTGGCGGCGCTGAAGGCAGCCGCCGCCGAGCTGAGGACGCAGCTGGCACAGGCCGAGCTACAGCTCAGAGTTACGAGGGAACAGCTCGACTGGTGGCCCAAACCGCTCACCAAGTTAGTTACATTAACTACACGTCATTTCTTGAAGCAAGCTAATAGCCTATTCCATGTAATTTGTTCCATAATAAAAAGATTTGATTGATTTGATTAATAGGAATAAAATAAACGCACATAATTGGTCGTCGAAAATAATTGTCTATTCTCGGATTGGCTTGATTTGACAGTTGACAATTGATTTGACAATCTAGGCAATCACGAGAAAGACAATTATTTTTGACGACCAATCACGTGTGTTTATTTCTCTTCCTATTAGCTCGTTTCAATAAATTAAGTATAGTTGACTATTCCAAGTGGTCTGTATTAAGATGTTATTGAATGAAGATATTTTGACAGTGACTTTGCTAACTTCCTCCCAGGTTTGTAGGCGCCATGCGGTGGTGGGTGCGCCGCCCCAGCTCGCTCCGTGCCGCCTTCCTCTGGAGCTGCGTCCCGCCCACTCACGGCGCCACGCAACTCACACACACACTTTACTTGATCTAACACACACTACACTTACACACACTATACTTGATCTAACACACACTACACTTACACACACTATACTGCTATACTTGATCTAACACCTTCCTTCCACTCGACACCACCAAAACGACACCATCCGTGGTGTCGTATGGAATCACTAGTCCATACGACACCACCCTAGTGATGTTCAGAAACGCGTGTTTTTGACTAACAGCTCCCAGTTCATTAAAATAAATAAATAAATATCAGACAACATCACATACATTGATCCGACCATTGTTTGTTAAACTTTATCAAATGACATACCTCATTAATGAAACTGCTTGAACATAATTAGAGTTTTCATATCAATAACTTTGTATGTAGGTAACCTCACTATTAGTCGGTGGTGTCGTATGGACTAGTGATTCCATACGACACCACCGATGGTGTCGTTTTGGTGGTGTCGAGTGGAAGGAAGGATCTAACACCACACATTTCATACAATACTTATTACAAAGAATTTATAGTTTTTACGTCTTTTATATAAGTACTTAGGTTTGTATACGGTGAGTATTTATCATGTTATTGCTTTATCTTTTAGAAAGTATTGTAAGATTATTTATAAGTGACTTTGTTATTTAATTAAAATTATAATTTTTACTTTCTCGTTTTATTTACTCAATTATCGTTATTTCCCAAATAATCATGATAACAGATTTTGATAAGTAGGTTTTCTAAAAAAAAACAAAGTTCCGTAGTCATTATTTTATTTCAGTCTTACATTGCTATTCAACGAACATTTTGAACTACAAAGTAGAAACATGGAGTGCTATCACTAGAATAGTTGACAACAAACACAGTTGGTGCTTACAATAGCTATTTACACAAGCATGAGTACACTTTCTACACTAGGTTGTCTGGAAGAGATCACTCAGATAAGGCTGTATACTGGTGCAAAGTAAGAAAATAAATTTTAACTTAAAAATGTTATTATAGGCCTTACTATTCTCACTGTCAAAAAATTTTTGTACCAAAAGGTACTAGATACTATACAATAGGTAGAGACAAAATATCCTAGATTAATTATATAAATTATTTTAATTATAATAAATACAGTTGACTGTACATAACATTCATGTCTATTTTATAATAAAGAATTTGACTCACTACTTTCAGCAATAAGTTATTAAATGATTTTTTTTTTAAATAATCCTTATCTTTAAGATTTAGACCTAATTGGACAATCTACTTGACATTTTTTATTCTTGAGTTAAGGTGCATGACAACTAAAGCGTTACGAATACATGAAGAGCGCTTCGGTTCTTTGGAGGGTACTTTAGGTCCCAGATAGTCATAACGGAGGCCTTCATGTGGCCTAAGTAATCCATCCGATCTAGCCAATACGATATCCCTACACATAAAAAACATGGTTTTATAAAGACAGAATAGTTATCTGTTTTTAGTGGGTGCGAAATACTTTAGATTAGTGTAACTCTAGTTATTCACAGAAATATTAGGCGTATCAATGTCACTCTAACTCTAATTATTCAATATATTTTAACATGAACTTACAAGACAAAATGCTTAGATGTTAACCTTCTTTCGTTCTTATTGTCATGTTCCCCCGAGAAGTGGCAGGATTCCTTTCGACTTAACTAACGGAATGATTACAATATCTTAACTAGTGAACAGTTGGACCAAATATGCAAACAAAAGAATTGCAAAAAAAATGTTACATCCACGTTGGTTCGCCGCGGTTAAGTGGACACTAGCCTTAAAACTTTTAACTTTAACCTAAAGAGTTTGTTGCAGATTGATTTCTATGCCATATGGTGTTGCAAAATTCATAAGAAAATAATTTCGTGATTGAAAACATCCTATAAATTATATATTAATCAACTGTAATTCCTATAAATTATATATTAATCAACTGTAATTTTAGCAAAGCTTTAACGAGTGTTAAGACTCATTCATTTAATAAATGCCATTCGATTTAAGCTCTAGCAAGCTGTAAATAACATAGCTAAGAAATGATGTGTGTTTAGAATGAAATATAGTCAAACAATTCAATGAACGGTGCTTCTTCGAAATTGGTCCTAATTGGGCAACACCTCTTAATTACAAAATTAAATAATATTGCTTTTATTCTACTCTAAAGATACTGACTAGTCAATTGTTGCGTTGAATACGTTTAACAAACACTTAAGAGACGTGCAAGCTGACATGATAGTGCGTCAGTTTGGACGAAGCTTAATAAATTGAACTAGGAAACGTATAAGAACAATATTTACAAAATAGCGGCTAGGAAAGTTGTTTGGGACAAACTTTAGTATAGCATCACAATGATAGACAAATCTCATCATCATCATCATTGCAGCCCTTCTCAACCCACTGCTGGGTATAGGCCTCTCTTCAAATATGCAAAAAACACTGAAATGAAATCATTCTATAACAAAATTCTATAAAAAACAAAATGGCAGATTTAATTACTTACTACTTAAACATCGCAATTCCATTTGCAATAATAATGACAGAGAATTTACTGAATGAATGAACTGATGAACGTGATACTCTTTCTATATCATTCCAAACCCTTCCCCTCCTTCATTGATAGCCCACAACAGCGCGTGTACGAGTTGTTCATAAGAATCGTAGTCCGGTAGACAGAGTTGGTTGAAGCAGGTGTGAGCGGTCGGCAGCGCGCCGAACGTAGCGGCCGGAGTTATCTGGAAGCGCGGGTTCAGTTCCTGGAAGAGACAGCACGAGATTAAACCTCTAGCATATAAGAATGTGGTCATGTCTGCACGTCGAATGATCTTTGAGCCAAAACAACTGAGTGTCAAGGGCATTGAAGTGGCGCGAATCGGCGCGATGTACTAAACTAATGGAAAACTCTATAGCGTTAGACCGAGATTTATGTATAGAATAGGAAATGGGGATAAGGAGTGGGTGAT
This sequence comes from Xanthorhoe spadicearia, assembly GCA_947086425.1. Classification (NCBI taxonomy): domain Eukaryota; kingdom Metazoa; phylum Arthropoda; class Insecta; order Lepidoptera; family Geometridae; genus Xanthorhoe; species Xanthorhoe spadicearia. The sequence continues at coordinate 528,770 of OX352201.1, forward strand.
AGGGAATGGGGATACGGATTCGGGATAGGGAATGGGGATAAAGATTCGGGATAGGGACTGGGGATAAGCATTTGCTTTACAGTGTAACACCCACATCCAGGGCATCAGTCGCTCGTGGCGCCCTCTCTCCTTGCCCTGGAACTGACCTGGCCTGCCCTGGAACTGACCTGGAAGCCGCCGGGCGGCAGCTGTCCGCAGCCGGTGGTGAACTGCAGCAGGCGCGCCCGCTCCTCGTTGGTGAAGCAGTCGAGCGCGGCCCACAGCCAGCCCAGCAGCCGCTCCCAGTAGCTCGTGCCGCCCACTGACCTGGAAGCCGCCGGGCGGCAGCTGTCCGCAGCCGGTGGTGAACTGCAGCAGGCGCGCCCGCTCCTCGTTGGTGAAGCAGTCGAGCGCGGCCCACAGCCAGCCCAGCAGCCGCTCCCAGTAGCTCGTGCCGCCCACTGACCTGGAAGCCGCCGGGCGGTAGCTGTCCGCAGCCGGTGGTGAACTGCAGCAGGCGCGCCCGCTCCTCGTTGGTGAAGCAGTCGAGCGCGGCCCACAGCCAGCCCAGCAGCCGCTCCCAGTAGCTCGTGCCGCCCACTGACCTGGAAGCCGCCGGGCGGCAGCTGTCCGCAGCCGGTGGTGAACTGCAGCAGGCGCGCCCGCTCCTCGTTGGTGAAGCAGTCGAGCGCGGCCCACAGCCAGCCCAGCAGCCGCTCCCAGTAGCTCGTGCCGCCCACTGACCTGGAAGCCGCCGGGCGGCAGCTGTCCGCAGCCGGTGGTGAACTGCAGCAGGCGCGCCCGCTCCTCGTTGGTGAAGCAGTCGAGCGCGGCCCACAGCCAGCCCAGCAGCCGCTCCCAGTAGCTCGTGCCGCCCACTGACCTGGAAGCCGCCGGGCGGCAGCTGTCCGCAGCCGGTGGTGAACTGCAGCAGGCGCGCCCGCTCCTCGTTGGTGAAGCAGTCGAGCGCGGCCCACAGCCAGCCCAGCAGCCGCTCCCACTCCCGCCCGCTGCCGCCCACCGCCGCGTGCGCGCGCCAGTCAGACACGCACACCTCGCCCGTGCCGCACGCTAGCAACTGTAACACACAACATAAAGATTACTTATTATTTATTTATTTATTAGAACTGATCCAAATGCGCACACAAGGCAGCCCCAGATCAAGACGGGGCCCGTGCCCTGGGCGGCAAATTTAGAGGGCGGCAAATTTTTATTTAGTAAATCTTAACACTAGGTATAAGCAGACAAAACAAACAAATCCGGGGTCATTGAACGTTAAACTACCTCGAGTTCGTTCTCAATGAAGATGGGCAGAAAGTACTGGATCTAGTTTCTGTGTCCACCTGGCACGACATGTGTTACCTCGAGTTCGTTCTCGTCGAATATATTGAGCAGGTTGTCCGGCACGAGCAGCTGCAGGCCGCGCAGGAAGGCCTCCACCTCGGGCCGACAGCGCGCCGCCAGCCGCCACTGCGCCAGACCGTCCAGGTACTGGATCTTGGTGGAATTCGTCACCTGCCATATCACATTTATTTATTTATTTACAACTTACTACTATCGTTACAGGCTGTGCCTAATGCAATAGTGTAGTCCCATGCAATACAATCATGTCAATTCAATTCATCTATTGGATTAGCATGTATGAAACCAAATTGCAGCGTGCGCTAAAATTTGCCGCCCTAGAACGCTGCCGCCCATTAACGTCCTACACAGTAAACACCTGATAAAGTGCGAACGCTTTTAGTTCGCACATGATCGTTCTAGCGCAAACAATCCAGCCCCATGCCTCTTACGTTGGACCAATAAGGATCTGATTAGTGACCCGCGAACATTTCTGATTTGTCATGATTTGTCCGTGATCTTGAACTGACCAATAAGCGCTCACTTTCCCACTCCCGTTACACCTCAGTAGACAGAAAAGTTTGTATTGCGAAGTAGTACTATTTAGGTGTCTACTGGGTAAGACGACAATGCTGCCGCTCCTAAGCCGCGGCCTACACGGCCTATTGACAAACCCAGGCCTGTACATACCCGGATGGTGGCCCCCCCGGGCAGCAGTTCCCGGGTGTGCAGCAGGCGGCCCTCGCTGGAGTACACCTCGTCGCAGAAGGTCAGCTCGGTCGCGCAGTCAGCCGCTTCCAGGTCTGTCTCCAAAACGTACTTTATCTTGGACAGGAAGAGCTCGGGGTCGTCTTGTTCGAAGTACTGGGAAAGAAAGAAAGAAAGAAAAACGTGTTTATTTCTGTAGAACATCAAGTTAGATTACTTAAAAATGTTGTCCGAGACCGGACCATTTACGCACGGGAGGAGAAGCGGGGGGCTCCGTCACACCGCGAGCCGGTTTAGCGACACAGCGACTTGTCCCACACTTGCCTCCTACGCTCTTTAGAGAAGAAAGGTAGTTAGGGTTGCCCTAACTACCTTTCTGCCTGACCCATAAATTGTAACATCGCTAGTAATTCTGTATAACTTTATATAAATTAATAAACTTGAATATACCACTACAACATGTATGTTGTAGTGGTATATTCAAGTTTATATTATATACTGTAGTCCACTCTATTATTGAAGGCATCCTTTACAATGTACAGCTCTTATAAGCCAGGTGACTCTATTGCCTGTTCCAACGCAACTTCCTACACCAGGGAAAGAATCAGGCTGGAGCCTGGTGAGTGACATACCTTGTAGTGCACTCTAGTGCCGATGAGTTGTGCTAGGAAGGACCTGGTGAGCCTGGCCCGCACGAGCTGCCGATGCGGCCCGCCCAGCGCGCTCTCATACAAACACTTGCCGAACAACTTGCCTGCCAGCTCGAAGTGCTTCAACTGACAGAAAGGAAACAACAGCTGGTGAGTGACATACCTTGTAGTGCACTCTGGTGCCGATGAGTTGTGCGAGGAAGGACCTGGTGAGCCTGGCTCGCACGAGCTGCCGATGCGGCCCGCCCAGCGCGCTCTCATACAAACACTTGCCGAACAACTTGCCCGCCAGCTCGAAGTGCTTTAACTAACAGAAAGGAAACAACAGCTGGTGAGTAACATACCTTGTAGTGCACTCTAGTGCCGATGAGTTGTGCGAGGAAGGACCTGGTGAGCCTGGCCCGCACGAGCTGCCGATGCGGCCCGCCCAGCGCGCTCTCATACAAACACTTGCCGAACAACTTGCCTGCCAGCTCGAAGTGCTTCAACTGACAGAAAGGAAACAAGTGACAACATTACATATAAACATATCTAGTAAGTGCATAAATTAGTTTGGTGAGCAAGTGGCGAACTCTAGTGACGAAGTTTTTAGGCCGCCTAAAGGCATCCGTCATGGCTTAACGACTTTTAAAAAGCCGGGACCGACAATTTAACTCGCCATCCGAAGCACGGAAGCGCTCACTTCAGTTGTTACCGCTCTGGGCGTTGCTTAACTTCGACGATCTATCAAGACCGTCAGCAAACTTCGGCGCGAGCGCTTCAATTTAAGAAAATGCTAAAGTAGGTGGGGAATAAACAAAACTAATCTATTATTTAACTTATTTATTTATTCCCAACGGGGCTCTAGTTGCGGCCAAACCTATACTTAAGAACTTATGTACCAACTTGAAACAATAAACGAATATGAAATACTAGCTGCGCCCAGCGGTTTCATCCGCGTAAGTCCCGTTCCCGCGGGAACATCGGGATAAAGAGTAGCCTATGTGTTAATCCAGGGTATCACCTGTCTACAACCAAATCGGTCCAGCCGTTTTTGCGTGAAAGAATAACAAACATGCATACATTCTCACAAACTTTCACATCTAAAATATTAGTAGGATAGGAAGTAAAGCAGGATAGTAGGATAATGTAAAATAGTATATTGACACCTATAAGAACGTTGTTAGTGTTAACCTTGAGATGCGGCGCGCGCTGCGAGGCCGGGTTGGGGTGCACCAGCCCGGCAGCGGACTCGTTGAAGCTCACGAACAGACCGTACTTCGCGTCGAACAACTGAGCGCACAGTAGCGAGAACCACTCCCGGCGGACACCGCCCCAGTCTACCCCTGTTAACACAACAATATATACTAGTGACTCGCAGATCTTGAATCACTTTATCTATTAAAAAAACCACATCAAAATCCGTTGCGTAGTTTTAAAGATTTATGCATACATAGGGAGAGAGAAAGCGACTTTGTTTTATCAATGTAGTGGGATATTTACCATTATTCGTAGTTTATGAGTTAGTTTGAGATTTATGAAACTCATCAATCTCAAACTAACTCAATACTATCATCGTTGTAATATCAACGTGGAGGGGAAAAGCTGCGCAGTAGGCGCTTTTAAGGAATCTTGGGTGTGATTGGTTGTGTGGTGACGCGGCGCACTTCACACCATTGATGTAGCGCGTGTTATTGGTTCGTGAGCGAGTGACCCCCCACCAACACATACCACGTTCCCCTCATCGTTCTTCTGGGTGTCTGGTCTTTCTATACATAATATGGATGTATTTACAAATAAAAATGTATCTAAGTATTATATCAGTAATCTGATTACTATAACACAAGCATTAAGTTGCTTAGCTTGGCACTAGATGACGCTGTGTGGAATGTCCAAAGATATTTATTTATTTATTTATTCTTACGTGGCGCGACGTACCTTGTTCACCCTGGAAGGATACATCGAAGTTCTTGCACCAGTCCGCGACTCCGAAGTGCCTGGTCGCCTTCAGGCTGGAGAGGAGCAGCTGGTCGCGCGACACGCGCACCGCTATCTTGTCGACAACAGTCAACACGTACCTTGTTCACCCTGGAAGGATACATCGAAGTTCTTGCACCAGTCCGCGACTCCGAAGTGCCTGGTCGCCTTCAGGCTGGAGAGGAGCAGCTGGTCGCGCGACACGCGCACCGCTATCTTGTCGACAACAGTCAACACGTACCTTGTTCACCCTGGAAGGATACATCGAAGTTCTTGCACCAGTCCGCGACTCCGAAGTGCCTGGTCGCCTTCAGGCTGGAGAGGAGCAGCTGGTCGCGCGACACGCGCACCGCTATCTTGTCGACAACAGTCAACACGTACCTTGTTCACCCTGGAAGGATACATCGAAGTTCTTGCACCAGTCCGCGACTCCGAAGTGCCTGGTCGCCTTCAGGCTGGAGAGGAGCAGCTGGTCGCGCGACACGCGCACCGCTATCTTGTCGACAACAGTCAACACGTACCTTGTTCACCCTGGAAGGATACATCGAAGTTCTTGCACCAGTCCGCGACTCCGAAGTGCCTGGTCGCCTTCAGGCTGGAGAGGAGCAGCTGGTCGCGCGACACGCGCACCGCTATCTTGTCGACAACAGTCAACACGTACCTTGTTCACCCTGGAAGGATACATCGAAGTTCTTGCACCAGTCCGCGACTCCGAAGTGCCTGGTCGCCTTCAGGCTGGAGAGGAGCAGCTGGTCGCGCGACACGCGCACCGCTATCTTGTCGACAACAGTCAACACGTACCTTGTTCACCCTGGAAGGATACATCGAAGTTCTTGCACCAGTCCGCGACTCCGAAGTGCCTGGTCGCCTTCAGGCTGGAGAGGAGCAGCTGGTCGCGCGACACGCGCACCGCTATCTTGTCGACAACAGTCAACACGTACCTTGTTCACCCTGGAAGGATACATCGAAGTTCTTGCACCAGTCCGCGACTCCGAAGTGCCTGGTCGCCTTCAGGCTGGAGAGGAGCAGCTGGTCGCGCGACACGCGCACCGCTATCTTGTCGACAACAGTCAACACGTACCTTGTTCACCCTGGAAGGATACATCGAAGTTCTTGCACCAGTCCGCGACTCCGAAGTGCCTGGTCGCCTTCAGGCTGGAGAGGAGCAGCTGGTCGCGCGACACGCGCACCGCTATCTTGTCGTGCGCGTGACGCGCGTGCGCACGACGCAGAGAACTGTAGAAGTACTCCTGCTTGTTCTGAAAACGACAAGTCTAGTTGTTATTGATCGAACGTAAGGGAGAGGATTGGAAGAAGTTGGCCTTTACCAAGAGAGGCCAATCAGATAACAGTGCTGAATAATTATTGACGTCATAGATAAGAAATGTCATGTAAATTTAATCTGTAATAAAAGCCTAATAAATAAAGGGGTGTGGATTGTTAAAAGAAGGTGAGAGTGGACTCACCTTGAAGGTGTCCTCGCCCCCGCAGTGCGACAGCAGCAGCCTGGTGAAGGTGGCCGCGAGCAGGTCCCGCTCGGCTAGCAGCGACAAGGTGAGAGTGGACTCACCTTGAAGGTGTCCTCGCCCCCGCAGTGTGACAGCAGCAGCCTGGTGAAGGTGGCCGCGAGCAGGTCCCGCTCGGCTAGCAGCGACAAGGTGAGAGTGGACTCACCTTGAAGGTGTCCTCGCCCCCGCAGTGCGACAGCAGCAGCCTGGTGAAGGTGGCCGCGAGCAGGTCCCGCTCGGCTAGCAGCGACAAGGTGAGAGTGGACTCACCTTGAAGGTGTCCTCGCCCCCGCAGTGTGACAGCAGCAGCCTGGTGAAGGTGGCCGCGAGCAGGTCCCGCTCGGCTAGCAGCGACAAGGTGAGAGTGGACTCACCTTGAAGGTGTCCTCGCCCCCGCAGTGCGACAGCAGCAGCCTGGTGAAGGTGGCCACGAGCAGGTCCCGCTCGGCTAGCAGCGACAAGGTGAGAGTGGACTCACCTTGAAGGTGTCCTCGCCCCCGCAGTGCGACAGCAGCAGCCTGGTGAAGGTGGCCGCGAGCAGGTCCCGCTCGGCTAGCAGCGACAAGGTGAGAGTGGACTCACCTTGAAGGTGTCCTCGCCCCCGCAGTGCGACAGCAGCAGCCTGGTGAAGGTGGCCGCGAGCAGGTCCCGCTCGGCTAGCAGCGACAAGGTGAGAGTGGACTCACCTTGAAGGTGTCCTCGCCCCCGCAGTGCGACAGCAGCAGCCTGGTGAAGGTGGCCGCGAGCAGGTCCCGCTCGGCTAGCAGCGACAAGGTGAGAGTGGACTCACCTTGAAGGTGTCCTCGCCCCCGCAGTGCGACAGCAGCAGCCTGGTGAATGTGGCCGCGAGCAGGTCCCGCTCGGCTGAAGCCAGCTGGAGCGGCGCCTGCACTCCGTCCTCCACGCTGAACTCCCCGCCCGGCGCTGAACCCGCGACCCGGGGGGCCAGGATCAACTGGAAGGGTGGTTGTTTCAGCTCTAGTACATCACTCTGCACGCGACCACAAAAGCTGTAACGCTTTCATAAATAAATAAAATAAGGTACGCGATAAAGACCCGTTTGAAATCAGTTAAGGATAATATCGTTCAAGAAACCGGCTATAAATCCTGTAATTTGCTTACCTTGGTTGAAGGGCAGAGCCTAAAGGAAGTGATCCTCTTAGGTATGATCTTGAGTATATAATCCTTGACCGTCAGTTGCCGTGGACTGACGCAGCACAGCACGCGTCTTGGCTTGCCCGGGGACAGGAGACGCGCCTCGTAGCAGATGTTGTGGCGTTTGGAGGATATGTTGCGTTGGACAGTTGCCATGTCACTTGCTGTAGGAAAATTATTATGTATGTATTGTAGACTTGATAGAAAGACCCGGTTTTGAAGTGCATTTCTGATGGTATTTTTTCTGCCACCACGGGAAGGTATTCTTTTAGACAAAGAAATTCAAAGAATTTTTAAATCGGGTTACTTTGTTCGTTCTTAGGCCGCCTAAAGGCCTTCATTTCATTATGGCATAAAGACTTCTACTACATTTACGGATTAATCGGTGAACATATAAAAAAAGTGGTCGTGCGCAAACTTACCAGTGAGTACGATACACTCAAACTGTCCATCGTGAAGTATACTGCCCTCGTAGTAGACAGTAGCGTGGTAGACGCCAGCCGACGGGAAGCAAAGCGACATGGTGACGCGTTGGTTCACTCCGTCGTATGCGAACTTTACGCTGCGAGATAGTTCCGTGTCTAGTGGCTCTCCTAGCGTGTTTATGTCTATACTGAAACCCTGGAATATAGTGGAATAGGTACAGTATGTTGTGGAATGAGAAATGCTAAGAAAAGTAATGAGATTTCGAGTTAAGAAGGTCTAAAGTGCCATGCACCTAAATTTTAAATAAACGGCATACGGTGCTGAATTCACCGTAATTAGCGCCTTAGAAGTAATGCCTCCTCGTGTTAGCTGGACTGGTAATGGTTTTAGGCTGCGTTTCCACCAGAGATCAGCGAAGAATCTGCTTCTTGTTTATCAAGAACCAATAGAGTTGCTTCACAAACCTCGCCTTGATGAATAAGGTGGCTTATTCCAGAAATGCCCTTCAAGGGGATATTTGACTGGCATAGCTCGCTCGCGTCCCCTCGCCCAGCTAGCTCACCACACGCTCCTAGAAGGCAGCTAGCTCACTCACCGGCGCCTCGGGCTCCTTTAGCGGTGCTGGGTTGTCGTACTGGTCCCTGGGATGTAGGTACACAGCTCGCTCTCGTCCGCAGCACAGCACGAGTGCGGCGTGCGCTCGCCCCACGCGCGAGCGCCGCGCCTCCACGCGACCCGCCACGAACCACTTGCGGAATGGGGAGCCAGCTATTGCTACTCCACCTGGAAATATTACCGACTTGAAAAGGTTTTCAGGAGAACTCTCAGCGCCGCTAGCACGCTCGGTAGCCTATCCTCACTCGCCCCCTAATGGTGTGCGAAAATTCTTTAGAGAAATATAAATATCCTTGGACATTCTACAGTGTCATCTAGTCCCAAGCTAAGATAGGAAACACCAAGACTCCATGTCTTGGTGTTCAACAACATCTGCAGAACATACAAACATTTGTAGCAGGGATCGAACCCGCAACCTTCGCGTCTCAAGCGGGCGTTCTCACTGTAAACAAAGGTCGAATAACGAGACCTATTTACTCAACACACAAGTCAATAATGATGATGATGGTAATATCTCACCAATAGTAATAGAGACTAGATAGATCCCGGCTGTTCGCACTGTGAACTTGACCCGCGCGGTGTGAGCCAGCGCCGGGTCGCCTGAACCCAGCTCCGTTATTGCTGCTATTTGTTTCACTTCAATAATGATGATGATTGTAATATATCTCACCAATAGTAATAGAGACTAGATAGATCCCGGCTGTTCGCACTGTGAACTTGACCCGCGCGGTGTGAGCCAGCGCCGGGTCGCCTGAACCCAGCTCCGTTACTGCTGCTATTTGTTTCACTTCAATAATGATGATGATTGTAACATATCTCACCAATAGTAATAGAGACTAGATAGATCCCGGCTGTTCGCACTGTGAACTTGACCCGCGCGGTGTGAGCCAGCGCCGGGTCGCCTGAACCCAGCTCCGTTATTGCTGCTATTTGTTTCACTTCAATAATGATGATGATTGTAACATATCTCACCAATAGTAATAGAGACTAGATAGATCCCGGCTGTTCGCACTGTGAACTTGACCCGCGCGGTGTGAGCCAGCGCCGGGTCGCCTGAACCCAGCTCCGTTATTGCTGCTATTTGTTTCACTTCAATAATGATGATGATTGTAACATATCTCACCAATAGTAATAGAGACTAGATAGATCCCGGCTGTTCGCACTGTGAACTTGACCCGCGCGGTGTGAGCCAGCGCCGGGTCGCCTGAACCCAGCTCCGTTATTGCTGCTATTTGTTTCACTTCAATAATGATGATGATTGTAACATATCTCACCAATAGTAATAGAGACTAGATAGATCCCGGCTGTTCGCACTGTGAACTTGACCCGCGCGGTGTGAGCCAGCGCCGGGTCGCCTGAACCCAGCTCCGTTACTGCTGCTATTTGTTTCACTAACTGCAACCATACAACAATATATGAAGAAAATGCTATAAAGGCTACACCCCCGAGCATCGTTCCGGCTGTGACATCCATACTAATATTATAAAAGGGAAAGTGTGTTGTGTCTGTTTGTCCGTCTTTCACGGCAAAACGGAGCGACGAATAGACGTGATTTTTTAAGTGGTGGTAGTTAAAGGGATGTAGAGTGACATAGGCTACTTTTTATCCCGATATTCCGCGGGAAAGGGACTTACGCGGGTGAAATTGCGGAGCGCTTTGCCGTGAAAGACGGACAAACAAACAGACAGACAGACACACACACTTTCCCTTTTATTATATTAATTGTATGGATGGATGGATACCTTCCTATTCCCATGGCTGATGGCGACACACAGCCCGTCAGTGTCGCACACGGGGTAGGGCTGGCCATTGCGTTGGAAGCAGACCACTGTGAAGCACATGGTCTCTCCCACAGCCACTGGTTCCTCCCAGCCCCATTCCACCTGGAACCGTCATATCTTCATAAGAACCTTACACTAGATGATGACTGAGATTAAAAAAATATTCAAATGATATTGAACCTCTTGGATCTCTACTTCCAAACTGTGAATCACACATTTTTTCTTTCATTCATCTCTATCATTTGTCACCTCCGAATTCACTCTGTTATGTTATTATTTTATTGGGAGCTTCTAATGAAACACGTTCGATCAAGCCATGACTGATTTATTTATTCTTCTACCCACTCATAAGTAATTATTCATTTTCAATATACAAATACCTACAACCCCCTTATAAACAACGATAAGTGGAGCGTGATATTTTAACAATTTTAACAAAACAAAAAGTATAAAAAGTAAAGGATCCTTCTATTAATTACATAGATACCTACTATTATAATTACCTACCTATCCTTCGGCAAATAAAAACATGAATGAATGATGTCTAAGCTGTAGGAAACAATAGTAGATCATGTAGGTATAGGTACATACATTATTGAATGATAGAACATGAAAACGATAACTATTTAAACTTAGTACTCTCATTTGACATTAACATTAAAGAAAAACATATGGTAGGTTAGGTACCTACATATAAATACTAAGTTAGAACTAAATCATACAAATAACGTGCAACAATACATTTTCTTAGAAACTTATATAATTTTTTTTTTTTTTTTTTTTTTATCATAAGCATGCATTAGGTTATTAGCCTTGTTTATTACAATTTTATTATCAATTGACAATAATTTTCTCGGAAATCGTAGCATAGATACATACTTTATAAAGGCTAGGTAGATATGCAAGTGATCACCGCGATCGCACACGAAGCGTCCCCGGACAGGTCCACCGATCAGGAGGTATCACTTCCCTGCCAGAACGAGTACGATGGTTAGCAGATTCGTTTTGTTGAACTGCGATGCTGGAGCTTGGTAATACGGTTGAGTTTTCTATATCTAAACTTTCATCTAATATATCATCATATCGCGATGTGTAGCAAGGTGTATCCAAACGGTTAATTGAATCTATTATTATATGTTTCCGATTGCGTCTCAACGAACGTCCTGATTGCATTTTGATTAGATATGATCGAGAATCTACTATATCCTGAACTACGCCGGACTCCCACCTATTGTTATTCCACACTTTCACTTTTTGACCTATGCTTAATTTTTTAAGGTGACGTGTCCCTTTGTCAAAATATCGTTTTTGCTCTTCTTGACGCGCTTTCAACTTACTTTGTATGTTATGATTTATTCTAGGTTTATAAACAGAACGTGACCTTGGTAACAAAGTTCGTAACTTTCTGCTGTAAAGTAACTCCGCAGGAGAAGGTATCTCGGCACAAATAGGTGTATTCAAATATTCTAAGTAGGCCAAATTAAATTCAGATGCATCATAATCAGTCTTTTTCATTAAATTCTTTATAGTTTGTATTGTACGCTCAACTTGCCCGTTAGACTGAGCGTATCCAGGTGAAGATGTTTTATGCTGAAAATTCCATTCTTTTGAAAAAATCCTAAATTGATTTGATGAAAACTCTGGGCCATTGTCGGTCATTATTGTTTGAGGAATTCCGTGTCTAACAAATATTCGCTTAATTTTTTCAATTACTTCCTTTGATTGCATTGATAATAATTCTTCAATTTCTACAAATTTGCTATAGTAGTCTACCATGATAATAAAAGACTTATTTTTAAAATGGAATATATCTGCCCCAACCTTGTTCCACGGCATATCTGGTATTTCATGATTAATTAAAGGTTCCTTTGAGTTCTGTTTTCTATGGGTCAGACATGCTTGGCAATTACTTAAATAATTTTCTAATTGGGAATTTATGTTGGGCCAAAATAAACTTTCACGTACCCTGAGTTTGCATTTCTCCAAGCCCATATGGCCTGTATGTATTGTTTTTAACATGTCTTGTCGCAAACATTTCGGAATAACGATCCTAGATCCCTTCCACACAATACCAAAATTTATTGTTAGCTCATCTCTGTAGTCCCAGTACGGGGTTAAAACTTTATCTATTTCTTTTTTATGCACAGGCCAACCTAACTTTATTATTTTAATTAAACTTTGCAACTCAGTGTCGTCCTGAGTACATTTCTGTATTTTTAATAGATGCGAATCTGTCAGCTGATTACTAGCTGATAAGGCACATACCTGAGCTTGGAAATGTAAATAGTCACGTGGTTGTGTTTGCGCCTCACTACCTAGGGCTGGCGGTGCCACCGCGCGCGATAATGTATCGGCAATGTATAAATATTTCCCTGGCTTGTACACAAGTTTGAATGCATACGGTTGCAATCTTAATAACATTCTTTGCAATCTTGGTGGAGCATTTGCTAATGGTTTATTAATAATACTCACTAACGGCTTGTGGTCGGTTTCTATAGTTATATCTGACCTTCCATATATATACATATAAAATCTCTCACATGCAAACACACAAGCGTACAGCTCTTTTTCTATTTGTGCGTATGACTGCTCAGTTTTTGTTAGTGATTTTGATGCGTAAGATACAGGTAAATTGTCTTGCAATAAACACGCCCCCAACCCATTTTTACTTGCATCTACTGAAATTGTTATCGGTTTATCTAATGTATAATATTGAAGCACTGGAGGGCTCACTAATAACTCTTTTATTTTATTAAAACACTTTTGATGCCTATCTTCCCAATGCCATTCTACCTCTTTTTTAAGTAATTCTCGTAATAAAGCTGTGTGCTCTGATAAATTAGGAATAAAACTACTCACATATGTTACCAACCCTAAGAATCGTTCAACATCCTTTACACTACCTGGAGTAGGCATATTTTTTATTGCAATAACACGTGACTCATCAGGCGATATTCCATTTTTTGATATTTTATGACCCAAGTATGATATCTCTGATAATCCAATTTTACATTTTTGTTTATTTAATTTTATATTTATTTCCCTACATCTTTGTAAAACTGCGCGCAATCTTTCATCATGAATTTTCTTATTTGGTCCAAATACCAAAATATCATCAATAAATTGAATGACACCTTCTAAATCATCTAAATGTCCATATAGTTTTTTATGAAAAACTTCAGATGCTGAACAAATTCCAAACGGTAATCTTAAAAATTTAAATCTGCCAAAAATTGTGTTAAATGTGCATAAATCTGTTTCTTCTAACTTTACTTGCCAAAATGAATGTTTTGCATCTAACGTGCTAAATACCATGGCCCCAGATAAACGAGTTGTAACTTCTTCAAAAGTTGGTAGTTTAAAATGTTCTCGCCTAATTGCATTATTTAAATCCCGGGGATCTAAACATATCCGTATATCACCACTAGGTTTTTTCACCACCGTCATACTGTTTACCCAATCTGTAGGACCTTCCACCTTTGCTATAATACCTTGCTGTTGCATTTCTGTTAACTTATTCCGTACCTGTTCCGTTAGAGCTACCGGTAATTTTCGGGGTGGATGTATGACTGGCTGAGCATTCTCCTTTAACTGAATTTTATGTACGCCTGGTAAACATCCAATGCCTTCGAAAACGTCTTGAAATTCATCTAGTATGCTATTATGAGTACATGTAACTGACATAATTCGTTTTACTAGGTTTAACTCTTCACAGGAATTTTTACATAAAATCGGCACGGATTCGACATCAGCTACTATGAATTTCAAAAAATAAAAATTTGACTTATATTTTACTTTTAGGTAACACTTACCAATTACATTTATCTCACTACCTGAGTAACCCTGTAATTTTATAGAAGTGTGTGTTAAATCGCAATCCGAAACATTAATATTTTTTAAAAATCTTTTAGGAATAATATTGACATCAGCTCCAGTATCCAGTTTAAATTTAATTGGCACATTGTTAATAAATAACTCTGTAAACCACTCATCATTATTCTGTTTTTTATGACATTTAGAAGTGTTTACCTGATCAGTGGCCTCCCCGCGGTCCTCCTCGCGTACCGAATATACTCTGCACATCCTTGAAAAATGGTTCATCCGATTGCACTTAAAACACTGTTGACCATACGCTGGGCATTCATAGCCCCTATGCTTTCCACCACACTTTTGACACATTATCAGACCGGCACTCTGATACGAACGTCCGCGAGCACTGAACTGATTGTAATTGATTGGACGACGAGGCGGACCGCCGCCGGCAGCGCCAGCGCCGGCAGCGGGGCCAGCACCTCGCGCGCCGCCGCGGGAATATCCTTGGCCAGCAGACATCCTACGAGATTGTCCTCGTTGGTTTCTTCCTATCCAATGCACCTCCGCCGAATGATTTTGCGTTTCCTCGGACGTTGAGTTCACTCCATGAACGTGATGGTTACTATGAATTTCTGTTTTTATATTACCAGCTTGAACCCGGGACATCTCAGCCAAACGGCAAATATCTATTGCCTTTGATAATTTTAAATCAACTTCGCGCAATAACCTCTCTCTTAATATTCCATCCCTTAATCCACATATCAATCGATCTCGTACCAAATCACTGCATAAATTTTCAAATTCACACTTCGCCGCCATTTTGTTTAATTCAAACACGTATTGTTCCAAAGACTCCAGCTCACCTTGATCTCTTGTAAAAAATCTATGACGTTCAATTGTTAGATTTTTTCTCGGTAAAAATACTGCATCGAACTTTTGTAATAAGTCTTCAATAGTTTTAATCTCATCTTTAGACTTTAGCTGATCGTAAACTTCTCGACACTTCTCACCAATGATATGCAATAATATATTTATCTGCACTTTTTTCTCCTTTTTCGAAAGTTCGCATGCTTCATAATAAATTCTGAATGTATTTTTCCACTTATCCCATTCTTTACTCAAGTTTCCTGATGTTACATTAGCTAAATTGTTTTCAAATAAAAATGGTTGAGGTGGCTTCAACAGTGACTCCATTGTGTGCGAGTTGTGTGACACTTTTACTTCTTCTTTTTGTATATTTTATAACTTGTCCACACTAGTACACAATAATATTATGTAAATATTTCACTTTTGATTACGTTTTACTCGGCTGCGCCATGTTATGTTATTATTTTATTGGGAGCTTCTAATGAAACACGTTCGATCAAGCCATGACTGATTTATTTATTCTTCTACCCACTCATAAGTAATTATTCATTTTCAATATACAAATACCTACACACTCCTCTTTCATTCTTCGTCACAATCCATCCACTTCTTCCTCGGCCTTTCTCTACTTGTATATCCATACACACTTATACTCATTACTTTCTTACTTATATGACTTTCATCAGTAAAGTGTTATAAAATGTCTCACCTTACAACTCCCCGGATGCAGATATTTCCCGGTGACATACTGCAGAAGGGAATGCTTCGCCTCAGGAGCGAGCGAGGGCTGCGTCATGGCCGCCAGGGTCACCAGCCCGCAGACTGACACCGATACCACCAGCATACCGCCTGGAAGGTACATTCGAACTGATGTATAGGTTTTGTACCCTTCAGAAGTTTGTGCATCCCTAACATTTAGTATGACAGCTGTAAGGATCAGCTTGACTATGCGGTTATTTTAGCCAAGCTGACTTGACAGATGTAGTCTATTGATGGATGTACATACGGGAATTGGATTTACCTACATTGAAAGAAATCTTTCTAAATCTTGGCCCATGTGGTTGGTTGGGTTAAGTGTCTGTAATTGTATTCAAAAATATAGTTTGGCTGATGATATCTTTAATTTTTTCAATTGGATGTTGATTAATATTAGAATTGGACCACGAACATTCCTTTGTCTTTTTGAAACTGACGGATCAGAACACATGTTATGATATACGTACATTCCTGCCTTGGTTCTTTACGCTTCATAGAAGCAGCTGCACTCACCCCAAGTCCAAGCATCCTGATGTCGACTGCTCTTGACCACAGTGTTCCACAGCTCTGCCTTCAGCGCCAACAACGTATCCTTCCCAGTGGGCAGGCTCTGGCGCGCCGCCGACCACGCATTGAAATCCTTCGGGTCCAGCACGTGGCGCGCTGTGGAGTCCTCCAGCCAATAGACATCTTCGATGGACGATACGTCCAGGCTGAGGAGTCTGGAACGAGCAGACCAAGCAGGTTGACATCTACGACTGCCTTACATTGTTTGTTTGACTGGCTTCTCACTGAAGCTTGACTATTTAGATTGTTAAGGGAGCACTTTAAAAACAAGCTAGGCCCAGACCACCAGGTTCTTGCCTGATTCTTCCCCTGGTGTAGGGAGTTGTTTTGGAACAGGCAATAGAGTCACCTAGCTTATAAGACCATACGATTTTGAGTGATCCTTGAGGTCCTACGAAATAAACATTTTTCCTTCTTTCTTTCTTTCTATGGTCTCTTTATGCAAGACTCTTGTGTCATTGGATTCGTTGATAGAATTTTCAGTAGCTTTCTGTTGTATAGTAGTATACATATATTAGTAGTTTCTTATAATAAAAGAAATAGTTTAATAGATTCTATCCCAACAACGCTAAGTCAACGCTAGTAGCTATCTGTTTGTTTAGTTTTTTGTTAACCGACGATTAAACGTTAGTTGAAAATGAAGCGAAAAAAGTTAGGGAAATGTGTTGCAAGTAAAGTCAATAGCAAGCTTTCATCGCTCCATTAATTTATTTCTCTTTCTCCGAAGTCGGTAAAGCCAAAGGGTGCTCCGGCTGAAACCTAATGGCCCGGCGTTTGATAAATGAGACACTGATGTGCGAGTAAAATTACAAGTACGAAGAAAGGTCACTGTTTGGGTTCGATATCGGGTCACAAATGTATTACGAATTCAGGGAGATGGTAACATTTTACTGATGTATTTTCAGAAGGGATGTGGTCAGTAACAGCAAAATGGAAATAATTTAAAAGATGTTAGCAATAGTGATAATAGGTAATTGTATTCTTTAACCAATTTTATCCCACTGCAGGACAATGATCTCTTCTAACCATCTCTTTTATTTGCTATCCTGCATCGAAAGATAGAATAATGTAAAAGAACTTTATATCATTAAATAGATAGGTACAGAACATACTTACTTACTCATGAACCAACGAACTAGTAAATTAGAAAGAAGTGTATATATACGACGAATTTATTCGCTATATAACTGAATAAATCCAAATGGTAGATAAAAACAAAGGGATAAGGTAAACTGACTAAACAAAACACGAGGAACCATTATGCTACATTATGTTAATGAGGGAGATGCTAATGTGGAAATTAGGAAACGCGATATCAGCGAGTAATCGTGGAGGGTTGAAAAGGTTCACAGGGCGGGGTATATAATAGTAGTAGAATAGGGATCATTTAAATCAAACTTGCATGAGACTGATTCTATTATTTGGAACTAGCTGCGGCTGTTTCTCCCACGTAAGTCCAATTTCCGCGGGAGTATCGGGGTAAAAATTAGCCTATGTGTTATTCCAGGTCTTTAGCTAACTATATTAAAAAATTTCATCGCAATCGGTTTTGTAGTTTTTTCGTGAAAGAGAAACAAAAATACATCCATATATCCATTCTCACAAACTTTCGCATTTAAAATATTAGTAGGATTTTATTATTCAGAATTCTTCAATAATTCCATTTCATTTCAACACTGATCACAAAACGACGATCTACACAAATTCCATAGTCAATTCCCTGTCCACGATACATTCGTCCCCCAATCCATCAATTCCAGTTTGCCGATCGTCAGTCCCGAATACCCGATGCAAATCAATCCGTAATCCGATTGTGCATCTTAATCTAACTGGACTCTGGACCAATGCATGGGTATCTCTGTGATCAATTCATATGGGATTTACAATGCGAATTCAATTGACCGACTTGGACCAATTTGAATATTGCGTAAGTGGTCTGAGTGCGGCTTGCTTTTTTGAAAGAAGTTTAGAGAGAGAAAGAAAATAAATTTATTTGAAGAAAATAAATTAGAGACGATCTGCGTCAATAATAAAAGATATTTGTTCACTGTGTCTGGGTGTTTTGTATCTATTTATAATATGTATTTGATGATTTCGATCCCCGCTACGGGACAAATGTTTGTATGTTCTGCAGATATTTGTTCCGTGGCTGGGTGTTTTCTATTTATAATATGTATTTGATGATTTCGATCCCCGTTACGGGACAAATGTTTGTATGTTCTGCAGATATTTGTTCCGTGGCTGGGTGTTTTCTATTTATAATATCTATGTATTTGCAAAAAAAATGTATCTAAGTATTATATCAGTCATCTGGTTACCATAACATAAGCATTAAATTGCTAAGCTTGGGACTAGATGACGCTGTGTGAAATGTCCAAGAATATTTATTTTTTTAAACAACTCGTAAACTGATGGTAGGGCTACAGTGCAGCACTAATTGGATCCCAGAGCATTCAGACAGTAACAGCCCGCAAAATTACATAGTCGGGCTGGATGGGGCATTGTCAAGGAATTAGGTCGTCTAAAACAAATGACTTGTGGTCTCCACAGCGAACAACTGGCAAAGGATTTCTAAAACTCGTGGCCAATTATGTCAGTGACGTGAAAAC